>CM039722.1:33327025-33641230 GCA_022539455.1 Dendrobium nobile | reverse complement strand
AAGACCCGCCGCCGCCCCCCCCAACGCGAAGAATATTTTGAGATATTTCAAACATGGTTTGTATCACCTTCTTCATGTCAACAGATGCAGGTGATAATTCTGAGGCTGATCAAGGGGAACAAAATTGTTATATAATATGAGGCCAAGTTTATTATATTGATTATATATGCTCTATAGTTTATTAGCACTCTAAGGATAAGTGCTACAAGTTTTTGAGAGCATTTCAGAACAGTTTGAGACAATTGTTGGCCTTATTTCATATTTTTTATTTCTCTGAACTTATGGTGAGGGCACATATGATAGAGAATAAAATGATAGCTACTTAGTGATAGTGGATTACTAATAACAAATAATTTTGTTGTGAGACTTTAGTTGTTAGTTTTTTAGGAAGAGGAGCATGTTTAGACTTCCCGAGTCTAAGAGAGGTGGACAATCTATATATGTGACAGTTTTTGGTAGTGGAAATATGGTCAGTTCTTGTTCTGTTAGTGGGCATATGTGTACCATATTAATTAAGTGTCCATTAGTAGAATCAAATTGAGGTTTTTTCTGAGAGTTATTCCATAATAACAGAGAGGTCTGAGAGTTCTCCTAATATAAGTAGTTGCACTAATTTTGTAGTAGGTTCTATAATAGGGAGATCGCCTTCAGTTCAAGAGAGCCTAGCTATTTTATTAACTAGCTTTGATTCATACATGTGTATATAACCTAACTCAACATGAGGCTTGACATGCTCCAAATTTTGTTACAAGTATGTTTTACTTTGTAATTAGCCACGTTGCATTTTATTCAATTCTAAAGCAAGACACTGATTTATTTTTTAATGCTACTTTATATTAGTTCATTTTCCTTCCATATTAGTACCTTTTATTTTATCTATTATTTTAAATGCAAGATATAAGAATGCTTCCAGTAGGGTATGCTTCTATAATATAAAGATATCTGATAGGATGTGGAGGTCTAGTTTAATTTTGTTTCCTATATCTAAATTTGATATTATTTTAAGTATGGATTGATTGAGCTAGTATGAGTCTCAATTGAATGTTGGAAGAAGTGGGTCAATATATGTCCAAATAGTGAGAGTTATTTCTTTTAGGGAGTTATAGGTATTTTATCATGTATGATTTTTACTTTGAAAATAGATAAGTTGGTGTGTTCTTTCTTGCATATGTTTGGATATAAGTGTAAATTTTGGTTTTTTTTTTTTTTTACAAGTAGTATGGGGGTTTTCAGATGGTTTCCCTATAAGTTAATGGGTCTGCCTCCAAATTGAGACTTAGAGTTTTATATTATTATATTTTTGCACTGCTCTAATATTAAGCTCCATATAGATGACACCTACGAGCTTTAGAATTGAAGGTATAACTTTAAGAGAAAGTTGAAGGGATTTATCCATCCTACTGTGCTCTATGGGTATATCTTATTATGTTTGTGAGGAAGAAGGACAGTCCTATGTGTATGTGTATCAACTATAGGAATTAAACAAGATTACTATTAAAAATAAGTACCCTCTTCTAAGGATCAATGATCTATTTGTGTCATTTTGCAGGAACTTCTATGTTTTCTAAGACCAATTTGGATACTATTAGGTAAAGGTGAGAGAAGAAGATATGGTAAAGATACTTTTAATACCTGATATAAATACTATGAGTTCTTAGACATATCTTTTTGGGTGAATAATGCACCTGTAATTTGCATGGATTAAATGAATAGGGTATTTTGATAGCATCTATATAAGTCTATGACTATTTTTATAAATGATGTTCTAATTTATTCTACTTCTAAGGAAGATCGTGCCATACTTCGAGGATTATTCTAGAGATGTTAAGATGCTTCAGTTATATAACTAAATTCTCCAAGTGTGAATTTTATTTGATTATTTATTTTTTTTGGAATATGGTGATTTGCATAGGTCTTTTGTAGATACCTCTAAAGTTTAGGTTATTGCTATTGGTTGAGGCCTACTACTATATATGAGGTGTGCGACTTCTTAACATGGCCTATTATTATAGAAGTTTGTTAAAGGATTCTCTCATATTTTTATATCTTTGATGAGACTTTCTCAGAAGTCTGTGGCTTTTATCTTAACATCTTATTATAAAATAAGCTTTCAAAGCTAAAGGATTATTTAACATTTTCTCTAATTTTAACTCTTCCATCTAGTATAAAAGGATTTCAAGTATTCAATGATTCTTCACTAAAAGGACTGTGATGTGTTCTGATGCAAATGAGGAAAGGTATTAAATCATGGAGTCACAGCATACCAAGAAATATAGTATATAAATTAGGATAAATAAGTACAAATCTCTCTTCTCTCTCACTCTCACCTTGCTTCTCTTATCTTTTACACCACACACAAAACAAAAGAGCAAGTCTCCTTATATCACCAAGGGACACAACCCTTGAGAAAAATGAGAAATAGAATTGTCTAGTCCACCTCAAACCGTTGCTAAGACAGTTTAGAGTGCTACGGCACTCAACATTTTGTCTCCAGTCTGCCTAATAGCGTTGTGGTGCTCCGCTCTCTGTCTTCTCTCCCAACAAACTTTGTAGTGCATGGGAGCTCGGGAACATAGCATTTGGGTGCTCCGGTACATAGTGCCGGGGGCATTTACGAAAAAAAAAATTTCTAGCGCAGAGCACCCGCACCCAAGCAAGGGAAGGACTCCATGCACCACCAATGAGCATGAGAAGTTATCTTGAGGTTTAAAATAACAATATAATTCCAATTGATCGACAAAATCAGATTCCATACAAACTAATACAAAATTATAAGAAATTATAATTAATATCATATAATTCAAAAAAAAATAAAAGATTATTTTAGGACTTCTATGAACCAGATTATTATATTCATCACCAATAATTGCCTTTCACATCTAATATTTTTTTTTATGCGAAGCTTCTGATTTGTTTTCCCCAATATTTATCTTGTTTAAGAATATTGTCAACGATCTTTATTATTTTCCATTGGCTTGAAGTCCTTTTTAATAGTACTAGGGATGTCTCGTGTAGGCATGTGCTGTGTTGCGTCGCTTCCTCTTCAGCTCGCTCGCTGACTCTCAGCACCGTCCATTGTGGCTCTCTTTCTGGCATACGTTCAAATGACAGTAGGCGTCAGCCTGAAAGAACAGCCAAAGCAGCCGCTGCAGCACTAGTGGCTGAACAAGAGCACAGTGATCGCCCTCCCATTCTTCTCTTTAAAAAGAAACAAGAGAAATTAAATGAACAATAGAAATTTAATAATGAAATAAAATGAAATTTGATAATATTTGAGTTTATGAAATTTGAAGAAGTTATTTGAGTTTATGAAATGGATTCATGACAAGTGATTTGATGAGAATATTTGTAACTTGATCATTTGTGGGTATCATATAGATAATTAGTTGCTTGAACACTACGAGAAAATGGTTGATTTTCGTCGGAAATCATCCAAATTCATTCAGAAAAAACACATTTCTGACGGAAAACACATTTCCTGTAGTGTATAGTTTTATCTACTAATCTTCGCTTTATATTTTTAGATATGATCGAATTCTCGAACACAACCTTTTTGACTCTCTACAATTGTTTATTTTTTGAATTTTCTATTCCTTTAAGAGTAGCCTTTATTTGAAGAATCTTCTCTAAAGGATTTGCCTTTTTGTTAGCTTTTAGCCAGAAGAGTATATTGAACATATTAGCTAGTCAATTGTCATGGCCTTAAAGCCCTTTGAATCTTCAATTTCCCTCAAGATATCATAAAATTTTGCACCAAAGTGTTTGCAATTTGGTCTACTTCTTGAATTTGTTCTAAAGTCTCATCTTCCTTCCTTAGTAATATAGATTTGGCTAAGACTATAATAAAATAGTATAACACATTCTCGAACTACTTGATCATGCATAGGACTGCAAACTCACCTTGAAGAATTTGGAGGCCAATTCTCTTCATCTTTTTAAATTCCTAATAAGCATTTTTCAGAATATCTTATGCTTGAATAGTGGTGGTAATCTTAGCAAACATCTTCACAAATAACTTTTCAAATATTATGTGATCCAAGAAAAATCTTCATTTAAGTGCTACAATTTTTATAATTGTTAAGAGAAAAAAAATGATGGTTGTATAAGATTGTTTTTAGATATGATCAAGCTTAGATGCTAGTTAGAAATTTGGAGAGATATAATGGCGACCAACACAATTTGACAAGTAAATAAAATTAAAATTTGGAGATAATATTAGGCTCATATAACTTGAAGTGTCATTCCAAAATGATCTTATGGGTAGATATAAATTTTATGGATAAGAAGGAAACGAGTCTTTTATGACCCTCTAATTTATCACAAAATTAATAACAAATTCCATTTTGTGACCCGAGGTTGGGGATATGTATAGTTTATGATACGTAATTGACTTGTCAATTATAGTTAGTTTAGTCAGTGAAAGGATAACTGCCAATGGGCTAGATTGCGTGCGAGTGATGAAGGTCTGACTAGGATGGAGGTCTAACAAATTAAGAAATGTAGTGGTGTGTGCATAAAGAAGATGTGAGAGAAAGAGAGTGAGGAGTAAAGAACTACATGCTTGTAAGCTAGCTAGCAAGCACTTAAGAGGTGGAATCGCAAGTGATCAAGAGAAGATCTAACATGAGCTATCGATTGAGTGATGATGACAGAGAATGGTCGCTAGGGAGTTGTAATGTAAAAGAAAGCTACAACGGCATAGATAGAAGAGGCGAGAACAAAATGAAATCACGACAATTGCAGAATCAATTTATAAAGGGTTGGTTACCAATCTCAACAACGGGTTGCAAATAAATAGTACTCTTATAGTGATTGAGATTTTTAGATATCATACAACTCTAAATTACAAGCTATATTATAATCCTGCAGATGTATTAATCTAAAATTAACATTGATTTTTAGCATGTTCAAAACTCTTTATATACTCCATATTTAGACACATTCATGAAGAATTTTAAGGAACAATTATTACGTCCTCCGACCGGACGTAGAGGAAGGTCCGGTCGGAGGCCAAATCGCGCCAAAAAATGAGAAATACCGAGCAAATACCGAGCAATACGAAACAATAACGAGGAATACCATCACGTGAAGACCCAATACTGAGTTATGCCGAGCTATACCGAGCAATACTGAGTTATACAAAAGTTGTACCGAGTTTTTACTAGCTAGAAAAAACTCGGTACAACTCGGTATAGCTCGGTATAACTCGGTATTGGTCTTCACAGAGCAGTATTCCTCGTTATTATCAAATAATACCTAGCAATACCGAGCAAATACCGAGTTTTTTGGCGGGATTTTGCCTCCAACCGGACGTTCCTCTACGTCCTTACACCGGACCTAATAAAAGTTCAATTTTTAGCCATGCAATTTTTTAATTGTAATCAAATTTTTATTTCCAAGAATTCTCCCCTCTTACATATTACACACACCTTTATTTAGCAATTACTGCATCCTATAAAAGCAGCCGTAGAAATGTTAAAGGAGCCATCACACTTTCTTAGATTCAACAGCCTCATAACCTCTCATATTGAATGATTGGAGGCCACATGGCCTCATATTACACGTAGCAGTAGCTTCGGAGTGATGGCCTATCCGCCTCAGCCATTGAAACTCTCTCAAAATAACTGAACATAAAAATTATTTGAGATCTTTTTTTTCTATATGGATAAATAATTTAATAAGAAAAGTACTATTTGAGAAGAGTTTTAACTAATTCTTTTAATAAAAAATGATTTAATTTGAATTTAAATATAAATTAAAATATAATAGCTCGTGTTTGTAGAAGATAGTTGTAAGCTGTTCTGGAAAAAATAATTTTTATAAAATTGTAATCAAATAGAAAATATAATTGTGATATGAAAAGTTAAGCATTATGAAAGATCTCAGCCTAAATTTACACGTTCCTCCGTAGATTTTGAGTCTGGAGATGACTTTATTAGTGGGAATTAGAGAGAGAGAGTGAGATAGGAAGATGGTGATTGTTGATGAATTGATTGACATTCGCATGCAAACTATGATCTTTAGATGCGACAGCAATGGATGAGGCAGTGAAGCCTTATTTTAAGAGAGAGAGAAGGCCTTTCAAGCTGAGGCTGGGGTGATATAAAGGAAGATCTATCTTGATGTAAAGGCGCAAGTGGGATGTTTAGTAGGTGAAGGACCACTGCTTAAAGAAGAGTGAATGATAGCTACTCCAGGCAAAGCAGATGCACACCTCGAGGAACGCTTCTCTCTCTCTCTTTCTGATCTGCAACTTGAGCCTTCGCTGGCTGTCTTGGGATGTTTTTGTTTTTCTAGTGAGAATATTGATCGGCGAAGCTATTTACCATTTGCACTTGAAGAGGGAGGCACTTGGCATTTTCAAGGTTCAAACTGTTATGTCAAAATATTCGGCTGGAATTGGAATGTTTTTAAAAAGGAAATATACAGTTGTAGAAGGGCTATTAAAGGGATGCTTACCTAAAAGTAGGATCCATTAAAATATATAAATTAAGGCTTCGTTCAGGATTGTTTTTTTAATGCTCTGTAAAGCCGTTTTTTAGTACAAAAATCTCATAAAAATAGAGAAAAACTAATATTCTAAAGCCATCCCAAAGATTTAGGATTTGATTGGAATAGCTTTCTCTTTGCTATATTTTTCAGACCGAGCACTCAAAATTGGGCTCCCTAATGGAATGTTTAACCAATCCATTCCGGATTGATCGAAAGTTTGTAACATGGAAAAACCACGAAAAACATGGCTTATTTGAATAGCCCTGTAAGTTATAAAAGTTGTATCTTTGGCAAGCAGAAAACATTTAAAAAGAAAATTAGAATGTACAAAGGAGTCTGAATCCTACAATATTTATAGTTTCATTTAGCTCTTGATTTCTTGTTGATTTCTCTTAGCTTTCAAAATATTCAATGTGATGGAAAGCTGTTTTCTTTAACCATAATTGCTAATGTAAGATAGCTCTAAAAAATAGTTAATCAATTTTTTAAAATATCCATAAAAACTTTCAAAAGAAATTCTTTTCTCATAATAGTTCTACAATCACTTTTACAAAATACTACACCCATATCAAACAGATCTTTAAAATATGAAAAACTATATAAAGATTTTTTATTAGAAAATGAAGAATGTTTTTAGATAAGTACAATGTATTACAAATCAGCTAATTTGGATTTAAGCTAAATTTTGCTGAACTCCTGCTATAAATAGGTACCAAACAGCTCCTTTTTTGGAGCTGATATTTATTTAGTTTTTCTTAGCTATCTTTTGGAATTACACCTATTTAGTCTTATTCAAACAAAATCCATGAATCATTCTTATAGCATGTGATCAGTACAGGACTATCATTACTCACATTTGATTATTATAAAAAATATATAATAAATACACATATCATTTTGGCATGTTGGTTGCGAATTTAGGCTACAACTAAAAGATTTTATGTTCAAATTTTGTGTATGCGATGTATGTATGAATCTGTCATATTTGACCTAAATGTCTAAAATAAATATATAAGATGTGAATAATAGCTAGCTATTAGCTTGCATTTGGGGAGAAATTGTGCTTAAAAAATTTGCCTAGTTTTAATATTTTCATGTTTTTTATAAACTATGTATTTTGTTGCTTATATACAAATATCTTAATTAATATTTTATTATTTTATTATGTATTTCACAAAATCCATGTTCATTATATTTGAATTTGTCTGAAATTATATATTTTTTTATATGTTAGGTGAGTGCCGGGGGCCAATTTTTTAAGCCTATCCAAATAAAAAATTGGTATATGATCATAATTAAGTGTGCCCAGCAATAAATTAGCTCCTTTAAAGTAATTTAGGATATATTTGCGACATTTTTTTCATTATTTAATTTTTCAAACCTTGGTTATAATTTTATTTGGCTATTATTTTTTCGTTGCTTTTAAAAAAAAAATTTTGTGGTAAGAAGCTAAATTTTGTTCTCATGCCTCATTTGGCACAGCTTTCTTACAGTTTTATGAAGCAGTATCATAATATAAAATTTTTGTATTAGATAGTTGCCTCATAAAACAGTAAGAAAATTATCCAAAACGAACCTTAATATTGCTAATAAGTAGTAACGATAAGAAATTTGTTGGTTGCGAATTTAGGCTACCAAGTAAAAGATTTTAAGTTCAAATTTTGAGTATGCGATGTATGTTTGAATTTGCCTTACTTGATCTAAATGTACCAAACAAATATATAAGATGTGAATAATAGCTAGAGCTATTGGCTTGCATTTGGGGAGAAATTGTGCTTAAAAAATTTGCAAAGTTTCAATATTTTCATGTTTGTTATAAAATATTTATTTTGTTGATTATATACAAATATGTTAATTAATATTTTATTATTTTGTTCTGTATTTCACAAAATCCATGTTCATTATATTTGAATTTTTCTGAAATTATATATATTTTTATATGTTAGGTGAGTGCCATGTGCCAATTTTTTAAGCCCATCCAAATAAAAAATTGGTATAGGATCATAATTAAGTGTGCTCAGCAATAAATTAGCTCCTTTTATGTAATTTAGGATATGTTTGCGACATTTTTTTCATTATTTAATTTTTCAAACCTTGGTTATAATTTTATTTGGCTATTATTTTTTCGTTGCCTACAAAAAAAAAATTTTTGTGGTAAGAAGCTACATCTTGTTATCAGGCTTCATTTGGCACAGCTTTCTTACAGTTTTATGAAGCAATATCATTATATAAAATTTTTGTATTAGATAGTTGCTTCATAAAACAGTAAGAAAATTATCCAAAACGAACCTTAATATTGCTAATAAGTAGTAAGGATAAGAAATTTGTTGTCTGACTTTTTCAAAAAAGTATATATTAGTATACCTATTGCAGCTTTAAGCAAAATTGATTTCTTCATAATAACCTTTACAAAAACTATGGTTGTTCAGAGCAGACCATAAGTCTTCGTTTGTAGCAATTGTCTTACTATTTTCTGCAACAGTTTTATGGCACAAAAAATTCTTAAAATGAACAAAAAACTAGGGCAAAAAATTATCCCAAAGGAAATGTGGATGGCTTTCTTACTGCTTGTTAAAGTAGTTTTTTAGTAATTTTTTTTTTTTATTTTGTACAAGAATTCTGCTTTAAGAAGCATTAAAAAAGCCGTTCAAAACGTAGAATAAGGTTTCATTTAGGATGGCTTTCTTCTTGCTTCTTAAAGTCACTTTTTAGTAAAAATTTTGTGCTAAAAAATAGTTTTAACAAATAATAAGAAAGACGTCTCAAAGGAAGCCTAAATCTAATGTTGAGCAGGGTTAGGCATAACTATAGGATGATAAATCCAATCTATATGCGAGCATGCCTAATTCTTCCCGATCACTAAACGGTTAAATCTATCATAAATATTTTGGTCATCTTAAATAATTTTAATAATAATAATATGAGACATGCAATTCTTTATCATAAATATCTAAAATTTTCTGTATAGATATTTTGGAAAAAAATCTCCTCACAATATGACATGTCCTTAATGTTCATGATAATGAGTAGATCGTCCCTAAAATCATCCCAAGAAAATTTACTAGAAGAACTAGAAGTTGTCTAAGTGAGTTAAGCTAACTCGTGAGCTAGCTCGGACTTGACGTGATAAATGACATTACTAAAAAATTGTCAATTACCGGCGGAAATTTCCGGTGGATATGTACAGTTACTAGAGTTTTTTTAAATTTTTCGGCTATCACTTGACAACTAGAAACGCTGCTGGTATTGAGTGAATTTTTAGTGTGACTCATGACCCAAGTTCATTGAGCAAATGAGTCAAACTTGAGCCAGTCCTAACTCGGCTCTGTTATCTCACATGCATACTCTTTTAAATATATTAATATAAAATATACTAACATTCATGATTTGGAGGACAAAGTTATTGAATATGTTTACAAATTATATCTTACTTTCTAATATTAGGTAATTATTATTATTATTTCTAATTTCTCATTTTATTATAACAATTCCTTGAATAATAATCAATTTATATCTTTATTATAAATGAGCCGATTCGTGAACCCGCTTGACTTTGTAGAACACAGTCGATCTGAGCTCAAACTCGATTAATAAATCAAGCTCGAGCTCAGATCAAGGTTAGAAAAACTCGACTCGACTAGTTTACACCTCTAGAAGGAATCAAATATCATCCCTTAAGGCATTAGAAATTAATTTCGTCCCATTATGCTATTCTCGTGATATCATCCTCCAACCTAATTTTAAGCTTATTTTTTTGGTAGAATAAACATTTTAATTCAATTCATAATTTAAAAAATATATATATTTTAAATCAATACTTTACAAAATTAAACTTATTTTAAATTATTTTATTAATTTAATGTTGAACGACCATCCTTCCCAAAATAAATGTGACAGTTGAGTTGCTCATTTTATATTCATAATTGTTGTCCCTATGATTGTGCTTATAGACGGCTGTCAACCACTTATCTTTACTTATAAGGGATGATGATAGACGCAATAAATGTTGCTACCATGGTCCCATTTTTCTCACAATTAATCTTATACAAGAACAATATTGTGCTTTATCAGATAAAGTTGTTTTAAATAAATGCTCAACTCATACAGAATGCCATATTACTACTAGGGGTGTCAATTTCGGGTCACGGGTCGGGTTCGGGTCGAACCCGATCTAACCCAGGTTCAAACAGGTCGACCTTAACCCGACCTGGGTAGATAAACGGGTCGGAAATCTGAACCCGGACACGACCCGGCGGGTTGCTGGGTTGACCCGACCAGACACAGGGAAGGGACCAGCGCCGTAGCGCGGATGGGTCGCGGTCGAGAGCGGACGCCGGCGGCGACGCGGACGCATGCTGGCTGGGGCGATGGGTGCGCGGGACGTGCGGGTGCGCGGCTGGTTGGGTGCGCCGGACACGAGCAGGCGCGTGAACTCGCGGGCAGTCATTTTAAACAGGTTTTTGGGTTGACCCGACAACCTATCGCGTCAACCTGAATCCGACCCGTTTTTTCTAATAGGTCGAATCTGCGAACCCAAACCCGACGAAATGGGTCGGGTCCAACCCGGATTTTCGGGTCGGATCCGGGTCGAATTTTCGTGTCGTGTCAAATATTGACAGCCTTAATTACTACACATAACATTATAGGATTTGTTCTATAACTTAAAATATTTAATGTTTACATCTAGTTGATACGCATCATATGCATTGAGAAATGAAATAAAATTTTATTTTGTTTTTTACTTCAAGTTTTACTCTTAGGAAGCATCTAATTTAGCATCATAAAATTTAGTTGAAAAGGCCGTTTAGTTCGCTAAATTGAAATGCAGCATGAAAAAATTCTAATTTATTTGAAATATTTGGAGCTGCCAGGATGAGTATAAAATAACAGTGAATGATGGTTTTTATATAAAGCTCAAAAATGGCATTGGTGGGCCGGTGACCAGTGGAAGGTACAACAATAGCGGTGGTGGTGGCTAGTGGCAATGGCAACAAACAATAGTGGCTGGTGGTGCTAGGTGAACAGTAGGGAAATGGAGGCTACGGGCAATGGTGGCTGGCAGTAGCGACAATTGCTAGAGGTGGAGGCTGGCGACCGAGGTGGTGGCTAGCGATATCTTGCGGTCGCAATGACAGAGAATTGACAGTATATTTGGAAATATAACAAATCAAATGACTTCCAAATACATAAAACTAGAGGGTGCATTTCAAATATTTTAAAATTTTACTCTGCATTTTTCTTAATTTAAATGAATATTAATATTTTTAAAACTCCTTATTTAGAAAACTTTACATCCTTTTATTTCAAATAAAACGACCCTAAAGCAGGAGCCGAAATTCATAGCAATATTCTTAAAAATAAAATAAAATAAAGAGGATAAAAAGATAAGATTGGACATTTAGTTGCCCTTCTATAAACGTCAATTAACCTGAAAAGGAGGGAAAATGTAATAATCTCTCAAAATCAAAAAATAGATTAGAAAATAAAAATAATCAAGAAGAATCCTTATTTAGCATATGTTATGTTTCATTCTCTTTGGGTATGCGAGTTCTTTTATATATATATATAATATATATAATATATATATATATATATATATATATATATATATATATATATATATATATTATATATATATATATATATATATATATATATTTCAGTTTATGGATATTACAGTTTCTTGCACTTTTTATCTATATTATTTGAGTTTGGGATAACTTTTTTAAAATAAATTTTCAATTAAAAATTTTTAATTTAAGAAATTTTTGTACTAATAAGTTGTTTTAGAAAACTTAGGGGTGTCAATTTCGGGTCACGGGTCGGGTTCGGGTCGAACCCGGAATTGACCCGGGTTCAAACGGGTCAACCCTAACCCGACCCGGGTAGACAAACGGGTCGGAAAATCGAACCCGGACTCGACCCGGCGGGTTGCCGGGTTGACACGACCCGACCCGGTTTGGGTGGCCGGCGCGGAACGGCGGCGGCAGACGGCGGGGGACGCGAGCGCGGCGGGCAGACGCAAGCGGGACACTGCGCGGGCGAGGTCGGCGCGGGCACGCGGCGCGCTGGGCAGCGCTGGGCATGCGGGCGCGCGGCGGGCGCCGGCACGTGGGCGCTGGGCACGCGGGCAGCGCGGGCATGCGTGCGGCGAGCAGCGCGGGCGGGATTCGAAATTTTTCGAATTAAACGGATTGGTGGGTTGACCGTCTAAACCCCGCCGGGTCAACCGAACCCACCCGTTTTTTAAACGGGTCAATTTCTGGAACCCGAACCCGACCCGTTTTGAAATCGGGTCGGGTTCAACCCGGATTTTCCGTGTCGGGTCGGTCGGGTTTTCGTGTCGTGTCAAATATTGACACCCCTAAGAAAACTGTAAGAAAGCTGTTCCAAAATAAGTACTAGCCATGGTTAAGACATTACAGGACCATTCAGTAAAGTTATGATTTTTGAAGGCTATCTGTTGCATACTAGAAGTTTCGGGGCGATAGAGTGAGAAAAATTTTCTTCTTAGCGATGCACGGATATCCAACACACAAACAAAAAGAGAGAAGTAAAACAATTGATCTTTTTACGTGGAAAGCATGAAGAGGGAAAAAACACAGGGCCTCACCCAGGTGAAAAGTTTCCACTAAACTTGAGTGAATTACAAGGGTTGACTCATCCCTTGATTTAGAGGTGGTCAAATTACAGTAGATTGAAGAGCTAGACAAAGGTCTAATGACGGTCAGGAGGAAGTCCGACAGCGTTTGTGCAGTTCAACTGATAAGGAATGATCCAACAAAGGTCGGGCAGAAGTCTTGCAGCGGTCGGCGACCGGGTGAAAGTCCAGCAGTGGTCGGCAGTCGAGGGCTGGGCGGTGGTCCGACGACAGTCACGTCGAAGTCCGACGGTGGTCTGACAATGGTTGGGCTAAAGTCTGGCGACGGTCGGCGGCCGAGCAGATGTCCGGTGGCGATTGGCGGCCAAGCAGAGGTCTGGTGGCAGCCGGGGGCCGGGCGGTAGTTTGACAAAGGTCAGGCTAAAGTCTAATGGCCGTTGGTGGTAGGGTGGATGTCTGCCGGCGGTTTGCGGCAGGGCGGTTGTCGACGATGGTTGAGCTGAAGTCCGACTGCAGTCAGCAGCCGAGCTGAAGTCCGGGGACAGTCGGTGGCCAGGATGAAGTCCGACGACGGTAGTCAGTTGGCGACCGGGAGGTGGTCCAATGAAGGTCGGGCTAAAGTCTGGCGGTGGTCGGCAGTCGGACAGAGGTTTGGCGGCTGTCGGTAATTGGGAGGTGGTGCGATGAAGGTCGGGCTAAAGTCCAAGGGCAGTTAGCGGTCTGGCGGTGTTCTGACCATGGTCGGCTAGAGTCTGATGGTGGTCGGCGGCTGGGCAGTGGTCTGACAAAGGTCAGACTAAAGTTTGGCAGCGGTTGGCGGTCGGGCGGAGGTACGTCGACAATCGGCGGCCACACGGTGGTGCTAGAGCTCTTGAAGCTTCAAAGCTCTCTCCAATCTCTACCCAAAGGTCCATTTCATGTAGAGAGTGATGGTCTATTTATAGATTTTCATTAGTGGCACACCCGTAAGTATAGAGAATATCTAGAGCAGTTTCGGAGTGCTCCATCAAATGGATCATATTGATTCCCTCAATCATATAGAGATTTTCAACTGTTTAAGTTCCTTAACGATGTCAGAATTCAGACATCTTAGGTTCGTTGGATTTGTCTTGCTGAGCCGCTTGATTTGACTATAAGCATACCATATTTGGATTTCATTCTGTCATCTAAATAATGCTTTGACCTTTCTAAATGTGGTTTGGGCTCCCTATTTGCACCCATTTGGGCTTAGGTTGGACTAATTTTGGTGTTAGTAGGTTATCTCTTTAAGATGTTCAGATTAACTAAAAACTTGCTGAAATTAGAATTCAGATGATCCTGAATTTAATTTTAAAAGTTTCCAATTTCAATATGCCTCGAGATTCGTGCTCATCAAAGTAAGTTTTGATCTTGTATCACTACCATTACCAAATTGCATAATAAAAAGGGCTAATTGAAGAAAAAGCTAGGATATGATCATTAGTCTTACAGAAATATGCGATATACACATAAAGATTAAGCGTTAGTATTGAAGCATAATTATAAAATTTAAATATACAATGAATATCTATAAAATACATTTAAATTCATGTAATATACTTTCTAATTAGTGATATTACATTAAGAGAAATTTTCTCAAACTACTTATCGGCTCTAAATAAGTATAAAAAATTTCTCAAACTACTTTCTAATTAGTGCTCGATCAAAGTAATTTTTATTATGGCTTCATTTGAGACGGCTTTCTTACAATTTTTTAAAGTAACTTTTTGATAAAAAATATAATTTTTATTCAAAAAATTGCTTTAAGAAACAATATAAAAGCCGTTTCAAACCAATTCTAAGGATGACTTTTTTATTGCTTCTAAAAACAGCTTTCTAGTTAAAAAATAAAATTTGTATGCTAGAAAGCTGCTTTAAGAAGTAATAAGAAATCCGCCCCAAACGAAGCCTAAATCTTATTTACTTTCCCTCAAGATTCAATCATTATAATAAGTCGAATCCAAACCCAACCTGAACAATGAAATTTGACACTTATCACTCATTTTTTGGTTCAATGGATTTTAGGAATTTATTTTCCCCTTATCCTTTAATTGATTTTAAACATAAAATGAATTAGAGAACAAAAAGCTACAATAAAATCAATGCACGTACTATATCGTATAAAAATTTCTAAAGAAGAAAATCATATAGCACCCTTAGCAGTAACATCACGTGAGTGATTTCATTTGTAATTTAATCAACAGGATAGTAGGAAGTTAGAAACTTCAAAATGCGTATTGAGCATGCAAGAAATTTCATGAAATCAGAGAGGCAATTATTTTTACCTCTTTTTTTTTTGTTTAAAGTTCATGGAGGAGTCTATGCGTTAAAGAAAATAAAATGGTTATAAATCCTTAGGGGATTAAAAGCTATCTAAAATACATAAATTGAAACAAAACTTAATGAGCCTATGATCCAAGTAATACAACAAAACAACAAACAAAAGAAAAGCCAGAACATAGAGAAGCCAAAAGCATCCCAACTCAAGAGATAAGAGATAACCAGAGACTCCAAGAGTAATAGCAACAACATGGTTGGGGAGACAATAAAATTTGCACGAGCAACGGAACAAAAGCTCACAGCTAGGAGAAAGCCACCAACATCAAGTTCCCTGCAAGAAGCTAGAAATACATAACAACAGCAGGGACAAGGCAAGGAATCCATGACAACAGCCTCAAATCACAACAGACAAAACCATCCAGATATAGGCAGAGGAATGGGTCCAAATAGACAACCAAAGAAACAAACAGCAGCAACCCACTATAACCATAGCCAACACCCCACAAGATCAAAGCAAACACATAAAAGCAACCATAGAAGACAAGTCACCATTAGCAACAGAATTTTAAAGGAGTTTTAGATCTCTTAGGCCTTCCTTCAGAAACCTTAAAGTCTTGCACCACATTTTTATTTTTATTTTTTCTGTTTTTCTTGCCAACAACCTTTACAAAATCGTCATTACCAACTTGCACCACATTCATATCATAATCCTCATGGGAACCAAAACAAGCATCCACATTAGCCTCCCTAGAATCTCTAATAACTGATGGATTGTATGGAATTAACTAGTTAGAGTTGTCAAGAGGATTAGAATCCATATTAAAAGACAAAGTAATAGAATCATTTATACCATCAGATGTCTCTGCAAAAGTTTCCCTATGGTGAGACCCCTGTAAAGACAAAACATCCTCACCACCATCGACCACATTGGAACTAAAAATATGAGAGGTGGTAGGATAGTTAGGTAATTGGAGGCACGAACAACATGAAAAACTTCCGAAATAATTTGGGCTTGATTTGGGTTAGTTTTTGGTCGATGCTTTTTCTCTGTTTTAAAAAACAAATTGTAGTAAAAAGTTATTGTATAAAGCAATAAGAAAAATGTCCCAAACGAAGTCTTAGTAATGTATCTTATCACAATTAAGGGTCTATTTGAAACTACAATTTTTTTTATAAAGGTAGTTATAAAGGTGCTGTAGAAAAAATAATTTTTTGAAAGTGGTATAAAAATTAACTATCTAACACAATTTTTTTTTAAATCAACGAAAAATATTGCCAAATAGAAACTAAATTGTAGTTTGAAAAGTTAAACAATCAAAAAACTATCTCAAATATAACCTAAGTTGTGATTCTTCTAAACTGACTTGCTCTAGATGATACTAAAATGCTTGAACTCTTTATGAAATACATCAATTTGAGAACTTACATGAGAACTATTCTTGCAATAGATAGTTCAGTAATTTGTGTTCACCCGAATTGCTAACTAAAAGGTATATTTTATACGCAATTTTTAAAACAAAAATAACTTATCTTGATAAACCATATGCTTCGTGGAAAAATTAACGTAATAGTATATAAGAAATAGTCTTCTAAGAAGAGCTTGCCGTAATGTTTCCTTTGAAAGAAGCTTTTAATATATGAAAGATAAAGAACCTGTTTAGAAGGGCTGAAGATTTTTATAAAGTTGGTTATGAAGTTATTTTGAGAAGCTAACTTAGCTACTATATTTGTAAAAAAGTAGCTTTTCACTAAAAAAATTTCTAAGAAGTTGTGAAAAAGTATTAAGGAAGTGGTAGCCAACTTAAGTTGTGATTGAAGTATGAAAAACAAAGCATAGAAAAAGATGTCCAAACAAAATCTAATAATAAAAGTTCTAGACATATTAAAGTTGAATTTTATCATGAAGAGAATCGAACTTTCATGGCAATCCTAGGAAGTACAACAGATGATTATTTTTCTTTTTGACAAGTGGGAAATAGTTAAATAAAATTAACTTTAGCAAGGGCTTATTTGATTTAAAGTAAAATTATAGGTGTATAGTACTTCAAATACAATGATTTTAAGAATATTCAAGTTTAGTTTGAAGTAAAATAAATACAATATCAAATTTTAGTGTATTTCGATTGCATGCTCAAGTGTTAAATTGATGTATTTTAAATTCCTACGATCTTGATAATTTTCAAATACACCACGAATTCATCGTCATTATTATAGCATGATGGCATCTCCAACATCGGTCACCGCCATCTACTGCTAGGCCCCATTGCCAACGGTCGTCGCCTCGTCAACAACAGACCAATGCCATCTCGTCACCATTCGTCATGGGCCTCCTCCTGCCACCTTGCCATCTATCGCAAGCTACCACATGTTGTCGTCTTTTCCATCCATCGTCGGCCACCACCTACCACTAGTGACCACCATAGCCCCCATTGTCAACCACCATCTCCACTATCAACCTATGAAAACCATAATGTCTAGCATTTATTTTAGTTTGTGCCAAACAAAAAAAATCATACTTTTGCACTACATTCCTTTTTATTGTATATTCTTTTTTCATCCAATCTAATTGCCCCTAAATCTTCTTCTCAATAGTTAACATGTGTCCATTTTCCCAATTTTGTTTAGCCATTCTATAGTAGCCAAATGTTTTAAATGAGTATGAAGGGGTTTTATTATCATGCCCAAAAATCAAATTTGCAAGAATTTTTTCTTTTATCTTTTATTATATAACAACTAGAGCTATCTAATTTCATCTATAAATAATAAATAATAGAAATAAATTTTATAATTTAAAACATGAATACACTTCTATATTCTTTGATCCAAAAATAAATCATATACAATACTTAGGAATCATATAATCAAAACATATCCTTCTATTCATTTTTTATTCTAATTCTAAAACCCTATAAAGGGCTTATGCATTAATAATCAAAGTAATTACAAGTCTTAAAGGGATCAATAACTCACTAATGTTCAAAGAGCAACATACAAAAAATCTAAAAAAGACCTAAAAGTCAAGGATCCGTACCTAATTACAATGAAATCACATAAATATAAAAATAAGGCCGGCAAGAAGCCCAACCCCAACAAAGAGCAGCTCTTAGCAGATATGATCATCAAGTTTACTAATGACATGGAAAGCAGCCAAGAGAAGCAAAACTTTAAAGGGTGAGTAATGATTAGGAGACACCTCCAACGATTAAGTGACATCTCCAATGGATAGAAGTAAAAAATTTCAATTAAAGACTATGCAGAAACTTACAAGGAGAAGTAAGGAGACCACCACAAGAAGACAGAGAGACCACATAATTTAAAGGGAAAACTCACAAGAAAAGTAACCCGTTGAACAGTGAAGAGGATTATATAATGAAACTAATAACAAAATAGTTGAGAACTAGTTAATAAACTCAGATGAAATAATGGAATAATACCCAACTACAAAAAGGATCTAAAGAAGGTTCCTACACAATCAACAATAAAAGAAAAAAGAGATTTTAGAAATAGCTTTTGTTATCCTTACGAAGGTAAGGGAATCCCAATTTATCAAGCCTCACCAATCATTTCAAATAGTGAAGCTAAGATAGAGTATAAAATATATCAGTAGAATCATATCCTATGAGTTTCTCAGTAAGCAAATCAGCACAACTGTTAGCCTCTCTCCAAACAAGAGGAATATGATCAAAAAGTAAGTTGACATCTCACTTACCATTTTGAATAAAATAATAGACCTTCAAATTAGAAATGGAATGGGTGTTAAAAAAACTGTTAAGTGACCCTTTACCTATGTAGTCCTCATTCCAGAAGTAAGAGGAGCTAAAGCCAATTCCCCATTGAATCATTTTCTCCATAAACCATTTGACTTTTCAAATATTGGCCCAAGTAGAAGATTGATCCTTTAAAAAAACATTGAGAGTGGTGAAACATTGTTTTAATATTTAAGATGCATAAAATTGACCCATAAAGAATTATTACAGTGAAACTTTCACCAAAGCCTAATAAAAAAATAAGAAGCCAAATATAAAGTGGAATTTCAACCAACTCCACACTCATCAAAAAGACCAGTGCATAAAGACCAAGATTTCTAGTGAATTTTTTGTTGTCATAGGAAGATCCCAAAAAAAAACCTACTATATAGTTTATCCATTCTATTGCAAACCTCTAGAGGAGAGAAAATAGTTTGAAACAAATGCATAGGAATATAGAGAAAAACACTCTTGACTAACACTGATCTACCTCTCATAGATAACATTTTAAAACCCATTGAAGAAAGATTAGCTTGGATGTTTTGAAAAATATTGTCAAAGAGGAAAGTCTTTTTTACAACCTTTGTAATGATGGACACCCAAGTAATGAATATGAAAAGCTTGTTTATAAAAACTGGTAAATTGAGTATTTGTATTGATTTTACTCTGCTTCATTTACCAGGAATGAAAGAGCACTTTTTATTAATAAATTTAAGCCCTCTTTTATCAGCAAAATCTAAAAAAAATGGAAAATCTTTTTCATATTATTAATAGATTCATTACAAAAGATAATATCATCGTTAGCAAAACACATATGTGCCAATCCTTTATGTTTAGCAAAAAGAACATATAAACCTCTAGAGAGATACTCTATAACAATAATATAGAAGGCAGGGGAAAGAGGTTAACAATGCTTGACTCCTTGAAAAACTTAAAAAAAAAAAAACCATGAGAACTACCATTGATAATGATAGAATACCAAACATTCTTAATAAGATTACTCATGAAAGTAATAGATTTATCATTGAAACCAAAAAGTTTAAAGATGTTATAAAAGAAAGGCCAATTGATGTTATCATGGGATTTTGTTATGTCAAGCTTTTAGACCATGTTATGACAAAACACTTTATAATTTATATCATGAATAAGCTTTTGTGCAAGAAGCGCATTATTAGAAATATTTTTGCCTTTGACAAAGCCAGTATGATTAGCAAAAATAATAGTAGGAAGTAGAAAAGACATGCAAAAAGCAAGAATTTTATAAATTAATTTATTAAAAATAAAGCATAAACTAATGGGATGGAAGTCACTCTAATGACCAGGATTGTCATGCTTAGGTATAATAACTAAAAAGGTGCTAAAAAAACTGAAGGATATGTAGACCATCGAAAAAACTCTTGAAAGCATTATAAAGATTAACTTTAATAATGTGCTGCAACTATGAAAAAAACCAGGGGTAAAACCATCAGGACCAGCAATAGAGTCCTTGTTCATATTGAGTAGAGAGTTATGAATTTCATTTTCTTCAAGGCATTTAGCAAAATTATAATTATCATCATCCTTAATAATTGTGGGAATAAAGTGAGGATTAAAGATTCTAATAACAGTATTAGCAACACCAAGCAAACTCTTAAAATGAGAAACAATATAATTATAAATAGAATCCTCATCCTCCACCCAAGAATCACTATCCAATTTGATTTTATGAATAAGACTTCTGCTTTTTCTACCGTTAATGTAGATATGATAATACTTAGTGTTCTTGTCACCATTAGAAATGAGTTTGGAACACACTTTTTAATGATAATAAACTTCTTCATAAAGTTGTAAATAAAAAGATGGTTTTTCACATTAAGGATAAAATATTCATTCTATTTAGAACTATATAAAATGAAATTATCCTCTAGTTGATTAACATCCTTCTCAACATTGAGAATATTATCAAATAAATTACCAAAAGTATGCTTATTCCACCATTTAATCACATGCTTAAGCCTTTCCAATTTAAGGGGAAATAAAACCATATAATTAGAGCCATCATAATTTGAAATAGGGGAAACCCAATTATCATGCACAATCTTAAAAAAAAAAACCAATTGAAAGAAGCCACGTGTCTTAAAATGTAAAAGAGATATAGCTAGAAAAATCGAAAGGATTTATGTTAAAAAGAAGAAAAGAATAGTGTGAAAGAGTTATATTAAAATGATCAACTAAAGAATTCTAAAAAAGGAAGTAATTCATTATTAAACAAAATCCTATCCAATCTTTCCCAAAGTATAAGATTGGCCAAGTAAACTTGGGCCAAAAAAACCAATATCAACAAGCCCAAAGTTCAAAATAATATTGTTAAAATCATCTATAGCAAAAAAATTAGGGTCGGCACCTCGAATCCTTTCATAGGCATTAGAAATAACATTGAAGTCCCACATATGAACCAAGAACCTTTAAAGGAAGATGAAACATCATGTAATTATTTTCAGAATGGAATTTTTCCAGCTCTAGTACATTTTACATAGCATATAAAAGCCATGACCCAAGTGTTACACATACTAAAGTTACAATGAGTCACTTGTTCAAAGCCAGCAATTATAGAGATCTTAATGTCTTCCTTCCAAAATAACAAAATTTTCCTATTAGATTTAGTAAAGGAACATTGAAATCCCAGTTGACATTAACAAACGATGAGTTTTGAAACACTAAGCAAAGGCTCAATAATAGCTAAGAAATAAACATTATTAATTATGTAGAGATTGTAGATAAGAGATCTAGTGTGAATATTCCCTACACCCCTAAAATTCCAAATAAGGACTTTATTTATAATTAACATATTTAGTAGTAGCTTTGGATATAGTAAATATTAAAAGTAGAAAGTAGGAGCTCATTCTTTTTCTTTTTAACAATTCTCCTATTTTTCCTTTTATTGGAAACTAGCTTATAATCTTTTAATGAACCATGAATAAAATTAGAATAAGAAATATTACTAAGAACAATATTTAAATCAATATCATATTGAATTTCTTTCTCTTCACTATTAGAATTAGTCCCTTCACAAGGGTAATCCTCCTATAATGACACATTAACCAAAGTTAAATGCACATTAGGAGACCCATTTAAATTATAAATGATAGCCATGTTACACCACTAAAATTCCAAATAAAGACCTTATTTATAAATTTGCATATTTAGTAGCAGCTTTGGATCTAGTAAATATTAAAAGTAGAAAGTAGGAAATCATTCTTTTTCTTTTTAACAATTCTCCTATTTTTCCTTTTATTGGAAACTAGCTTATAATCTTTTAATGAACCATGAATCAAATTAGAAATAGAAATATTACTAAGAACAATATTTAAATCAATATCATATTGAATTTCTTTCTCTTCCCTATTAGAATTAGTCCCTTCACAAGGGCAATCCTCCTATAATTACATATTAACCAAAGTTAAATGCACATTAGGAGGCCCATTTAAATTATAAAAGATAGCAATGCCCTCCAAATCCTTATAGGTAGATGATAAAAGAGGGGAAAGAAAAATAGGAGTGCCATACTCATTCAAAAAAATATTATCATATAGTGCAAATAATACAAAAATTTCTAGGGCATGATTTGCTTAACTTTGTTCTAGAGGTATCATGATAAATCATCCAATATGACTTAAAAATCATACAATATGTTTAGTTTTAAAAATTAAAGTTTTGACTCACTCCCCTAGTGTGTGTTTGCATGGTAATCCAATAGCAATCACACTCTTTCAGACTCAAGAAAAACAGAAAAAGTACAGACTTCTTTACAAGAAACCCTAATCTAATATGTCTTGAAGTTTTTGGCAGTCTGAAGTATGATTTTTCTAAAATATTAATACACAGAAATAACACAAAGAAAATATATCCAATATATGTTAGGAGAAACAGTAATCAACATAATAATTTTTTGGTATCATCAAAACCTCATATGATATAAAAATATAGTCTTGAAATCTAAGTTGCAATAATCTCCCCCTTTTTTGATAAAGCAATTATTTTTTGAGTTAATAGTAAATAATTATTTTCTTAAGCTCCCCCTCAATGAATGATCAATTAAAAAATAAGGGATTCCAATAAAAATCAAAACCACAACAATAAATTAAAAAGAAACAAAAACAAACATGCACAACAAAATACACACATCATAATATCATACCACAAAGTAATAATATACACATTCATCAAACAAAATTAAACAATACATAAAAAAATAGCTAATGACTCCCTCTTTTGATAATAACAAAAAGGGAAGTACCTGTTGAAAGGATAAGTTTCTATGGATAAATTAAAATAGATGATGAAGAAGAAGATTTTAAACTAATTACAAATACAACATTAATGTCCTAATGCAAAAAAGAAAGTCTCGAGATTTAAATCAAAGAATAATTAAGGTAAGAAAAGTCAATTAGGTCACTATCCATTCTAGATATATCAAAATAAAAATAATTATTACAAAAATGATGAAATAAAGATTAATTAATTTCTTATTTAATATTGAAGATTATTGTTCATTATATGAATTTGTATAAGAGATAGAAAGATAAAGGAAAGAACATATGAAACTTTCAGTTGGCGACATTGTGCATCTTTTTCAATTTTTGGCACACTTTGTGTATCTTTTCAATTTGGCTAATTTTATTCCTCTTTTCACTTTGGTGAACATTACGCATCTTTTTAAACTTATGACACATTTTGTGCATCTTTTCAAGTCTGGCATGCTTTGTGTATCTTTTTTATTATTTTGGTATTTCCAATATCAATAAATCTTAAAACAATTCCAATAATTAACAAAAATAAACTCATTGAAGAAAAAATAAAATAAAAATAAGACATATATTTGTCAACAATTATAGCTAAATAGTATTTGTCTATAAGAACATAAAATTGATCTTCTAATCTACATCAAATCATAATTTAATTTAAAATTTTGAGAGATTAAATTTTGCAAAGAAATTAATTTGCAGATCAAAGTAATTCAAAATTTTATTCTAGAGATCAACCACAAATGATTTGTGCCTAAAAACTTATATAATTCAAGAAGAGTAATTTCAATCACAAGTTAGAACATCATTTCTTTTAACTCTTGAAACACATACAAATAATACATCATATCATTAAAGGAAGAACCACATAATAACAAATTTGACACATAAGATCAAAAGAAACATCTCAACAATAAGTACCACATCTCAACAACAAGTACAAAATCTTAATAATAAGTACAATAAGGAAGTAACAGCTAAAATCTTAAGGGGCCTTAGTCTAGAGGTGGTTGAGGAGTGAACATCGTAAAGTAATTATTTATCGTAGCTACTTATGTGTTGACAGAGTTGAATTATCCTCTAATCTACCCCATGTTTTCATTATACCTTGCATCTGATTGATTTAGGTTATTCTCAATTTGGTTAAATGTTGATTAAAATGAGATTCTAGTCTTTTAAAATGCTGGATCATTTCTTGATAGAAATTTTGATCTGGTCTAAGAGCTGGTGCTGGTACTAGAACAAATGCTCCTTCTCCCTCAGATTCTTCTCCCGTAGATCCATGGTCTCGATTGAAAGTGCATGGAAACAAGCATCAGTATAGTAAATAAAAAGATGAGTAGGAGGGTCAGGATGGATCAGGTTGTACTTCTTTTCTAAAATGTAGGCAACTAAGTGTCCTAAAGTCACATTTTGCTTTCTCCTATCATATGGAAGTCTAATATTAGAAATCTTATAGATGTAGTCCATGATTAGTTGGACATCATCAATAGGATTATTGGTCATGATAAGTTATGTAACATGAGACAATAGAGGAGTCAGATTGATACGATCACCAGCTTTAGCTATTATAAAGGTTCTCATGACATGCTAGATAATCCTGACATTCTAATTAAGGGTATACACACGAGAAAGATGATTAACTTGAGCAACACCTCTAAGAGTTTCATTAATTTCATACTAGTCAAAATCCGACCTAGAGGTCATAGTGTGTGCCATAACCCCTTGAGTCCTAAGATGGAGGAAGTTGCCTAAATCTTCCTTTATTATTTAAACTCTCCTTTTAAAGACATACAAAGTTATCCTAGTGTGATTTTCATTCACTTTTATGTTCACAAGAAAATTTTTGAAGGTTTCTTGATGATAAGCGTAGATCAAAGTGAGGATAAAAGAGAATTGTGTTGAGGTGAAAAGAGGCATAACTGAGAAGTTTATGACTCTTTGACTTAGGAGATGAGAGGGGGTAATCTTCGATTAAATGAAGCACTCGTAGGCTTCGACATTGTTCTTACAAAGAAAGTTCTCGTTGAGTCTCCATGAATGAGATGAAGAGGCTTTTGAAGTACGTGGAAGCTTGCTGCTATTGTCCATTTATAGAGAAGGACACAAGATGGATTGAGAATAAAGTCTATTGTGAAGAAAAACCATCAAATACCTTTCAATTTAAAGAGAAATGACCTATCATACATTACAAAATTACAATCATATGTACGATTTTAAAATTATATGGGACGAAAATAATTTCATACATATGAATGAAAATGGCCAAAAATAAAATAACTTCTCATAAACTGCCATTCCCGAGACATCATTTTGTACAAGCTTTTTGACCATACAATCAGATAAATGAACACCTGTTCATCCGGGACTTCAGAATAATAATGATCATATTTGGCAGTTAAGTTTGTCCACATGAGAAACTAACAATAGGATCGTACATATGAAATATAATTTTGTACGTATAATCTCTGAACAATAACTGACATTTGGAAAATCTTCCCCAATAATACAGATGAAAAATAAATGATTGTACATATGATGATGACATCATACAGTGTGATATGTAATAAAAATGTCAATCTTACATGCTCAACTCAAAAAAATACCATATACAGACTATAGGATTTGTGCAATACAAAAAAGTTCATACAATATAAAAGAAAAAATTAACACAAGACATGATAAACAAAAAATCTTTTCAAAAATAAATCACCCAAGATCCATGACATGCAACAATGAAAAAAAAACCAACAATATGTTGTAGCAACATGATGTATGTTATCTCCTACTGAAGTGATGCCTTATATCAATATGTTTAGTTCTAGAATGTTGAATATGATTCTTTGAAATATATATGACACTTGTATTATTAAAGAAAATTGGAATAGTGCCAATTAAAAATCCTAAATTAATTAGTTATTGTTTTAACCAAAGAACTTGTGTCACACAACAACTTAAGGTAATTCATTCTACTTTAGAAGTAGAAAGGGCTACTAAATTCTATTTTCTGCTAAACCAAGACACTAAAGAGTTTTCTATGAATTGATAAGTTCTAGAAGTACCTTTTTAATCAACCCTACATCCTGTAAAATTTAAATCAGAATATCTAATTATTTCAAAAGAAGAGATGTGCTTGAATATCAAATCCCTAAGTTTTGAAGTTTTAAAAGATATCTCAAAATTCTCTTAACAACAATCAGATGTGATTCCTTTAGATCAGCTTGAAATCTAGCAAATAAATAAAAGCTAAATATAATATCAGATCTGCTAGCATTTAAGTAAAGTAATCATCTAATTATTCCTCTAAATTTCTTTTGATCAATAGATTTTCCCTTAGAGACCTATCTAATTACATTAGGGAACTCATTAGTATACTCACTGGTTTAGCATTATCCATTTTATATTTCTTAAGGATATCCTTAATATACTTTGACTTGCTAAGAAATGTTTCTTCATCTTTTTTATTTGTGCTAAAACCAAGAAATTAATTTAAGTCACTCATCAAACTTATTTCAAATTCACTAATCATTATTTTTAAAAAATCATAAGAAAGATTTTTATTGGTGGATCCAAATATGATATCATCAACATATATTTCAATAATAATTATGTCATCTCCTACCCTTTTTAAAAAGAGAGTGGTGTCCACACTTTATTTAACAAATGATCTTTTTAATAGGAAATTACTTAACCTCTAATGCAAAGCCCTAAGTGCCTATTTTAGTCCATATAATGCCTTTTCAATTTCAAAACATAATTAAGGAATTTTGAGTTTTTAAAACCATGAGGTTGCTCAACATGAACATCCTCTTGTATCAATCCATTGAGAAAGATACTCTTAACCGCCATTTGAAACAATTTAAACCATTAAAACATGCAAAGGCTAATAATACCCTTATCACTTCATGTCTGGCTATAGGGGTAAAAGTTTTTTCAAAATAAATTTATTGTATTTGATTATACCCCTTGTCCACCAATCTTGCCTTTTTTAACTATAGCACCTAAATCATTTAGTTTATTTTTAAACACCCACTTAGTTCCAATAACACTTTAATCCTTAGGCCTTTCAATCAATTCCCAAACATCATTTCTAATAAATTGACTTAATTCTTCTTGCATGGTAAAAATCTCAAATTTATCAGAAAGTTCTTGATTTATATTAATGGTCTCGATCATTAAAATAAAGGCTGAGTGGTTCATTTCTTTGCTAAGTTCATGCCTAATTCTAACACACTCACTTGGTTTACCTAAAATAAATTATTTAGGGTAACTCTAAGAAAATTTACATTCTCTATGTAAAGTGTTTCTAATCCAAAAGTACCCTTTTGATCAACCCTACATCCTGTAAAATCTGAATCATAATATCTAATGATTTCAAAAGAAGAGATGTGCTTGGATATCAACTCCCTAAGTTTTGAGTTTTCAAAAGATATATCAGAATTCTCTTAATAACAATCAGATGTGATTCATTTATATCAGCTTAAAATCTAACAGATAAATAAACACTAAATATAATATCAGATCTTCTAGCAGTTAAGTAAAGTAATGATCTAATTATTCCTTTAAATTTCTTTTGATCAATAGATTTTCTCTTAGAGTCCTTATCTAATTACATTAAGGAACTTATTGGTATACTAACTGGTTTAGCATTATCCATTTTATATTTCTTGAGGATATCCTTAATATACTTTGATTTTCTAAGAAATGTTTCTTCCTCGTTTTGATTTATGTTAAAACCAAGAAAGTAATTTAAGTCTCTCATCAAACTCATTTCAAATTCACTAATCTTTATTTTTAAAAAATTATCAGAAAATTTTTTATTGGTGGATCCAAAAATGATATCATCAACATATATTTGAATAATAAGTATGTCATCTCCTACCATTTTTAAAAAGAGAGTGGTGTCCACATTTTGTTTAACAATTGATCATTTTAATAGGAAAGTACTTAAACCTCTAGAATAAATCCCTATGTGCTTATTTTAGTCCATATAATGCGTTTTTCAATTTAAAAACATAAATAAGGAATTTTGAATTTTTATAACCATGAGGTTGCTCAACATGAACATCCTCTTGTTTCACTCAATTGAGAAAGATACTCTTAACATCCATTTGAAATAATTTAAAACCATTAAAATAGGCAAAGGCTAATAATACCCTTATCACTTCATGTCTGGCTATAGGGGTAAAAGTTTTTTCAAAATAAATTTATTGTATTTGATTATACCCCTTGTCCACCAATCTTGCCTTTTTTAACTATAGCACCTAAATCATTTAGTTTATTTTTAAACACCCACTTAGTTCCAATAACACTTTAATCCTTAGGCCTTTCAATCAATTCCCAAACATCATTTCTAATAAATTGACTTAATTCTTCTTGCATGGTAAAAATCTCAAATTTATCAGAAAGTTCTTGATTTATATTAATGGTCTCGATCATTAAAATAAAGGCTGAGTGGTTCATTTCTTTGCTAAGTTCATGCCTAATTCTAACACACTCACTTGGTTTACCTAAAATAAATTATTTAGGGTAACTCTAAGAAAATTTACATTCTCTATGTAAAGTGTTTCTAATCCAAAAGTACCCTTTTGATCAACCCTACATCCTGTAAAATCTGAATCATAATATCTAATGATTTCAAAAGAAGAGATGTGCTTGGATATCAACTCCCTAAGTTTTGAGTTTTCAAAAGATATATCAGAATTCTCTTAATAACAATCAGATGTGATTCATTTATATCAGCTTAAAATCTAACAGATAAATAAACACTAAATATAATATCAGATCTTCTAGCAGTTAGGTAAAGTAATGATCTAATTATTCCTTTAAATTTCTTTTGATCAATAGATTTTCTCTTAGAGTCCTTATCTAATTACATTAAGGAACTTATTGGTATACTAACTGGTTTAGCATTATCCATTTTATATTTCTTGAGGATATCCTTAATATACTTTGATTGTCTAAGAAATGTTTCTTCCTCGTTTTGATTTATGTTAAAACCAAGAAAGTAATTTAAGTCTCTCATCAAACTCATTTCAAATTCACTAATCTTTATTTTTAAAAAATTATCAGAAAATTTTTTATTGGTGGATCCAAAAATGATATCATCAACATATATTTGAATAACAAGTATGTCATCTCCTACCCTTTTTAAAAAGAGAGTGGTGTCCACATTTTGTTTAACAATTGATCATTTTAATAGGAAAGTACTTAAACCTCTAGAATAAATCCCTATGTGCCTATTTTAGTCCATATAATGCGTTTTTCAATTTAAAAACATAAATAAGGAATTTTGAATTTTTATAACCATGAGGTTGCTCAACATGAACATCCTCTTGTTTCACTCAATTGAGAAAGATACTCTTAACATCCATTTGAAATAATTTAAAACCATTAAAATAGGCAAAGGCTAATAATACCCTTATCACTTCAATTCTAGCTATAGGGGTAAAAGTTTCTTAAAAATAAATTTATTGTATTTGATTATACCCCTTGGCCGCCAATCTTGCCTCATTTTTAACTATAACACCTAAATCATTCAGTTTATTTTTGAACACCCACTTAGTTCCAATAACACTTTAATTCTTAGGCCTTTCAATCAATTCCCAAACATCATTTCTAATAAATTGATTCAATTTTTCCTGCATGACCAAGATCTCAAATTCATCAGAAAGTTCTTGATTTATATTAATGGGCTCGATCATTAAAATAAAGGTTGTTTGGTTCATTTAGTTGCTAAGTTCATGCCTAATTCTAACACCCTCACTTGGTTTACCTAAAATAAATTCTTTAGGGTGACTCTTAGAAAATTTACATTCTCTATGTAAAGTGTTTTCTAATCCAACATTCTCTTCCAAATTTGTCTTTTCAATTCCTTGAGAGATATCTTCAATATGTTCTTCCTCTAACCTTATCTCTTCCCAAATATCATATTCATCAAAAATTATATGTGTGGTTTCCTCAACTATCAAATTTCTCTTGTTAAAAACATTATAGGATTTGCCAACACTAAAATTTCCTAAAAAAGTTTCTTCATTAGATTTAGGATCAAATTTTCCTAAAGAAGTTATACCATTATTATGAATGAACACCTTACATCCAAAAACATGCAAATATGAAAGATTAGGTGTTCTCCCCTTAATAAGTTCATAGGATGTCTTGTTCAACTTGGACATAATGTTTACCCTATTTAGAATATAACAAGATGTACTAACTGCTTGAGCCCAAAAATATTTTGAAAGTGAATATTTAGCCAATATGGCTCTAACGACTTCTATCATGGTTTTGTTCTTTCTTTCAATAACTCCATTCTATTGAGGGGTCATTGGTGCTGAAAAATTATGATCAATTCCTTGCTCTCTACAAAAATCTTCAAATTTTTCATTTTCAAACTCTCTTCTATGATCACTTAGAATTGATAAAATTTCACACCCTAGTTTTCTCTAAATCCAAGCAAAAAAATTTCTAAATTCATCTAATGATTCACTCTTATGAGATAAAAATTTGACCCAAGTGAATCTTGAAAAATCATCAACGATTACATACCTAAAAACTTTACCTCCTAGACTTATAATACTATCCGGTCTAAAACGGTCCATGTGAATGATTTCTAGTGGTTTGCCAGTTTTATGATATCTAATTTAATGAAAGGAGGACTTCACCTATTTTCTTAATTGACTTGCATTATACAGGTGATCATTAGTGAAGTCTAGTTTGGGTGTCCCTCTAACCAATTCTTTCTTAAAAGTCTTCCTAAGATTTTTCATGCTTGCATGATAAAGTCTTGTATGCCATAACTATGATTCATCAGTGATTATTTTGAGACCAAAAACATTAGAAGATTTAATAAAATTTAAATTAAGCATGTATATATTATTTACCCTATTTTCATACAACACATCAATTCCTTTTTTGCTTATTATGTAGCTTGTAGAAAAAATTTAACACTATAACCCTTATGATAATGCTGACTAATACTTAATCGGTTATGCTTTAAGCCTTTAATAAATAACACACTCTCAATAAAGAAATTTTTTTTTGTTGCCAATCATATATGTACCTACCACTTTCCTAGTGGTATTGCCTCCTAGTATCACTTTGCCTCTATTTCTGGCTTCCAGATATATTAATTGAGTTGTGTCTCTAGTCATATGCTTTGAACATCTACTATTTAGGTACTAAATGCTCTCATAAGGACTTGTATGAGAACATATCTACAAGATTATCAAACATTAGACTTGAGAAACTAAATGAATTTGGGTTCACATCTTAGAAATGATAATCTGGATGCATGCTTGATATGCTGTGATTTATGCATCTTAGGTCTCCACACTAAATATGTTATACTATAAATCATACAAGTATGAGAGATATGACCAATCATTCCACATGAAATACATTTAACTCCAGGAAGGACTTACCAATCTATGTGAGTTGATCTATCTTTTCCTAGGTTTTGCACTTTTATGCTTTTGACTAGGATTAGAAAATTATTTAAGTGTTGGGGGTGTCCTATTTTCCTTAAGAGCTTTTAGTTTCTCTTTGAGATATGAGTTTGCACTTTCTAAAATAGTATTGTCAACCCTTAACTCATTTTCTCTTTGATTTGTTTCATCTATATACACCTTACATTCATTTTCAAGATCAGTATAAGATGTTTTCAATAATTTATGTTTATTGTTCAAATCATCAAATTCATCCAAAAATTTCATGTGGTTGTTATCAATAGATGCATGATCATTCCTAAGGATTTCATGCTCTTTTTGTAAATTTAAATACTCTATGTTTAGTTTGACATATAATTTTTTAAGTTTCCTATACGTAGTATGGATTTTCTCAAAAACTTCAAATAACTCATCATAGGATAAATCACATACCTTCTCTTAATCTGACTGATCAAGTTTGTAAGCCACTAAACACAAGTTTGTGACTTCCTCCCCTACTTCTATTTATGAGGAATCTGATGTTGAGTCATCCTAGAATGCTCTATGCAGTCTTTTCTTGCCCTTCCTTACATTGGTTTTCTCCTCAACTTTTTCCTTGCTAGGATTAGCTTTTAGATTATGGCAATCATATTTAATATATACAGGCTTCCTACATTCATAACAAATTATATCATTAGAAACTTTTGTTTTTTGTTGAACTTACCCTTATTCCACTACTGACATCTTTGTTACTTTCTTCTTAGAAAACTTTTGAATTGCCTCATTATGAGTGCAATATCATCTTCATCCTCAGGCTGTGAATGATCACTTTATGAGTCATCCACTTTCAATGCAATATTTTTTTCTTTTGCTTGTCACCTGCATCAGTCTATCTTTGAGTCACTCCTTACTTGGAAGCAATCAGTCATCAAAGCAAATTGTAAATAGAATAAGCAGTTAGGTCTTTTGATTCAGTTATGGAAGTTATTTTTGCATCATAAGCGATAGGTTAACATTCTAAAATTTTATTAACTTTTTTTAGAATTCATTAGTTCCCTACCTAAAGCATGCAATGAAGTGACTATCTATATAAAATAAGTATACATGTCAGTGATTGATTCATTTGGTTTCATGCAAAAATATTTATATTCATATAATAGAATGTTCAGTCTAAAATATATCACTTCATTAGTTCCTTCAAACATTATGCAAAGTACATCTCAAATTTCTTTTATAGTTTTACAGGTTGAATCATGCATATAGTCCTTAAATTTTAGGGCATAGAAAAAACTATTTAAGCATTTAGCATTTAATTGATCTAGTTCTTTTTCCTCTACTGTTTGATTAATAAATGATATTTTAGTCCTAATTCCATCAATAAGTCTAGTGGGTCTAGTGTAACCTTCATGTACTAAAATCCACATGTGATAGTCGAGCAATTAAAGAAAAGTAAACATACGAATTTTTTGAAAGTCGAAAGGATTGTTATTAAATAGTGGTGGTCTAGTGATTAAATATCCTTTAGGAGTGTTACGGTTTCCAAAAGTAGCCATGATCATTTTCAAAAAGTTGCCAAAACCTTAATTTTTAAAATTAGGCTTTGATACCACTTGAAAGTTTAAATAGGTTATTAGACCAAACATAACTGTCGAAAGGCTAACCAAGAGGGGTGTGAATTGGTAATTTAAAATTTTTCTTGGATGTTAGAAAAATGATTTAAGATTTTTATTACAATAATTAAATTTTCATAAAAAATATTTTTCAACCACAATAAACTCAAATACAGAAACATTATAATGCAGTAAAAAAGTAAAGATAGAAGAATAACAAATTATATAGTAGTTCAGTCCAACTAGATCTATGTTCACTTCCTGAAGACTCCTTCAGGTATTGTACTATATCAAAGTGACTCTTCTTTTTCTCAAATAGTAAGGCAGAGAAGCTCTTACAATAACATCTCTTCCACCAATCCCAGTGCGGTAGAGTATCGACATCCTTTTTTACCCTCTGGTGATGGCAGAGTACTAACATCCTTTCTCACCCTTCTAGTTATGACAGAGTACCAACGTCCTTTTTCACCCTTCTGATGATGGCAGAGTATCAATGCCTTTTCTCACCCTCTTGGTGATGGCAGAGTACCAACATTCTTTTTCTTGGTGATGGCAGAGTACTAGATCTTTTCCGAAGATCTTCTCTCAAGAGTCTTCAAAGAATTAAGGTAGAGATTTGAATAGCATACAAAGAAATCCTCACCTTTGAGAAATGTTGTGAAATATTCACAATTTTTACTTGCAAGACCTCTTAAACTTCACTCCCAAATACTCTCCCAAAACACTCTATTTTTCACTCCCAAGATAAATTTCATAGTAAGAAGATAGATTGTCAGTTTTTTTAGGACACTTATATATGAAAGACAAGAAAAACTATCCAGAAAATGAAAATTTCAGGTTGAATGTACTTGGATCATATAGTACGATTGTAATATATAGGTACAAATAGTTCAAAATTTCATGTATGATTTTATACAAACCTATATTCATACTCTATTAGTCATATGTATGAATTGACATCGTACATTACAAATAATAAAAAAATGAACAAATTCAACGAGTATGATTTCGTACAAACTCAATTCATACACTATGAATTATATGTACGAACTAAATATCATACAGTGCAAACTATTTAAACAAATCATGCTTGGTTAGGTACGAACATGGATGATCCCATTTCGTACTCTAGGAGTCATCTATATGAACATAAAATCATACAATACGATCAGTTCAAAAACTAAAGAGATCATTTGGGACAATCTTGTATGCACCCATATCATACACAGGGAGTTATCTATACGAACCCCACTTTGTATAGTACAATCAATTCAAAAAATGGTGAGTTCATTTGGGATAAAATGGTACATACCCATTTTATACTCTATGAGTCTTCTATATGAAAACATTATTGTACAGTACGAACAACACAAAATTTTCCAGGGCATGATTTGCTTAACTTTATTATGGAGGAACTATCATGACAAATAATTCAGTACGACTTAAAAGTTATAAAGTAGGATTAGTTTTAAAATTAAAGTTTTAACTCACTCTCCCAATGTTTTGTGTGCATAGTTACTCAATTATAATCACACACTCTCAAACTTAAGTAAAATAGGAAAAGTACAAGCTTCATTATAATAAACCCTAATCTAATTTATCTTAAAGTTTTTGGCAATCTAGAGTATGATTTCCCTGAAACGATAGTATACATAAACAACACAAAGAAAATATATCCAATATATGTTAGGAGAAATAGTAATCAACACAATAATTTTTTGGGATCACCAAAAACTTGCATGATATAAAAAAACATAGTCTTCAAATCTAAGTTGCAACACATCTAATATAGACAACCTTTATTCATGATTCCACTAAAAAATATGCTTGATTAGAGATAGATTAAAAGCTATGCAGGTCTTGTATAAATACTATTTATATTCTAAACACCAATCTATAAAGTTTTAGGTAAGAGATTTTTTATATGTGAAGATGAGACAAATGAAAGATATCAACATATTTGAAAAAAAGGAAAGTTGAATCCAATGTTGGTTGGACCATTTGAGATAAGATAATTATATCTTGATCTATTTCTTTGATCCATTATATGAATTATGAAATATCAAGGATGACATTTCTCTAAGGAGAGGAGAGTTATGACACCTCCAGATTCAATATTTTGTTTAACCTATTTGACCAAATTTGAAAGAGGTAAATGTTTGATACTCTACATTTTTAACCCTTCTATATGTACCTAAGAGTTCTTTATATGTATATAGCTGTTTGCATGTATTCTGGAATGGGTTTCAGGTCTATTTATAAGTTTTTAAAACTTGAATTTTTCCCTGGGGTGTCATAATGCTTGATTTGGCAACACCCTAGCCGAACTCCTCTCAATAAAAATTGCATTTAATTTGGTGGTCTAATACTTCATGGCTGCGACATTGCTGAAGGATGGATGAGCGAGCTTATGGGTAGAGCCATGTAAACTCTAATATTGTAAATATCCCTTATCACTATTCACTTGATTTATTTTCTCTCATGCAACTAGCATTAAAAAGAGATAAAGGAGGTTTCTAGTGAGATAAAGTCAGGTCTGGGGCACTTTAGGTTAATTTCAGCTAACGACTAAGTTTTAAAAATTATCATGAATGAGGTAGGTCATATTTTACTTAATTAAATTTTAAAAAGTTAGGAATTACTTTAATTTTTTAATTAAATTTATATTACATTTATAAAAAAATGAGAAAAACTTTTACTACATAACTTTTTGTATGTTGTAGATACATCAATTTTGAACATTTAGATATTTTTCTGAGAATTTTACATCAAGGATTTTGTTAATTACACTATTTCAATTGAATAGAAAGTAACCAAGACCTTAGAAAATAATATTATTGTATAATTAATGTCTTAAAAATAAAGTATTTCATAATCTTTGGTAATTTGATTATTTTATAAAACTTTGAATTTTTGCTTAGTAGGGTTTTCCATTTCCTACTATTAAGGTCAATTCTTAAATGACTTTCTTTATGCTTTATTTACTACAATGAAATAAATTGTGTGCTTATTTGTTCGAAATGTAGGAATCAGAGATATGGGGTGAAGAAAGATAAGTTTATTTTTGTGCTAAATGCACATTCTAGTGTTAAGGAAATATTTTAGTTCTATATCAACATCATAGTTGTCGAACTCTATATGTTGGGAGGCATTAGTGTCAGAGTTATTAAACTTTATCTATTGGGAGGCATAAGGGTTCGAGTTATTTAATAATATTTATTGGAAAGTATAAGAGTCATAATTCTCTGAATTTTATTTGATGATTTGTCATGATATATAAAGTGCATATGTACTTATTTTATAGTATTATTAATTAAATTTTTTTATAATCATATTTAATAATCTACTTAGCGCTATAATTTATTATATTAATTCTAATGTATAGTAAATTATTAATTAAATGAGTTATTTTGAAAGTTTGATTCGCTTAAATAAGGTCTACAAAGCTTTGTTAGCTGATCATATATATTTTGGTTCGTATTTTTAGTATTTGGTAAAGTTAAAGAGTCAGTTGCATAAAAATTTCAAGATCTAATCTAAGTTTATATATGTATTTATTTCTTTTGAGTTTTGTATAGTTATGGCTAGTTGTTATTCTTTTTTTTTTTTTTTTTTGCTCTTGTTTGTAGCCATATATTATAATGTGACTGCTATATATATTCTTTGATGATGAGATGAAAAGAAATCTTATGGATGATTATAATTTAAATATACTAGATAATATGTAGCTTGTCAATTGTTTTAAAGTTTATAAATTGAGAGAAGATTTCTAAAAAATAATTAAAACTAGATCTTGGGGTTTATCTGTTGCAAGCCAACATAATAGGACCTATCTCATTTGAGGGTCTTATCGGTTTGGTTGGGACAAGTTATGGGCAGTATAAATTTTTGTTGAAGTCATTTAGTGTTATGAATACACTAGTAGTATTCATGGACCTAATGAACAATGTGTTTAGGAAGTATTTTGATAGGTTCATCATTATAGTTATTGATTATATTTTGGAATATTCATAAACTAAAGGAGAATATGCAAATCATCTAATTTTGACTCTAAAATCCTTAAGACAACTTAAATTAAATGCTAAATTTTAGAAGTGTAAGTTTTGGCTAAAGCTAGTTGAATTTTTTATGTATGTTGTAATTAAAGAAGGGATATCTATAGATATATAGAAGTTTCAAGCTATAGTGAATTAGACGAGGCTGACCTTAGTATCAGAGGTTCATAGTTTTTTGGGTATGTATGATTACTACAAGAAATTTTATAGAGACTTTCATAGATTTTAATTCTTTCGATAAATTTACCCCCAAAAGTTGTGGCCTTTTATTGGACATGAAATTGCAATGATAGTAATCAAAAGTTGAAAGAGTGTTTTGGTGTCAGCTCCTATGTTATCTCATCCAATGCTCAAGATTTAAGTTATATATTTATGCATCTTTAAGAAGATTAGGATGTGTCTTACAAAAAAATGGAAAGGTAATTATTTATGCATCTAAACAATTCTAGCAGTGTGAGAAGAATTATGCAACTCATGATCTAAAACTAGTAATGATTAAATTTGCTTTGAAGGTTTAGAGATATTAACTATTTGTAATAAGGTGTGAGATATGTACCGATCATTAGACTCTGATGTGCATCTTTTACTTAGGAGTTAAATATGAGGTAGAGGAAACAACTTGAATTGATCAAAGATTATAATTTGAACATTATTTATCAGCTTAGGAAAGAAAATTTTATTTTTGATGATGTGTGTTGGAAATCAATGGGAATAGTAGCTAGTTTGATTACTTCTAAACAAGCCTCAATCCAAGAAATGAAAAAATTAGAGCTAGAAATAGTATGTTAATTTTGGTATGCCTATAAGAGTTATTTCTTAAATGAATATCCATGCTTTATTATAGTAAAGAATTCAGAAAGCTCAAAAGAAAGATGAAAAATATAAAAATTATTGGATTATATTCATTTTGGAAATATTCCTGAGTTACAAGATGATGATCAGGGTAAAACATTTCTTGGTTGTAGGTAATGTGTTCATGATATTGGTGATATAAGGAGGAAGGTTTTACATGAAACATATTATTTTGAATTTCAATCCATCCAGTAAGCATTACAGTGTATGATGATTTGAATTAATATTTTGGTGGCCTATATTGAAGCATGATGTAGTTGAGTTCATCTCCAAGTGTGAGACTTGCCAAATGGTAAAGGTTGAGCAATAAAGGCCAAGGAGATTAGTATAACACTTTTCTATCCCTAAGTGGAATAGAAAAAAGATAATTATGAATTTTTCTATAAGTTTTTCAAGATTGAGACAAGGGCATTGTAATAGCCCAAACTTATAATTTTTCCCTGTTGGTGTAACTTTACAGTAGGTCACCCATCCCAAAATTGCTTTGAGATGAGCACGGTTAGTTGTAGAGTTTTTTTTTTCAGAAATTCCAGCCATTACACGAAAAGGCACCTTGATATTTAAGACTTTAGCTTCTTTTACTTAAGAGGTTTCACAATCTCTCCCACTTAAGTAGCTAATGTCCTTGCCAGGAAGATAGGATTCTAGAGGTGGCCCCTACAAGTTCAAGAGGTGGCTCCCATCATGTAGCACTTTGTCCCATACAGGATTTAAGAGGTGGCTTCCATGGCATAGAACTTTGCCTTGTGTGATACAAGTTCCCATCTTTCAACTAGTGATTTCTTTGATACCATTTTATAACATCCCAAACTCTTAACTATCGAGATATTGTCCGCTTTAGCCTAAGACCCTCACAGTTTTTCCACTTTAGTGTAACTTCCCAGCAAGTCACCCATGCTAGAATTGCTTTGGATGAACATGATTAACTACAAAGTTTCTTATGAAAATTCTAGCCATTACACTAAAACATGCCTCGATGATTAAGAGTTATAACTTCTTTTACTTAAAAGGTTTCACAAGGGTATAATGGTATATGGGTAGTGGTGGACAATTTGACTAAGGCTTCATTTGGGACGGCATTCTTTCTGCTTCTTAAAGTAGCTTTCTAGTACAAAAATTTTAATTTTTGTACTAAAAAGGTGCTTTAAGAAGAACTAAGAAATCCATCCCAAACGAATACTAAGTCTACTCATTTTTTCCCAATGAGATAGACATATTCTATGGATAAGTTAGATCAACTATATGTTCAAGAAATTATCATACTATAGGAATTTTGAAAGTCATTATTTCTTAACTGGATGACATATTTATCTTTAGATCGTGGAATGATATTTAGGAAGGAGTAGGGATAAAATTGAATTTTAGTATGTCCTTTCATCCCTAAACAAATGGATAATTTGAAAGAGTCATTCAAATATTGGAAGTTTTATTAAGGCTATGTGTCCTAGTTTCTAATTCATTATTAACTTGGCTCCATATGAAGCCCTATATAAAAGAAGATGCATAACATCATTATCTTAGATAAAAGTATGTGAAAGGAAATTAATGGGTTCTGAGATGGTGGACATTGCTAAAAAGAAGATCAAGTTGATTAGAAAGAGGTTACAAGTATCTCATGATAGACAAAGGAAGTACAATAACCATAGGCATAGAGCTATTAAATTTTAAATCAGAGGTTTTATTTTTTTAAACAATAGCCTAGTGAAAGGAGTAAGAAGACTTGGTATAGACAATAAGTTAAGTACAATGTATGTAAGACCCTAATGAAGTCATTAAGAAAATTTGGATATTTGCTTATAGAAAGTCAGTACCAGACCACCTGTTATATATCTACAATGCAATTCATCTATTTATACTATAAGAGTAAGTATCTAATCTAGAGTAGAGAGTTTTTGGTGATGAAGTCAAAGTACAGTCCAATATGACATATAGAGAAGAACCTAAATGCATTATGGTTTATAATATGTAGCAATAAAGTTTTGACAGTTAAGATCTTGTGGAAGCACATATCATAGGGAGAAATAACTTGAAAAATGATGCAAAAAATGAGGCAAGTGTATCCAAATATGTTCTGAGTGCTTGTTCATATGTGAATGTTGAGGATGATAATTCTTTTAAGGAGGGGAGGATATAATATCCATGGCTACATAACTAGTAAGTATTTCATAACCCACATCCAAGTTTAATTTTGAACTATTTTAAATTTAAATAAGATTTAAATCTTTAATTAAAGAATGCTAAGTGTCCAAGAAGCCATGACGACACTGTGGCACCGATCTGGAAAACATTGGGAAATGAGCTCTCAATTTAGAGAGAAGGGAAATTCCAGGTGCAAAGGGTGCTACAAGGTTGAGCTCTCTATATAGGAGTAGCTAGACTATTTTGACCTAGCACAATGATGCTTCATGATAGATCGCCATGAAAATAAAAACTTATATAAGTTTTTATTTGAAAATATCCATTTCATTTTTATTTCAACCATCCCTCATTCTATTGGTTAGAGAATGAGAGGAGAAGTAAGAGGAGAGGGAAGTCCAGAGCTAAAGTTTGGGTTTCATTTGATAGATTTGTTAAGAAAATTGTTCAGTACAAGGTAGGATCTTAATACCCTATTTCTAATTTCAATTATAGTATTTGTAAAATTTTTATGGAATAAAATGTTATTTTAATAATTTTAATAAACTTTTCATTATATGCTTCTTAATATGTTATATAATCCTTCATTATGGCTATTTTAACTATAAGAAATTAAAATTTTAATGATCGGTTTTATATGTATAAAATTTTAAGTATCTCATATTAAATGTGGAATTTTTTTCCATTAGCTACAATTCATTAAATGTTGTTTTAAAGATTTCTTATAAATAGTTTTTTAAACAACAAACATTATGTGTGAATGTAATTATACACGCATTAGCACATACAATGACATTTATGTAGCAACTCATTTATACTCATGTTCATTTTCAATATGGCATATAAATGTTAAAATATTAATATATATTTGTGCATACAATGTCATAGCATAAGTTCTAATGTTGGAGATCTTAAGTTTTTTACAAGTTTTGTTATATAGGCCTAAAATTATGTTCTATTTCTATTTTTGGCTTCACTTAGCTTGGGTAGGTGTGGGAGATTTAAGGGAGTTATAAGTAAAAGTAGAGTTATAAGAGGAGTCAAGCTTGGTCTTTGTCATCTATTCTAAATAGGTGGGTTGACCATGGGAGGTATGAGTGAAAAGAAGTTATAAGAAGGCATTAGAACATGCGCATATGATAAATTACACGCTATATATTATGTTAAAAAAAAAAAGAAGTTCAAGTACAAATAATATTATGTTAACAAATATACTATAATGCTTCTATGAATGTATAGTAATGTTTTGTTAACAAGTTCCCTCTAACACCCATGTTAAAGTTTTAAGTAAATGTGTTTGTTAACATTTACATTATTGAAGTTCAAAAGAGAAGTTTTGGAAAGTTATTTCTGATACATATTCAAGTTATAATAAATGTATGTTATTTTTTAGATAATGTAAACTAATAAGTAACTTAAATTTTTTGTTCATGTGTTCTAAGTGTAATGTGATTTTTTGTTATTTTATAAATATTATTTAAACTTTTAATTGCATATTGTAATTATGGACATTTACTTCTATTATAAGATTTTGGGATAGCCTACTCACTATGTGAAGCATTTGCTATTACAAGGGAAGGAAAAGAATTGTTTGAGAAGGTGCTATGAGATTCAAGATTGCTAGTAGCTAGTTCAATTGAGGTATTTTTTTAGTCTAGCTCTCTTATACTCTGATATGTATAATTATTTTTACTTGATTATTTGTATAGAATTCTGTTGGAATGAAATTTTTGGATGGATTTTTATTTTATTTAGCTGCGTTTCGGATGAATTAGTGGCTTTTGAGTATTCTATATTAAGGATGAGATAGGTAAGTTCAAGTTTAAATTATTTCATCAAACTCTGGGGCATAACCTAGAATGCTAATAGTATGTGAAAAATGGCGGAGAACATGATGGATTTTAGAAGTTAGGTGAAAAATGGGAGAAAGTAAGGGTTTTATGAATTTGGTTACAAAAGGGGTATATGATATGGGTTCTAAGAATTTAGGGGAAAAAGGCCTAAATTTATGGGCAAAATAAAAGAGTTCCAAGAAATTAGGGTGCGAAATGGAAGAAAATGCATGTTTAAAGAATTGGGAGTGAAAATGGGAGAGGATGAAGATTTCTAGGTTTTATATACAAAATGGAATAAGACTGTTGCACTTAAGGATCTCTAGCTTGTGATTTTGAAGATTATAAACATTATTGATTGAAACTTTATTTCTCCATATATTAGATGTTATTTTTGTATGTTCACACAAATATTTTAGGTACAACATACATTACTCAAGATTATTGAAGACTCAAGTTTGGGTAGATTAGGATGTAAAAATAAAAAGAGTTTGTAATTTTAGCATTCATATATTTTCTACTTCTTGAGTTTGGCCATGTAAGGGTGTATAAAAGAATTAGTGATTGTGCGCACATACATAGGGAGAGAGGAAAATTTGAGAAGTAAATATTTTGAATTTATCATACTATACTATTTACAATCATACTATACAATCAATTATATGAGGAAGAGGGATATCATCTAAGAAACCCTAGCTACCATATAAATTAAGTAAAAATTTTGAACTAATTCTACCATACGATTATGTAAATATTGAATGATATTTTAAAAATCTTAATTAAATTATCCCATGTGATTAGTCAATTAAATCAAGGCTTATTAAATATGGCTAATCATATCATATGATATTGATCATATTGTATGATTGATAGAGACAAAATTTTGTCATCCTAGAGATCATACTAGGGAAAACCTTAATTTTTGAACTGATTGTATAGTACAATATCTATATCGTACTGTACAAATTATTGGTATTACACTAACTATATTGTATAATGTGAATCAAGTCGAATGATCGATAAAGATGATTTTTAATGCTCTCAATGATTTTCCAATATGAATATAGTAAAATTAAACTAATCGTATTGTACAAAGTTGTGATCATACTGTATAATATGTTTGCTAGAATTGCATAGTTCATCTAAATGATTGTTATCATCATTTTGGACAGGTTGGTTTTTGAACTGCTTATATTATACAAACCAAGACCATACTGTATGAACAGGGATGACCAAATTGAAAAATCAGGGTGTTTTTAAGCCTAATACTTAAACAATTTTTTTGAAGTCATTTTCATAAGAAACTTTAGCTATTGAAGGAACTTTGTGTGAGGTGTTCTTAAGAGCTTTGGGGTTAGAGATGAAGAAGAAGGCAAGGTTTTGTATGAGGGAGTAGTATGAGGGGCTTTCTCATAGTTTCTCCATGCAAACTTGTACCTAGTTTCCTCCTATGGCCTTGGTGAGTTCTTAAAGATTTTCTTAGGAGAGAAGCTTTAAAGTACAGAGCGTTGGGGTTCTCTACCTTTACCATGAGGGAGAAAAAGGATTAGGGTTCTTTTCCTTCTCCATTAGGGAGAAAAAAGATTAGGTTTCTCTGTCTTCTCTAGGAGGGAGAAAAAGGATCAGTTGTTCTTTACGTTCCACAAGAGGGAAGAAAGAATTATGGTTCTCTACCATCACCAAGAGAGTGAAGAAGGATTTTGAGGTTCTTTTCTTTCTCTATGAGGGAGAAAAAGTGTTAAAGGTTCGTTGTCATCACTAGGAGGGTAACATAACTTTTGGTTCGCCGCCGCACCAGGTTTGGTGGAAGTGATTCTTATAAGGGCATCTCCGCCTTGCTGTGCGTGCAAAAGGAGAAATACTATTGTGATTAGTATAATAACCAAAGTGGACGACTTCGAGGAGTTGATATAGGTCAAGGTTGATCGAACCACTATAAAATCTCTGATATGCTCTTTCTTATTAACATTTTACTTTTTTGTATTTTTATTTTTTCAATTTGAATTTATTGCACGAATATCATCATTTACTATCAATTGTAATTAGGTTAAGTTGTGGTTTACTAAAAGAAAAATTTTCATATCTTTATTGATAGACTTATGCCTTAAAAATAAAAGATATTTTGAACTCTTATTTTCTTTTGTATGTGCTAAATTACTTATTTAGAATTGTTTTTGAAAATTATTTTGTAGCAAGAAAATTGTTATTGTTGAAGTAATTTTTAAAAGTACCAATTCACCCCCCTCTTGGTGCACCTCAGGATAGTTCATTAAGGTCTCTTACAACCTCCCCAAACTTTCATACTAGGGTTTCAAGAATTTGGATGTAGAAAGCGGAATAGGGTTTCAAGAACATTAAGGAGAAACATTTTTAAGACCTTTTTCTTAGCTTCAATATAATTTTAAAATATACTAATTGATAAAAAAATTGTATTTTTGAATTACTTAGTATAATTATATTAATTTATATATAATTAAAATACAATAAGATAAACTAATATTTAATTATGCATTTAAGTTGGGTGATGAAATTTTAATGTAACGTATAATATAAAAGGATTGATTTTAAATTTAAAGCTAATAAGCACCTCGTCAATCACCTCTAATTCCAATAAAATTAAAAATATGATAAATAAATATGTAGAAAATTCAATTAATTAGAATAAATCTTAAGGGATATTTAAATTAGAAACTTTCAAAAAAAATAAATTTAGGATCATTCCTAGTTGAACTAAATTTCCTAAAAAGATGAACTTGTCAATCAAATAAGCTCAAATGAAACTTTTAAAGAATCATCATAAGTTTTTAGACACTAATTGAATGACTAATCAATCTCCAAATCTTGTGTACTTATAATTAAATTCAATGGATATATAAGGCAAATTGAACAAGTTTAAGATCTTTTGATTCTAACATTATTAAGGCACTCAAATCTTGGATGAATGATCTATAATCAATTGGATCAATATGAATTATTCCATAGATTTGAACCAAATTAACCAAAATATCCAACTCAAAAAGGCTATAAATATGGTCTCATTTTCTACATAAGGTAAGGTTATTTGGGACATGAGAGATCAAATGAACTTTATTATATTTCTTGTTGATTAATGATAATAACCACAATCATCAACCACCACCCCAATCACCTAACTTTTGTCATCAAATTATTATTGCTTGACTATTGACATTCAACCCCAATATTGGGCTTCAATTATTAGTACCCAACCATTGTAATCCATACAACAAAAATTAAATATGTATTCTCAATAACTAAATTCATATGCTTCAAAATACTTTCTATTCATTCCACAAAATTATATTTATAATAGATAGAAGATCACTTAAAATACATAATATGTCCCAAGCTCCAGACAATAAAAGAATAAAAGAAAATACAAAACAAAATCTAAAAGAAACTTGAGGATCTCTGACAACCTTACTCAACTTGGTCCTAATCCGTTTCCCTGATTGAGAATTATTAAAATTCATATAATGAGTTAAAAAGCCCAACAAAAACATAAACTCACTAAATATTCTAATGCAAGGCTTACATAATCAATATGCATACTTAGTTCTGTCAATATAGTTAATAGCATTTAATTTCATCAATAATCAATTATTATTCATAAGGCTCAAATTGATCAATAATAAAAACAAGAAATCATTTCAATGAATCAATTGTCATTGCAAAAATCAGTAAATCCATTTTAAAATCATACTAAAAGCATTCATAAATCAAAAAATGAATCATAAAACACATGATTCAATATCATTAGTCATATTTATTTTATTTATTATCAATCATATGCTTCATATATAGTTAATACATGTATTTGTACCCATTATGCATGCTTGCTCAATTATATGATTCAATAAGGTAAAAATTGACATTTAATGTGCAATATTTATTATCTTTTTAACCCTAACTACTTTTCAACTATCCATCAATTATATCCATCATAATTATGATTTATTAATAAATCAATTATCATTATAGGTGGCTTTCATTAAAGCAATAAAGAGTCATTAAAAGTTTGTTAGGGATGTTAAGCTCTTATGAACTAGCCCAAGGCAAACCGAGAGAGGGGGGGGGGGGGGGGTGAATTGATCGTTTTAAAATTTCTTAAATAAAAATCACAATCTTTATGTAATATTTTAAAACATCAAACCATATAATCATTCACCAAAAAATAAAGTGCGGAAATTAAAATGTGGAAATGTAATAAGAAAGAGCACACTAGAATTTTATAGTGGTTCGATGAACTTGACCTACATCTAGTCCTCGAAGCCTCTTCTTTGGGTATTGTACTAAACTCAGTAACTCTCCTTTTGCTCCCACAGTAAGGTGGAGAAGCCTGTACAAAACTCCTTTCAACTAACCCCGGTGAGGTAGAGAACCCAACTTATTTCACTTCATCCTGAAGCAGGCACAGAACCCGACTCCTTTCACTTCCTCCTAATATAGGTAGAGAACCTTGATTAATCACTAAAGTAGACCTCTCTAGAACCTCCAAGGAACCAGGGAAGATGAATGGAGAAGATGACTCGAATCCTTGCTTGGAGCAACCTTTGTGAAACCCTCACAAACTCCCCCTCACAAGATCCACTCTCTCTCTCTCTCTCCCAAGCTCTCCTTCTCCTTCTTTTGGCTCTCTCAGGTTAGGATAGTAAAAAAAGATACAATCTTGAGTAAACAAGATATCTTATATAAAAGGACTTCAAATTTTTCCTAAATTGCAATTAATCGAAAAAGATCATCCAGGATGATCGACATATCATATTGGACGATCAGTATATTTTCATCCCTTTTAGCCAGGATCATTTGGGAGGGATGAATGATTAGAAGATTTGTTCGATCTGATCATCCAGGATAATGAGTACATCACCCTGTACGATTAGTTTAAAACATCAAGTATCGTCTAGACTTTACATGTTGGAAGATGAAAAAAATAACTTATCATCCCAGAAGATTCTTGGATCATCATGTATGATTAGTTCACATCAATAAATATCATACAGGACATCATTTTGTTCATTCAGGACTATTCAGGAAGAAACTAAGGTTTTTCTAATTGACCATCCGGGATGATCCTATGATCATCCAAGATGATATAATCGATCAATTAAATCTTAATTACTTTTCTTAATCATCAAACTAATTTAGACATAATTGTAATACATCATCCAGGATGATGTCATATACGATGTCCAAAAATAATAACATGCCTAAAAGAGTTGGCGGCTGATTCTTTCTAATTTGAGCATATCATCCGGGATGATGATAATATCGTCTAGGATGATTTTCTTAATTCGGTTTCCTTAATCAGGATGCCCTAATTAGGGTTTTTATTTTTAACTGATCATCTAGGATGATTTTGGATTGTCTCGGACGATATGATCAAAAATAGAAAACTCTAAAACAAACAAAATCTTTCCCCCTGAGTGTGTGTGTGCAAGGTTACTTAGCATCAAGATCCACTTTACTACATTTAACTCAAAAAAGTTAAAATACTTGAAACACTTACAAACTAACTCAATTCTAATCTACTTAATCTTGAGCTGTCTTGATTTGTAATTGATCTTATGGACCTGAAATGTTAGTTGGCAGGGAAAAATAGAAATACTAGAAATGTTTACCATCATGAAATTATAATCATTAAATCCATATTCGCAACACACATCACTCTCTATCAATCGACATAATTGGTCATCAGTTATTGGCAATAGTTAGGATAACACCAAAACCATCTTTAAATGAATGTCTATAATCACACCCTGCTGCTTAAGATATTATGTTTTAACAGTCAACCCAAATTAATTATATTATTAACAACCAGCTTTCCTTAATTTCATGAAATGTATTTTAATGTATGAAATATAATATGAAATGCTTAGTTCTATAAAATACAAAAGAAATCTATTTATCAGCCTAGAGCCTAAGAAAATAATAACTTTCATTTTATTTGATAAAATTCAATAATATTAAAGTTAAATATTCATTAGATCTGTATCTTTAGTATACAAAAAGTTACACAATGAAAGCTTATAAATCAGGTGAAAATATATTTTTATTGATTTGGGAGAGGATAAATCCATGAAACTAAAAATCATTGAAAACTAAAATGAGATTTGAGTTTCTTAAAAAATTAGAAGAAAGTTTTGAATAAAATTGATGGACAAAAATATGTTGAATGCATTCTCTCTCCCTCACTCATCCTTCCTCTCCATCTCACATTCTTCCTTCCTAAGAAAGTGATGATGGTGGTGTTAGGGGTGAGATGGCTTAACGCTCAGGATCATAGGAATTAATATATAAAGACCTAGCAGCGTTGAACTGCATGTTGAATTCAAATTTATTGTAGAATAGACACTTAAATGCCGCAACAATGATTTATGGCATCACTTTGTCTTCATGCATAGCACCAAAGTATTACAAATCATCACTATGCTTTCAAGAATTCTAGTTCATAAAGAATTTTAGATTTCAAAATTTTTTCCATTTTAAAATTCTTTTTATACCTTCACGTTGTTATAGAGATAGAGGAGATAGGTCTTCTGGGGCATTTCAATCTATTGGGTCTGTTACAAAAATTCTTCTAATCATGGTAAGTAACTCAAATCCTATTTTTATATTTCATTATTTTTATTTCCTAAATTTTATTTATTTTAAAACTAATAAAAATATAATAACTTCTAATTTAGTAAACTTTCACCATGTAAATTTTGATATGGTAGATATTATCACCCTGAATGTTGTAACAAGTCTATATTGAGATTTCACTTGTTGGTTTTGCATATATGTTAATTTATTTAAATAGAGTAATAGAAACTACAAAATGATCAAGAGCCAATATACTAAATCTTGACATGAAATTCATGATATGCCTAAATTTACTATTTATCAAGTCTAATATATATTCTAGTATAATATATGTATAATAATGAGAATATTGTATGTTATCTTATTTGCACTACATATGCACATATTATGTGATATCAAGTAATAAAATGATATAGATGATGTGCCATGAGTGTGTAAGTAAGAAAGATTGGATATAAATGATATAACTAATGAGGGTTGGCTATAGACTAAATTCCTTGTATAGGTGGGTGGCACGACAAGTTTTACCAAAAATCAAAATCTATGGTGTAATCCTAGATTAAGCCAAATACTGATTGAATGATGTGGCAAAGCATAAAACACCATGCGATAGCTAGATTCCTCATCTTTCTTAGTAAAAATAATAAAATGTATACATACATACTTCATATGACAGTACATAATGTATTAACAAACTCATGATTTCATATATGATAACATGCATGAAGAGATCGAGAGAGACTAATATAGCTATTAAGATTGATATAAGAGTATGAAAACACACACACACACACACACACACATATATATATATATATATATATATATATATATATATATATTATAAATGACACCTGCCATATTATGCATTTGATAAAAGAATATGATTTATAGCTGATAACTTAAGCACAATGTTATAGAAGATTTATATTCAACTTTATTGATGTAAAAATTATGGATTTCTTCCATTTTTTGAAATTTTAAAGATTCTTGGACTGATATTTGTGTATTGGTCATACTAATTCATATTATTCATTGATTGATGTAGATTCATGTCGATGTCTAAAAGTTGTATTGATAAAGATAAAGTGTGCATATCTATTCTAAATTCCTTGCATTGAATGTAGTGGTAGGATCTAATAACCTACTGGGCTTTTAAGCTCATTACACATTTTTATTTATTTATGCTCATGGAAGGGGTCCAAGAGAGTGTGAAGGTTAGTTGATATCACAATTTTCAATTTTAGTTTCATTTTCTATATATATATATATTCTTTTATAACCAAGAGTTTTTAATAATACATTGATGTTGTAGATTGAACTACTAGTTATTATACATGACTTTTTTGAAATGAATACAAAATTGTAAATTGATGTATATGACTTGATGCATATGATTTATAGTTACTTTTTCTAGACTTATTTATAATAGTCAATTATTAGAGGCTCGAGTTGATTAAATAAAAGATAGAAAGATATAATTATTCTAAATTAGATCTTGGGGTGGTATACTTCTAACCTTAGGAATAATTCAAGACACATGTAGGCACCTAAATAGACAATTCTCAATGGCCTTGGCCAGCTGGAACCATCGATGATGGCCAAATTTTCGTCATGATACACTTTTAAAGTTTCTAAATAGGGGACGTCTTGGCTAAAATTTGTTTTCTCATCCCTCAAGCTCCCTAGTATACGAGCATTCCATCTTGAGCCTTCCCCTGTTCTCCCAATCTTTTATGCACAGACATATTAAGCTCTAGTGAGTGCTTCATGCTTGAAATTTAGGTTTAAATCTAGTGGTCTTTAGCTCTTACAATCTTTTGTAAGGTTTTTCTCCAAGATCAAACAAATTCATTAAGAATTTTCCCCATCTAAAGCTCCCTAGATCTAGGTAATATTTAATCCCGAGTTTTGATTTTAAAGGGTGTGCGACATTATTAAGAAAAATTACATTCCAATAGAAGTTGACTATAAGATTGCACATTCTTGCTCTCATGATCCTCTTGGAACAATTTGGTGAAGATCTATCCACAAATCTTCTCAAATAAGTGAGTTATAAATGGATGGTTTCCATTTGATGATGGAAGATAGGAGATAAAATCATAGATGTCTATTTGATTTAAATAGAAAAGATGGGATTGATCTAATTTTTTATATTCTATACAAAATATCGTGGTTTGAGCTATGTCATCAAAGCCATCCAATCTTTGATTTGAATACTAAGACCAATCCCCTCTGTAACATGAGCCCTATTTCTTCATTTTTTCCTTTCTTTTTGGTGTATTCCTTGAATTTTGGTTTTCTCTTGGCCATTTTCCCGTGGTGTTTTTGGTTGATGGCCGTCAAACGATTAGTGGATTCCAATTTTCTGGATGGAAAAAATTCTTCTAGGTCTTTTCTTGATGCTTTATCTGGTAGCTCTTCTTCTTTCCCTGATCTTAAAATATCTTCTCACTATGGGTTTCCCTCGTTGTGGATTTTGGAAGATGGAATTCTAGCGCTCACTTCTCCTTTCGAATTAATTTTGTCTGGAAAATTTCCTACTCATAGACCCACGCTTGATGCTATTCAGAAATTCTTTTTTGACCTTAAGCTCATTGGTGTGTTTTTTATTATTATTCTAAATCCTAAGCATGTGTTAATTAAGCTTATGAATGATTTGGATTATTTGTCATACGTGTCTTTGCGCTCCACTTATACTTTGATAATAATTGTTTCATGAAGGTTTTTAAGTGTTCTCCTACATTTGATGTTGAAATTGAGTTACCCAATATTCCTATTTGGGTTTCATTTCCCTAATTTGAGACCCCATTTATTCTCGCCAAGGATTCTTCATGGCTTAGTTTCATGTTTGGTCGCCCTATTAAAATTGATTGTGCTAAATCCACTGGTTCAAGACCCTCGATTGAATGGATTCTAGTGGAATTAGATGTTACCAAATATTTTTCTCGATAAGGAATGGGTTGGCACTAATAATTTGGGTTATATTAAGTTGGTGATTATGGAGAAATTTCCATCATATTGCTCTCACTGTAAATATTTGGGTCATTTAAAATCTGATTGTAATATCTTACATCCTCATTTTATTAAAGCCCCTACTATTTTGGTTAATATAGTTGATAATCTTATCGATATGAGCAAGGCAATAATGGTAACAAATTACCCTTGAATAATAATGATGTTGATACCGTTGTTAATGGTCTTATGCCCTCTTGTGAGGTGGGGCATTTGGTTGTACCCGATCTGGGTGTTGCCTTTGGTCTACCCGATCCAGTGACAAAATTTTGTGGTTATCCCTCCTACTATTTTGTCCTGTGATGTTGAGCTTTCTCATGAGATAGTGGTTTTGGTCTCTAATGGATTGGATGTTATTGTATTGAGGTTGTAGATCCTATTGTCTCTATTCCAGATTATCCTGTGCATGAGGCTGAGGATTCTATAGTTGTTCTTGGGAAGGATCTTTTGTGTGCCACACTTTCTGTCTCTCCTATTTTGGAAATGTTTAACATGGAGTTTTGTTATGTTAACACTGCGGTGGTTAATGATTCATTAAATGGATGCCTTAGGCTGCTGTTAAAAATGTTATGCCCTCTTCCTCTTTGTTAATTTCTAAAGGACCAGTTGAAATATTTATTTTTATTATTACTAATGAGGATTTAAAGCTCAGTTGGGTTAATATTTACATGATTCTTATGTGAAACAATCTAATTGGTTTAAAGATCATTTGTCATCATCTGGTGGGGGTGAGGTGGTGTATTTGGAGGGGGACAAAGAGGAGTTTGAGGCATTATTTAACTTGAATGTGAATCGCATAGTTTAGGTCTTCTCTCAGGGAAGTGGTAAACATCAATGATTTAAAATAAAAGGAAGTAAATGTGGTTATTCTCTTTTCATTAGGGGTAGACTTTTGTTTTGTTAGTAGTTTTGTGTCTCTTTGATCATTGATGGGCCTTCAATTTTTGAGGTGTTCTAGGGGTTGGCTTTCAGGTTATTCCATGATTTTTATGGGCAATGATGTGCCTAGCTGCTGCTCACCAGTTGGACTGCCAAGGCTTGTTGGAAACCATTGGTTGTGATTCAGCTTTCTCTATTTGACGACCTTGTTTGGGTTTGTGGTTCTTCTCTCAGCAGGTTCTTTTTGGTTTGTTGTTGCCTTCTACCTTTAAATGGTCCTAACTTGGCATCTAGGTGATTGTAGGGAACTTTGCCAATAGCTGAGCCCGATGGCTACCTTGTCATTTCTTTTTCTGCAGTGATACTTAATAAAAAGTATTTAATTTATAATGAGTGTAAAAATCAAAGAATGATAATTTCAAAGTAGTTCAAGATTTGGAGAATCAATTAAAAAAATACTAAATCCTAAATCCATCTAAAAATAAAAATCAAAATGATTGCAAACTTTTAGGAACTCATATTTGGATTATCCTTGACCAATGTAAGATGATTTCTAGAAATATTATTTTATTCCCTTATGTAAAACCTAAACCCCCTAATTCTCTAATTCATTAAATTTATTAACCTAGGACCTGAAAAATCTTTTAAAAATCTAAATTAAATCACAAAAATCTAAAATAAAATATTTCAAGTTTTGGATGATCAGTATAATCAATGGGAGTTAAAATTTTTGAAAATTGAAATAAAATATATATTTTCAATTTTTTTGTCTAATAAGATGCTAATAAATAAAATAAATCATAATAAATCAGATTGATTCCAAATTTTTATAGAACCCTCGCGAGATCTATCTTAACCTCTATAAACCTTTCATTAAAATTTGAAATAATTCAAAAATGAAATAAATATGGTTACTAAATAAAAAAAATCAAAGATATGTTTAAATGAGTTAAAAATTTTTTAAAGAGTCTATGACGTCATTTTGAACCTTTGTAAATTTTTTCTAATGTTATAATTTATTTAGAACACATGCCTTACAAAAGAATCAAATAAAACATACTATGAATGATATATAGGAATGAAAGAATAAACAAAAAATACAGATGCTTCCAAGGAGAAACAAAAAAAAAATTAGCACATTGCTGTATTAATGAGCATTTGCACCACCTTATGCACAAGCATTTTAGCCTAGTGGAAAATTTTATAACTCCCAATTACTTAAATAAAAATAGACTACCCCATCCTACATTTCATAGTGACTTTGATTGCAAATATTTTCAAATTGGTGGGTTTAGCTGACAATCTTAAATATATAGGATTGTATTTTTAAAAGAGTGAGGCTTTTCTAAAACCTTTTTCAGAATAAAAGATATAAGTTCCACTACATATCTTTTGATTAGGTTTGAGTTACTATGCTATTGTGCTCTACTTAATTTAGGGTGTGATACTAGTTTTCGTATTATAAGCCCTCACTTTCGGAATATTTTCTCAATCTTAAGATTAAAGAAATGTAAGCCCCAATTTTCTTATAAAATGAACAACCCAAACAAAAAAAATAACTTTAAACCTTTGAAGCATAGTATAAGATAGCTTGAAGTACTACTGTATTTCTTAGAATTCAATGCTCCCTACTTTTCTTTCTTTCGCCTCTATAAAGAACTATTCCACTTTGAACCAATCCCATTTGAAGTTCCAAAAATACCATCCTAATCTAAAACTTTTAAATTTTAAAAAAATTTGCTACTAATTTAATTTAGAATTTTCTTAGGAGATATATCTCTTTTGGGATACAATTAACCATAAGGGCATGCCTTAAGAGGAACCTTGTATCCCTAAATAAAAATAAAACCTATATTTATTCACATGAGGTAAGAAAAGTCTTTAGGAATATGAATATTTTTTTATAGATCTATTTTTTATTTTTAAATACCATTATAGAGTATCATTTCAATATTTCAAGATGGTATGAATGGAATTTTTAAAATCATATTTTGTTCTTGAATCCATTATAGAATAATAATTTTTTCTTTCCATATGGTATGCAATTCTTTATATAGTATTTGATTAAAAAAATAGAAATTTCATATCCATAATTTATATTCCCACACTCACTTTGAAAGACTGTGTATGTATGATGGACGAACTCCAAGTTTAAATCCTTTAGCTCTTAGAGTAGAGTGGATAACAAAGATCATCTTCACATGATAATGGAGTTCTGACACCATAAAATGTTATAACAAATTATGATTGATCTATTTTATGCCACTAAGTATCTCCTTATGATGTGACCTTTACCATAACCTCGTCAATGTCTCCCTAAAACCATTTAATCAACCCATTATTTCTATTTTGCTTGACCAACCCATATTCCCCCACTAACAATGGATGATTTGAATCAAATTCACCTTATAAATGCCCCTCGTATGTCATTAATGATGAGATATGATGTCTAGTTCAAGAGGAATACCTTTTAAGGGACATGAATCAACTTATTATTTACTACATCATTCAAGAATCTTCATTCCTAACATGTAATTCTTAAGATCCTAATCCAATAGGATTTACATTTCTTGTAATTGATCCATGGGATGGGGCATTTTGACACCTTTAAGTATGTTGATCACCATAGGATCATTAAGTTTATTCAAATAGCTTCTAGTGAAAACCCTTTATTAGGTCTTCCCTTTAACTCCTAAGGGACAAGATCACACATAGTTCTACTTGATCTCTGGTTGAACTATTCATACATTTATTGATCTACTAATATTTTTTTTTAAATAATTTATTATTAATCAAAATAGAATCAAGAACTTCTCTCATCGCTATAGGATTTACCAAAACTAAGGAAAAAATCTTCAGGAGTATTTTTAAAGATTTTATTTAGAAGTACACTAAATTCTATTAGTAGATTTAGACTTTCTTATGAGGTATTTTTTAAAAGGTCTCCACTTTGGAACTTTCAACTCCTCATTGAAGTGAGAGAAGGTTTTCTCCTACACTACTCTTATTGATCAAGAAGAAGTATAAATAATTACTAATGAGGTCTCATCCATGCCCATCAAAATCAATTCAAATAATCATCAAGCAAATGTAATAATTCACCAAAGGAAAAAAAAATTAAGCTCTTAAAAAAATGTAATTTTATTTAAGACTTAAAAAATGCTCTTTTCATTTAATTCATCATGAATTTTACAACTGCATTATAATTAAAAAACATGAAGAGTTAGCTTTTTAATATAAATCAAAATATTTTTAAAAGTGTGTGAAGGTTGTTAGACCTTAAAGAACTAGTCCTGAGGCTAACCAAGATGGGGGTGAATTGGATATTTAAAAAATTCTATAACAAAAAGATAATCTTTTTACAACTTGATGCGAAAGCAAATTAAATTCACAAAAAAAGCTAAACTAGAGTTCTCAGTCACGTAGTTAATTTCAAGGAAAGTAAAGTGCAAAAAGTAATAAGATTAAACACACCAGAATTTATAGTGGTTTAGTCAACTTGACCTACATCTACTCCTTGGAGAATCAAGTATTACACTAAACCTTTAGTGACTCACCTTTAGCCCCCCACGACTAGGCAGAGAAACCCTTACAAAATCTCTTCCACCAACCCGATACGACAGAGGACTTGAAATCCTTTTGTACCCTCCTAGTGATGATAGAGAACCACAAATCCATTCATAGGAAGATAACCTTAAATTCCTTCCACCTTACCCAATGCGACGGAGTAGCCAGATCCTTTGACATCAAAGAGATATTCTTCTTTCTAAAACTTCCCTTAAGAGAAACCTTGACTATGATGATACTAAGGTGCAAGCTTATTAGAGCAATCATATGAAACCCCATCCACACTCCCTTGAAATGCATAAGGATCTTCTCCCTCTAAAACTCTACCCTTTCCTCTCTCCCTTTCAAGACTCTCTTTACAAGCTTTCTCCAGAAGAAAAATGACTCAATACATACCAAAGACACTTATAAAGTCTTATGAGAAAGCTTAATTAGAGGGCTTTGAAAAACCCTAAAAACTCAATTCTGCCATCAAAGATTGTACAGTACGATCGTAGATTATCCAGTACAATGTGAAGAATTTAACTTATTGGTATTATATGATCATCGATTAGTACAATATGATCAGTTCAAATTTATATTGATCATCCAGTATGATATTGGGGATTATCTTGGATGATTAGATAAATAATTATGGTATTTAATCTTAACAATATGCTAGGATTAATTTTTTTACCATTCAATGATAGGGTTGTATAATACAATAAACACCGATCATCCTGTACAATCTGATTGAAAAATTAACCATAATTACTTCTTTAATCACAGGATCAATTTAGGCATGAGTGTCATAGATACAGTTTGATGAACATTGTATGATACTATTAGAACAAAAAATGAAATTCAAAATATTTCCTAAATCATGATTGGTAGTTGAGTTTCTTGATTTCTCCGGATCATCCTGTATGATGTGTATCGTTCAGTATGATTTGTTCAGATTACATTAATATCAAAATTATTTATTTTGATTAGATGATCGTATAGTACAATTTGTTCAAAATTTTGAACTTCTAATTTTGATCCAATCTTACTCCCTTGAATGTGTGTGTACATGATCCCCAAGCTAGTAATGACCCTTATAGGACTTGACTCAAGAAATAAAAAATACATGAATGAATATTACAAATTCTTTACTGCATAACCTTTTCTACCCAATCTTGAGCACTAAATCATTATTGGATGGTGCATGGTGTTCCTGAAATTTGAGTACACACACAAACAAATATATAATGCAAATACTAGGAGGCATAAAGATGTGAGCCACAATATTTATTATCATAAAAAACATAAACTTGTGAGCTCGAATTGTAACAATTTTGAGCAAAGTAACTAAGACCTTTAAAAATTTATAACTGGTGATCTATCTTAATATTGTTACTTTTACTATTTAAGAGGGCAATTCAAAAATATTTTTAGTTATAGAAAAAGATTGAATGTTTGCTATGATAATGACAACTTGGTTATTATCAATAAATAACATGTAGTTTTCTAGCCTGAAGATAGATAGTTATGATAAGAAAATTATTGAGATTTTTAATAGGAGTGCTATCACAATACAATATTGCACCATTGAATTCCTGAGAATCAAAGAAATTTAAAATTTCTAAGGCTTTTAGCCATCTAAGTTTTTCTTAAGCATAAAAGGACTTGTACCATTTTACACTTTTAGATATTTACCTTCTAAGAGACTATACCAACCACTTACTCTAATGAAATATTTCTAGTAAGAACCCTATGCACTATTAGTTTACAATTGAGGCTATCTCATGGGCATATCTTCCAAGGGTTGTAAGTACAAACCTTATCTACCACTTAGCCTAATTAGGCCTTTATAACATGATTGTTTTCTATAAGTTTTCCATTAGACTACCTCATGGTCATGCCTGATAGGTTTTTCATTATATGTATTGTTATTTATAAAGAGAAGATTTTATTTATAATTTAATATATTCTTACTATAAGATACACTTTTATCTTTAATAGAAGTCAATATATAACTTTTTAATAAAATACTCAAAAGAATAAAGCTTTAAAATATATATATTCTTCAATCTTAGAAAGAGTAAGTTTTTATTTTCCTTATCAGCTAAGAAATTGATAACATTAATTTTTTTATTATGGGGCAACATCTTATTGCTAACTCAAAGATTTAACTATTGCTTATTGTACTTGAAATCTTAAGTATGATTTAAAGATATATAAATGGAGTTAGTCTCTGCTAAGAGGCAAATTCTCATAAATTTAAATTACTCTAACATGATGAGGGAGAGTTCTTCTGTACAAAAAAATTTATTACAAACATTCATAAAGTTTGTACATAATTAAATATATATTTCAAAGTCATATACAAAAGTATTGAATTTATATGGTCTAGTCACATGAAAATATCCAAATCCATGCATCTAGTTTAAGCAATTAATATCTCTTAAAGTTTGATGCAAGGAGGATAGTTTTATCACATCCGCAACACATACTTTTAATGATTTCATTGCTAATATTGGTACTTGGTATCACCAATATAAGCACCAAATGTTAATATTAAGTTGAAAGACAAACTCTATGAATTAGAGTACTTTCTACAACATTATATTTGCATAATCACTATTGCGTTTAAGTTTAATAATAATTACCTCCTTATTAGGATAAAATATGAGATTTAATGTGGGATGAAATTATTAACTCTTCTTTAAGATGATGATTATAGCTTAACCATCTATATTGAAAATTTGAGGCATCACTCCCAACTTTACCTATAGGGAGATTTAGTGAAATAGTAGAGCTTATAGGATAATGCTTTCCTATAGAGAATAATATTAAGCCTCTTTTAGTAGGTAGAATAAGAACCTAAAAAAAATGTGGCATCTGGATTTTCCCCATAACTTTAAAAATACTTTGTCACTCTTTATGGAGAAGCATTAGAGTACATAAAGAGAATATGCATTTCATATTCATGATAATATTATATTAGAAGTTGTGAAGGGAGAATTTTGTGCCACCTATAGAAGATAGTGGAAAAATATTTGCCTATAGGGAGAGGAAAGGACCCCTCCCACACGTATAGAATTGGAGAATTAAAATGGGGTGAAAGTTTTTGAGATCATAATAACTAGAAATGGATGTAGTCAAAACCTCCTTCAAGAAGAAGACAAGAGCTTCGCCATAGATAATGAAAACTTGTGCATTACTCACAACTTCTTTTATAAGGTGAATCAATACTCCTAATAGAAAATGGAGTTAAGAAGATAATACTTCTCATATAATGAACAACATTTAGTCACTTTTATGTGGGGTTGAATTAGAACCTATAAAGAAAAAAATTGAGAGATTTATTTTTTTCCATAAGGTTTAAGGATTGTTCTTTACTTTTGATGGGGGAGCAGTGAAGCATATAAGGGAGATATACATCACATATTTGCGATAATATTTTATTATACCCTACAAAATGGAATTACAAACCTACATAAGATGGTAAAAAATATTCATAACAAATGGAATTGGAACCTATAAAGAGAGGAGAGGTGCTAATTTACTCCTCCAACCCTCCCCCTAGCCCCATTAAGAGGCATTTATACTTGAAGAGAGACGAGAGAAAGTTAAAATCTTTATAATTTATATAAAAAAGATAGTTTAAATAAAACATTAAAATTAAAAAAAAAAAAGAAAAAACTTAAAAAAATAAAAAGGAAAAATGAGAGAGAAAAAAATCCTTAAAGAAGATTAAAAATCCTTCAAAAAATGGGAAGGCATGTACTTCAATAAAAAGGCACATTTGGCATTGCTATTAGGAGGCATTGCACCAAGCACTCTACACCAACAATCGTAGGCATACAAACTCCAATGGGCCACATGGTGCTAATAATAATAAGCCAAACTTGTTGGATTGGCCTAATTTAGGCTCGAATATGCCATTTTTCATTTTTAATGTCCCCATAATAATTTTTCAATATTATGGATTCAATTTGTCACTTTTGAAGCCTAATAGAGCTTCTATGATCACTTTAGAGCAAATGTTCTTAAAACATTTGTTCCAATCGATGCCTTGACATCATGGAAAGCTGAAACTATCATTAAAGAGATTTTATTTGCTTTATTACCCTAAACAGAGGCAAAATTTAATCTCTAAAAAAAATATTGTGGCTCATAAATGTTTTGAAATTATAGCTTTGCACCATGAAGTTTTTTTGAAGACATAATATATATTTTTGGATGTCACAAGCTTTAATATTTAGAAATATTACTGAAAAATGATATGTTTCTAGAAATTTTACTTGATCGACATGAATTTTAAAGCAATATTATAATTAAAAACATAAATTAAATTTAGAACCATTCAGAATCTAATTTGAATGAGTTTATAGTTAAACTAAATATCTAGGCAATATGAACTCATCAACACCACAAGTTATCAAATATGATTCTACATGAGCTGAAATTCAATATTTAAAGCATATTTAGAAGCTTTAAAAATCTAATTGAATGATCAAACTATCTCTAAATCTTGTGTTCTTACAATTAAATGAATCGGTTAGAAGTGTAAAATCAAATTAACTTATGATTGTTTGATGTTGACATCATAACTATTAAAATGATCAATAATAATGGGGATCAATATGGAATGTTTTCAAAACTATCCAACTTACCAATGTCTTCACTAAAAAAGGTAATAAATAGGACCTCATTTTTATATTAGTGTGCGGGGGGAAGGAGGGAAAGAGAGAGAGAGAGAGAGAGAGAGAGAGAGAGAGAGAGAGAGAGAGAAACTATATTACATTCATTATGGTTGATGCTGACGACCACCATCACCCTGCTCCCATCATATGACTAGTATCACCTGACTACTAACATCATACCTCATTATTGGATTTTATGTGATGTCCCAAAACATGGTTGGGATGAATTACCTTTTTAAATTTTTTTACTTAGAAGCCAGAGCCATTAATCATCCATTTGTAAAATAAAATAGAGAAAAAAATATAATTTTATTTCATATAAAAAGCTAAATATACTTTTTTATTAAATCTCAAAAATTATATACAATAGCAAAACATTCTATCACATCAAGCCACCTCAAATCATTTTTATCTATAAAATAAACACATAAAAATTACAAAAGAAGTACCTACCAACAATAATATGATCAGTCACATACCACTGAGACCTTACCCTTATTTGAAATCATATAAAATAACATATAATGAGCTAATGGCCCAATAGGTCATATTATCCTACCACCATGCAAGAAAAGTATAATAGTATGCATGTGTTAACCTCATTTTTCTATGAGATTAATTCTTTCATCACCTACCATCCATAGTTCTTTGGTATTCCTAGCCTAGTTTAGAGCCAACATATAACGACTCTAGGTGGAAACTTCAGAAATTAGTTTGAGGCCAAACATAGGTCTTATGAAATCTCCTAATGACATTTTTAGGTTCACACCTAAGCCTTTGAATATCAAAGCCTTTATATAAGCTTCATTCCTTCATATTCTTTGGCTAAATATGGGAAAACTCATCTCCATTATCTTGATCTTCAAATAGATCATCTCTTAGCATCCCTTCAACAAATACCAATCAACCAAAACTATTAAAAACTCTAAATTCATTTAGGTTAACTCACATTTCATAAAACACTCAACATGTACAAAAATTCACAAAAGTGGCATCTTGATTATCATAAATTGAACTTTACCATTGCATTTTTAACACAGTAAAAACCTATCTAATTTATCTTAAATCTAAATCAAGTCATGGTTAACCCTTTAACTAGGGCTAAAACCAAAATTACCAAAAAGCCCTTCTGCAATGCGACTTCTTTTCCATTTTAGGCCATACCCAAACCTTAGATTTACATCCTAAGCCTTTAGGCTGACCATGATCAACCCATGGGTTAACTCAAAGTTAACCCAAATGGTTTAAAACCCATTTTACAAGAAATTACCCAACTCCAACCCATACATTTAACTTTAAACCCTAACTCCAACTCTCTAAATAATTTCCCCGGCTATCTAGCCACTTAACTTCACCCTATCACTCATAAAGAGGTTGAACTCAAGCCCTTTAAACACCCACTGGCTTGAAAATGTCTGTCTTCCAAACTACCCTGTGCCAAAATAACTTTGCCCACTTGGAAAAATCCTAGGCATCATCCCTAATCAATCCTAGCCATTCCAGATGGCCTTTAATGGCTAAATTTGATGGGGAGTCAAAAGAAAAAGAGGATCCAAACTTTTCATACAATCCTCATCATTTTTTTTAGAGATTTTCTTTAGCTTCTTCAAAGAAAACCACATCACCCCTTCCATTCCTTGAGTTCCAAGATCCCTTCAAGTGTGATTTTAAGATAAGGTGGCAGTGCAAATCAACTTGTTGTCCAGTGGATATCAGAGATCAAATTTTAAATATGAATCCTTCCTTAGACCTAAATGTATTCACCATGATCAAAATAGCATTAATAAAGCATTCTCATGAGGTATAACCTAAACCTGAGCTCAATAGTTTAGAGGTTTGGGCCTATGTGAAGAAAAAGGTGGATTTATAGATATCTGATCATTTGATCTATTTGTTGCTTTGTGGAGGTCCTACTAGATCAATTTGAAGTGAATCCATCAACCCAAATTCTTTCGCTAATCATTTTGCACAAAAATTCACATTCAAAGTTGAAGATTAAAGATGAAATCATAGCTATCCATTCATCCTATTTCATTTCCCAAGTTTTTGATTGCATCAGACTAGATCTTGTTTAACCTCCCCATGGTTTAGGCCATTGAATGGCAGTCATTCAATCTTAGATCAAATGGTTGTTATTCAATCTAAGTTATCTCATGACCCATCACAGATTTAAGCAGTAAATTAGAGTGTAACGTGAGGAAATCATGCACTGAGTTAGATATCAATCGTACAAATCACTTAATCAGAGAGTTTTAATTATGAAAAATTGACAACTTAAAAAATTAATTTCTCTTAATCTGTTGGACCATTTTGAGCTTATGGCCCCTCTATGGATTTAAAATAGAGAGCACTATCTAATGAATACCTTATTGAAGTTAATGATTCTTGAAATTTTGAGTAATGTTATTAATAAATATGAACCTTATTTATTTAATAACTGTTTATTCTTAGTTTCAATTGGCCCCAAATTCATATGGGAGGATCTTTGGGATGTTTTCAACCTCTCATAATATTCCTAGATGAATTTGAGGTGTGTTCTAGCCTACATGGAATTTTGAAATCCTAGGGTATGATTTTAAGCTAGAATTTGGAAATCTCATAACTCTAAATCCAAAATGGATTTATTAATAATTTTTTGTAATTACTAGGTCTCTATGTAGAGGTTAGATATCTATTGATTTTACCCCAATCTAAGCCTTGTTCTACCCTAGGAAATTCACTTAGTGGTTAGGGCTACACATCTTAGAAAATAATCTAAAAATTTATCCCATCATCCAAATGCCATCAGATTTTCACTACATGATCTCTGCATCCTAATATACTTGTGGATTTAATTTGGTGAAGTTTTAAGCACATTTTTTCATCTAGTTAGCAAACCCTAAATGTTTGGTGCGGTTTGGCAGTTGTGGCTAATGTTGGAAATCATATTTCTTCTACTGCTAAATTTCCTTCTTATGATGACGTTTATATGGGTAATGTTATGGATGTTTCTAACATGGGTGTTGTGCAAATGAATAACATTTCTTATGGTAATGTTAATAATGTGGATGTTGCTTGTTGTTCGGCCGCATCGGCTCCTAATGCTGGTGTGCTTTTGAACTCTCATACGGTTGGTGCACAATAACTTATGCAAGCACCTATAGATATGAAGCTTTATGAATTTAATCAGGTGGATTTAAATGAACATTCTATGGATATTGTTATTCATATGGGTTTTATGGATATGAATGATGTCGTTCCTCTTGTAGATGTTCTTATATCTATTATTTCCAAGGAGACTTTGATAACACATTTGGCTGGTAATTTGAAGGATGATGATGTGGGTCAAGGTGATTGGTTAGTTGATTTTGATTCATCAGCTAATGGCAATGTTGGGGAGGAATTTAATGTGCAATGGATGATTCAATGGAAATTTATAGCTTAAATGTTATTCACAACGCCAAGGAAAGCTTCTACAAGAATGTTGGTAAATATAAACAGAGAAAATCCAAAAAGAAATAGCTTCTTTTTGGAGATTTTTCTTACTTGTAATTTTCTGGTCTGGTCCTATTGGATTTTTGGGGTGTTTGTTCTGTTTCTAGCTTCCTAGAGCAGGTTTGGTTCTATTGTCCTTGGATGGGTGGTACATCTTGGTTAGTTTGGCTGGTTTATTTTTTATTGCCTAGTTGGGGTTGCGTCTGTTTTGTTCCAACTATCTTAGTTTTTGGTGGTTACTCTTTTAGGATGGTTGGCGTTTCTTTAGAACTGTTGCTATGCTCATTTGGTCTTGGGAGGTTGGTTTTGTTTTATTGGCTTTAATCTATTCTCTATTTGGTATGTTTGTTTCTTGATTAAGTTTTGCTCTGGTATTTTTTATCATGCAGGATGATGCTTCAGTGGCATTTTTTTAGGTAGTTGATCAGGCTTCTTTGATGCTCCTGTTGTTGTTCATGTTGAGAACTTTTTTTTTTCTTCTTTATATTATTTTTCTTATGTTATGTAATAGATTGAATCTAAGGCTCATAAGTTTTGCTTCAAATGATATATTTATAGAAGGTTATTGATTTATTAAGGACTTGTAATCTCTTATTTATATTAACGTGTAAGCCCCTATAAGTGGGTTTTATCAAAGAAAAAAAATATTCATTCACTTGGTAGTAGCACTTGCATTCTTCCTAGTGGTTTAAGGGTTTCTCCTCTTGCTTTTCTCTTAAGGCCTTCGAGGTGTTTTTGTATTTTATTTTGGGAGTTAGTTTTGTGGATCAACATGTCCAAGGTCCATTTTTGGACCTTGGTGGATTTACATTTGATTTCCCCTATCCTTTTTTGTTTCATTTTCATATTTTTTATTTGATGATGACTCTATCATCCTTGAATCCCTAGGTTGCTTGCAAACTAGCTCCAGCTGTAAGACTATGGGGTTTTCAGATCCTTCTAGCAACAAAATCTCTCGATCATTTAAAGATGTTATTTCTGGTGGTGCCTTTTCTTCTCCCCCTCCATTTTCTTTGGTTCAAACATTTTTTAATGGAGTTCTTGCATTAATGTTATGTGAAGATGTGATTTCTATGTTGGCCACCCTTCACGAGTTTACACTTGTTAGTAAATTTTTTTTACATCATCCTAATCTGGATTCACAAAGGTTGGAGTAGCTCCAGTAGAAGATAAGATTAGAGAGAGTGGCCTTAGATGGTTTGGTCACATAAAACGGAGGCCTTCCGATGACCCGATTAGGAGAGTAGAGGTATTAGATTTGACTTATGTTAAGAAAGATATGGGTAGACCTAAAAAGACTTGGTTAGAAAATATTAGGAATGACCTTTCTTTATTAGATTTAAATGAGAATTTGACTTTTAATAGGACACAATGGAGAAAAAGGATTCATGTAGCTGACCCCACGTAGTGGGATAAAGGCTTGATGTTGTTGTTGTTGTTGTATCCTAATCTGGATTCAATTTGTGTTTTCTTTATGAATCTGATATTGTCTAAATCTTTCTCTGTTGGTCTTCTGGATCACCTTCGTATAGTGATCCAACACTTGAAAGATTTGTATTATAGTCGTGTCTTTACTAGAAGATCTTACTATATTAATACTCACCAAATATGGTTGATTAAATTGATTCCTTATTTTGATATCAAGGAAGAATCCTCTATTATTCTAGTATTATTTTATTTTCCTAATTTTTATTTGCATATGTTTAACTCTTTGATTTTATTTACCTTGGCCTCTATTTTTTGTCAGCCTCTACAGACGGATGAAGATATGGCTTCTATTTCTTATCCATTTGTTGGCCATGTGTTGGTTGAATTAGATGTTATGAAAATTTACCCCAAGGAAATATAGCTTGGGCTAGAAAACTTGGGTCATTTATAGAAGGTTGGATTTGAAAATTTTCCCATCTTTGGTAATAACTATAAAATGCATGGCCATGGTATATCAAAATGTTTTAGTTTATACACCCTCATTTTTGTAAATAAAAGGATCCTATTAAAGAACAAAAGAAGGTGGTGTTCTAGTTGTCCCCTTAACTATAGACCTCAATGGTCCCATGTAGGAGCCAAATATGGTTTGTAACACTCTAATCCCTATGGTCTTGTGCATAATAATCAGTATTTTGTTGTTATTTTAAGTGGAATGCTTATTTATTATGAGGCTAATGCTATTATCAAAAATGTAGATTTTCCTTAGAGTAATGTGGAAGTTTTCTAACATGTTTTTATTAAGGGGCTAGATATTTCTTCTTATTTGCCTACTCAATATCACCTTATTAATACAGTTAATTCTATAAATGATCAATTTGCTATCATTTATTATGAACATAACAATTCCTTAGCTTTATCCCAAATGCCTTATAGTTTTAATAAAAATATGGTTGAATGTCATTGCCTCAAGTTAAGAGAGTGGTGATATTTCAAATACTATTACTAATGATCTCTCTCTCAATGTGCAAGATAATGTTGAAGAGGGGGAATTAGTTCATGCATCTAATTTAGACATTAGTACTAAAGTTTATTTGAACACTTCATTCATTATTACTAATTATATTACTTCTGAGAAACTTGACTCTGAGGCTAAAAAGATATCAACTGAGGTTAATATAGAGGATATTGATAATGGATTTACTAAAGTTTAAAGTAAGAAGTATAGGAAAAATGAAATTTTAATTTGCAATCTCCTTGGAGCACTCATTTGCAAACTGCTGGTAACTTGTCATTTATTGTTTAAGTCTTCTACTTGGAATGTTAGGGGCATTGGCTACCCCTCTACTAGAATTAGGATTAAAAATTTATATCGTATTCATAATATTTCTATTTTAGTCTTACTTGAATCGTTAATTCTTCTTGCTAGGTTGTTGTCCACTACTAATACCTCAAATAGGATTTGGGTGTTTTTGAAATATCCTGTTGTCAATGATGTTTTTTGGTGATTTCACCTGATTGATTCATTGCCATATCGAGCTCTTCCAGTTTAAATGTTTTTTCTTCCTTTATTTATGCTTATTATTCTCGATTTTCTAGAAGGTCTCTTTGGGATCAACTTTTCACCTTTCATACAATGGCTTCTTTACCTTTGCTTGTAGGTGGTAATTTTACACTATAACTACTCCCTCTGAAAGGCTTGATTATGTTAACCCTATCTAATGGTCTATGGAGGATTTCAACAACGTGATTTTGGATTGTAATTGTGGTGACATTGGTTTCTCTGGTTTATCTTTCACTTGATATCGTGGTAATTTGTGGCAATGGCTGGATTGTGTTCTTTTTAATAATTTTTTAATTAATTCTTATACTGGTACTTATGTGGAGCATTATAGTATAACTCTTTCGGATTATCCTCTCCTGCTAATTGGTATATAGTTAATTCAAAGGGGTCCTCCTAATTTAAAATTTTAAAACATGTAGCTTTTAGATAGCTCCTTTAACAATGGTTCATGAAAACTGCAAGAACCTTTGCATCCTGATCATTCTATTCATGGTATGAATAAACCGTGGCTTAGGCTAAAAAGGTAAAATTTTAAAATTAATAGGTGGAACAAGAGTATTTTCAAAAAAAAAAAAAAAATAATATCTTGGTTGCTGAAGATAAGGTGAATTCTATGGAGCTTAATTGTAAACTTAATTCTAGTGATGAGAATTTAAAATTTCTACGAGATGCTAAAAACTCTCTATTTACATTTCAAGCTCAAGGGGAGGTTTTTTGGAAATAAAAAGTGGCCTCTAAGCATCTTATTGAGGTAGATGATAATGCTATGTATTTTAATTCCCTTGTTAAAAAGAAAATAGCCAATAATTACATTCACAATATTTCTCTTTCAGATGGTATTAGCCTTGAGGATGCTGAGGACATTACTAATTCTGATGTGGATCATTTTAAAATTTTACTTAATAATAATTTTTCCTCTAATCCTATTGAACTCGCCCGCCTCATTCCTATTGTTATTAGTAAGGAGGATAACATGACTCTCACCCAACCCCTACTCTCCAAGAGATTTTGGATAATTTTAATTCCATGAACTCTAGTTCTATGGCTAGGCAAGATGGATTTACCCCTAAATTCCTCCAAAAAACTTGGAATATTATTAGTGGTATTTTACATTAGGCGATTTTGGATTTATTTGCTAACTCTATCCCCAAATTGTTTTTCTTCTACATCCATCGTTCTTATCCCCAAGAAGAATGCTACTAATACTTGGGATGATTTTTAGCCCATTAATCTTTCTTCCTTTTTTAAGAAGCTTATTTCTAAGATTTTAATGGCTCATATGGCGCCTTTACTTCCTAAGCTAATCTCCCTTACCAAACCGATTTTGTTAAACTTTGTGCTATCTCTGATAATACTTTGCTTGCTCAAGAGTTTCTTCATTATATGAAGGCTATTTTTTATTAATATTGTAAATGGTAAAAGCAATGGCATTTTCAAAGCATCTCAAAGTTTGAGGCAACATGACCCCCTTTCTCATACTTTTTTTATTATAGTTGTGGAATGCCTTTCTCGATCCCTTAATAATCTTCATGAACATCACCCTAATTTGTTCTGTAGGATTTTGGGTGGTCTTCATATTACTCATGTAAGCTTTACTTGTGATTTTATTATATTTTCTAATGGTTCTTTCAATATAATAAATACTATTATGAGATTTTTGTATAATTTTGAGAATTCTAGTGGCCTTTTTATTAATAACAATAAGAGTTCTTTTATTACTTCCAATTATATGCCTCAAGATCGAGTTAACAGCATTCAAGGTATCACTAATGTTTTACAAAGCTTTTTACCTATTAAGTAAGAAAATGATTTTTCTTTATAAAGGTAAGAAAAGGACATTTCTTTTTATTAGGGACTCTTTTGGTAAAACCATTATGGCTTTGGCACGTTCTTTAAATAGGTGTTCTGTTATTTATGCTGAATTTTTTATAATTTATAATGTCCTTGGTGGGAAAATTTGTGTCACCATGCAGATTTTGATTTCTCCTATTTTGTAATCGAATACTGCATTAAGAATAAAGTACAATCTCGAAAGATTGACACAATATTCTATAATGGATTCAATATCAAAATAGGGTTTTGAAAATTGATATTTCTATAATCAAACATAGTTCAAGGAATAACATATCATCTCAAAAGATGAACATGAAATTCTATAGAATATGTTTAAAGATAGAAATACTTTTTTTTTTTTTGGAAAAGTTTATTCATTCTTTTATTTAGATATGACAAGAAGAATATTATATCATCTTAAAAGACGAACATAATATTCTTCAAGATATCCAAAAGCGAGAATGAGTTTTATAAAATTCATCATTTCTAAAGTTGAATATAACAAGTATAATATTATATTATCTGAAAAGATAATAATAACATTCTACAAGTCTATTCAAAATTAGAAATGAGGTTTTAAAAATATCTACGTTCCCAAAGATTCTTCCCTTGTTTTATATGAATAAAACAAGGTTTATTTTAGTCTGGGGTTCTCAAATCCCTATAGAAGTAAGCTCCTATAGTTAATTACATCCTAGGAGGGATACTCCTAAGAAAACTCTCGATTAAAGCAGTGATTACATACCCTTTTGACTACAAAGTAAAAGACAAGGAAATAGAAGTAAAGATTTTCCAAGGAGAAAGCTCAATGTTGAACATTTATTAGCGAGTCGAAGGAGGAAAAGTAGGAGGTGCCGGATTCTGAGAAGCTCAAAGGCAACCTCAGTCTATCCTATATTGGGCTTTACATTTTAGGAGAGAAATTTTATGTTTAAGTTGATATTTTATTAGAAATTTGGGATTATATTCCCAGAGGGCGAGGACTTAAGATTCTAAAAGAAATCAGCCTCAGAACCTAAATCTAATTTAGGTACTATAAAATAGTGACCCGAACCTAACTAATGAAGTGCAAATCTGGACTTACCCCGGCCTGGATTGGGGAGCCAGCTAACCACCTAGGAGCTTTAAAACCATGTGTCCAGTCTCTTATGAAAGATGGGTAGGGACGTTGTTTAAGTTTTAATGAATTGGGGGCCGACATTTAAGACAGACCCTAATTGGCCCCTCAACTTATGTAGGGTGATAAATGTTTAGAAATGCAATTAATATTTTAGACTCTTTTTATTTGTATCTAATGCAATGCATGATAATTGACTCGAATGCATAAAATGAATATGAAGCAGTTTTAAAATTAGGCTTAGAAAATAGGTTTTTTCCTTAGAGATTGCACAACTTCCCCTTGACAGAACTGCACCCTCATAGGTCAAGTGGTCTGCCAGAACCCGCAGGCGGGGAGGTGCCTAACAAGGAAGAGAAAGTATTAATATGCTTATGCTGACTCTCGGCGGTCCCGAGCTTACTTCTTAGATCGTTAGAGTTACTATGTGAGCCTAAAAATTTTTATTTAAAATTACTAGTAGAAGAATTTTAAGCATACCCTTACAAAAAAAATCTCTCCGATTCGAATCCAGGCTAAAACAAAATACGGCATGCAAGAGTCCTAAAAAAATTCTACTACACAAACAATGTAAACAATCAATTTTAATAATCCAAATATAATGTCCAATGTCCATAATACACCCAGAATTTGCAGAAAAGTAAAGTGGCTGGGCACCACTGACAACAAACCCGGATTCTAATCCTAAGAATGACGCAAGTGATTTTTGAAATAGGATATATTCTCTCTTGTATCTTCATTTCTTCATCTTCTTTCTTCAATCTTCTCGTTCTATCTTTTCTTCTTCTATGAATTTCTTGGATCCGTCGGGTCTAGATATCCAAATGAAAAGAAACTCATCTCTAAAAAGGGGTATTTTCTTTTCTATTTGAATACTAAAATCATCCTAATTTGGCTTTCCAAATAAAAAAGAATAATCCTTTAAGGTATATTCTCCTTTCTTTAGATTCCAAATTGGATGTGATATCCCACTTTCAAAATCACTTTCACATATTTTCAAACACATTTACATTACATTACAATTTCACAGAAAGAAAAAGAAAATCTAAACCACCTGCAGGGTTATCCTAAGCAAAAATCATCCCAAGTAGTTATATATATATTCATTTAAATTAAATCCACCAGCCACACTTGGCCACACTCTTTTTATTTTGGAGGGGGCTAAGCAGCTGAAGTACCTGTAGCATTTATATAAAATTTTTGATTAATTAGCCCCCTTTTTCTGCCCTGCACGAGTGTGGCCACCTGCAAGAAATCTTGTTAACAACCCAGATCGCTCCTAACCTATGGGTAATCTAATCGTCAGTCAAATCATAACACAGAGTGCAGTAAAAGTAAATAAACAAACACACAAATAATTTTACAACCAACATGCAATGAAACTCAAGAAAAAGCCCGTCACAGTGCAATAAGGAAATAAACACCGGCCTAACCTAAAACTAAAGTCGGTTATCCTAACAAACAATTCTACGTGTGTGTATTAGAAAGTGTGGTTTTGATATATCCTAAATCAATTATTATTTAAAAGAAAGTTTTTTAGTTAATTAAATTTAATTTGTTAAATAAATAAATAAAAATAAAATAAAATAAAATAATAGTAATAGTAATAATAATAATGAATGTCACTAAGTTTTCTATGTTATATGTCTTTACCCTAAAGTGTACATACATCCTAAGTCTAAGTTTTCTAAGACCCGGTCCTTAATTTTTGTCCTTAAGTGTCACTACTGTTGTATGGGATAAAAATTTGTTATTACTAACCCTTAGGACATTTCGTACATGTAAAGGGGTTTATGGATCTAAGAGCAAAAAGTAATACTAATTAAATTGAAGTTACTACAGGGACCTAAAAGGGAAGGTTTCGCACAAACCACATCAAGGGGTCCCTAAAGATTTTCTAAGTTTAGAAATACTCACAGTCACCAGGGGCTACGACCCGGTGGTTCCGCCCGTAGCGCCTCTACCCGGTTGGATAGAGGCGACTGACGTCATTAGCTCCTTGTCCTTTTGTTCCCTCGACCGGTACCATTCCTCGCAGTTTATGCAAATAAAATAAGAAAAACAAAAAAAATAGGGATTAGAAAGCACATTTAATGATTAATAATAAAATGATTAAAATGTACTAAAAATAAAGACGTACCTTTCTTCGGGCTTGAGCACCAGTTCTATTAACTTTACTTTTGAACTTTCCACCTTTGAACTCATATTGTATACTTTATAATCTTTCAACATATATCTCGAGACATAAGAAAGGGAAAATAGAAGGAGAAAAAGAGAGAGAGGCTTTACTTTTCAACAATTTGATCCAAAACTATCAATCTTTATCACAAACAATTTTGTTTTCTAACAAATACTTAAGCAAATCACTCTCCAACAATTTCACTTTTCATTTCTTATTTTCAAGACTCACACATTTTCCACTTTCAAAAACTCCCCAAAAGATATGCATTTTTACTTTAAAGGAAAACGCACTTTTCCAATATCACACACTTTCACCTTTAAAACATATACTTTCATTTTTTTTTTTTAGAAACCCAAAATTTACTTTCTAAACCCTACACACTTTTACCTTTGCAAATTCCACAAATACCCCTTTCAAAACATACACCTTTTAAAATATTTTACCTTAAAAGTCAAATACAAATCACTTATCAAAATAAAATAAAACTTTTCACCTTTCAAAACTATAAAATTCATTCCTCAAACTACACATATACTTTTTATTTTTCCCCCAAGATTTCTATCTTTTCCTTCTTCTAACGACAACTTGCTTCTTATCATGAAAGCAACGCAAAGTTCTACAATTCCCTTTCCCAAAACACCACACAAGATAATACAGAATACCTTGCAAATCTCCATTTTACTCAAAGGAAACTTCTTAAATGTCTTACATTTCAACTTGAAGACAAATTATAACGACAAGTTTCACTCATTCATGCCATCTTAAAACTTATGTCAAATAAATTTTTGAGACAAGAAAGAGAGAGTTTTGCAACTTCATACTCATCCGATAGTTCAAAAGACTTTCCAACATAGCCAAAACACAATTACATTGAATCTATGTTTGCTTACAATTAATACATAAGGCACATGATTCTTTTCCAACATTTATGAGATAATACAGGGAACAAAAATCATGCAAAAACTACATTTGCTTCCAATTATTGTATCTGAGCACTAAAATATTGAAATTGATTTCAAGATGAAGATCATTAGAAAGACTTATACCAACAATAGAAGAGATTAACAATTCTTTTAAGGGCTGTGACTCATTATTTATTACCATTAAAACAAATAAATTGAACTTACAGTTGCTGGAGAGATAATAAAACATATAACTTTCAGGATTTTCATTGACGGCAAAGATTATCTATGGTGTTCTAAATTCTAACTTTGATGAAATGCAAGTGATTACAATTCTAGAAAGCAATTTAAATACTACCACAATGGATGATAATTACATTTTTTTTTTACAACTATAGATCTCTACAAATTTGTTTATAATAGTTTTTTTTTTTTTTTTTTTTTTTTACAAAATCATGTGTTCAATGAAAGTGATTTAGCCTGAACATGGAATGCATTGGTTTTCATCCAGTCATCTTATACTCCATGAGAGGAGAATGCAGAATTGTGTTCGGATGCTGCGTACACACCGCTTATTTCATTGCGTATTTTTTGATAAATCATATTTTCTAAGTTTTTTTTTGCGTATTTTTTGTGTATTTAGTGAGTATTATTTATTTCATATTTATTTGACACGAAAAAATTATGTATCAAAAAATACGCAATGAAATAAGCAGTGTGTACGCAGCATCCGAACACGTTCGGATTGCGTACACAATAATTTCTCCCATGAGAGACTATGTAGATATAGGAAGTTAGAAGAAGCTGTTACCTCTACTGAAAAGGAGAAAAGTTGGAGTTGGTTAGGGCAGAGGAAGCAAAGACTTTTGCTGTTCACGCTGGGGGCTCTCAGTCCATACGAATGGAGAGGAGCAGAGGGGCGATCGGGCTCCTAAGCTTTTTGGACCAAGGCGTTGGAGGGGAAGAGGGAGATTGCCTGGGATTATTGTGAGAGAAGGAGATTTCACGCTAACTGGGAGCAGGAGACGGGACCTTTTTGGCGAACTGAGAGAGAGAGGAGCAGTTCGGAACTGCTGTCCTGGGCTCGGTTTCACGAGAGAAAGGGAGGCAACGAGAGGTTGGGAGCGGGAGGTTTCGGGATTTCTGAACTGGGGCTTGCGAACGGTTGGGAGGAGGAAGTTATGCGAACTGCTTTGTGAGAGAGAGGAGCAGTTTGCGAATCAGAGAGTGGGAGAGGGAGAGTGGGTGGTTATGGGTTGTTGCAGAACCCTTTGACCGTGGACCGTTCGTTGCACATTTGAAGGCCTTAGTGATTTCGGAATTCGGTGATCTTGGGCTCATTGGATTCGTCTCGTCGAGCCGTTCGATTCGAGTATAAGCTCGTCAAAATCGGAGACCGATTGGTAACTCAAATTGCGGTTTGAACCTTCCAACAGCGCTTTGAGCTCTTGATTCGGACTCATTTGGGCTCGGATTGGGTTGATCTTTGTGTCGTTGGGTTTGGTTAGACTAGCCCTAACTCTTATTTCGTTTTGGTTTTAATAATGTTAATCATTTCTTTAAATCAATTTCAGTCTTAATTGGTCTAAATGAAACTATCTATCTCTCAATTCAAATAGAGGGCTAGGATTAAAGAAAGATTTAAAGGTTGATTCGATTTGATCGAAAAATTAAATCCGACTTTATTAGAAAGAAATTTGGGTTTTATTGGTGAGTTGATTTGAGCCCAGTAATGTATCAATTTGATCGAAAATAAATTAGATTGAGTCGATCGACATCGACGAATCAAAAATCGAGCCTGATTTGAGTTCATTTTGGAGTTGAATTGAAATTGGATTGAATTGATTTTGATTCGAATTGAATGGTAGGTTTGAGTCAACGCTACGTCAATGGGTATCCACCTAAGAGAAATCCTGTGGGGGTATCTATCTCTCAATTCAAATAGAGGGCTAGGATTAAAGAAAGATTTAAAGGTTGATTCGATTTGATCGAAAAATTAAATCCGACTTTATTAGAAAGAAATTTGGGTTTTATTGGTGAGTTGATTTGAGCCCAGTAATGTATCAATTTGATCGAAAATAAATTAGATTGAGTCGATCGACATCGACGAATCAAAAATCGAGCCTGATTTGAGTTCATTTTGGAGTTGAATTGAAATTGGATTGAATTGATTTTGATTCGAATTGAATGGTAGGTTTGAGTCAACGCTACGTCAATGGGTATCCACCTAAGAGAAATCCTGTGGGGGTAACATCTACACTAGGTTACGAAGACCTAGGTGCTAAAGATGAACCCGGGGAAATTGACCTCGAAAAATGAGGTCAACAGTCCTCAAGTTGTGTTCTTCTCTTAGTATTAAGGACTTTTGGATTGAAGTAGATGCTACTTTGATCCTTCATTGCTTGAAGGATTTTGATTCTTAGATTTGTAGTCCTGGTATTTGTTATCTTCTCGATGATATTAAGTAACATATATCTCCTTTTAATTTTCAAATTTCTCACATCTTCAGAGAGGGGAATGCTTATGCAGATTGGTTAGCTAACTATAGTTGTACTCTTAGTTCCCTCATGGAATTCACTTACAATACTTTACTTGCTACCATGAAATGCCTTATTAGGATGAAAAAAATTAGGCTCCCTTATGTTAAAACTTAACATCGGTGGTTGTTCTTTGCTCCCTAGATGTGTGTGTGTGTGTGCGCGCGCGCGCGTGCACACACGCGCGCATAAAGGCTTGCCTTTATAGAGAATTGGTATATCGAGATTAAAATAAACCCTATTTTATTCTTATAAAATTTGGAAAAGAACTTTGGGAACATAGATAGTTTCATCAAAACCCATTTTTATCTTCAAAATATCTTTGTAAAATATCACTATTATCTTTTGACATGATATGATATTCTCTTTGTCATATTTGATCATATAAATGATGCATTTTTCAAAACATATCCTTGCTTCCAAATCCTTCATATAATATTTGTTTGTTTCTCGAGATGATATACTATTTTGATCATTGCATTTGATTATAGGAAAGACAAAAATTTTAAAACCTCATTTCTCTTTTCAAACACTCCATGGCACATCATGTTCATCATTCGAGATGATATTTTGTTCACTTCATTGTGCTTGATTATAGAAATAATATTTTTAAACTCTATTTTTTTCTTTAAATTCATTATAGAATACCATGTTCATCTCTCAATATGGTACATTATTTTGAATGTAAATATGAGAGCAAACTAAATCAATGTGGTTTTATTTTCCCACAACATATAATCATTCAAATCATGTTACCATAACTTATTTATTAATTCAAGTGACAAGAACATATTAATATGAATTGTAATGATCAATTTGAATAATATCAATCAATACTAAGCGTACACCTGTGATGGACTAGTGATCCTTAACTTAATCATATTCTAGTGTATTATAAGAAGTGTTATAAGAAGATAGACATATGAATCAAAGAATCAATGTTATTATATCTTAGTTCTATCTATCATTTCTATAATTTAGCATCATATATATATATATATATATATCATGTTAGTGCAAGTGTGCCGTGTATTATAAATCTTATAATAATTCCATGAAGTATATAAATCATGTATCAATATTACATGGCATATACTGGTGGCATGCATCACCTATCATATTTTTTTATCATTTGACAATATCAAGTGCATCTTGTATCAAAGTTGCACAGTGAAATTTTTCTAAATGATGAGATAATATATTTTAACTATATTATCGAGAGAAGAAAGCCAAAATTCAAAATCATTAGAAATAAAAATACTATTCGAGATATCTACCATGATCAGAGCAACTTTGTTAACTCTAAGGACGGATGAAATTGCCCGGGATATGAACACGTCTCTCTTCTCTCTTCTCTCCTCCTCCTTCATAGCCAAGAAACAAAGATGGGATGTGTATGGCTTTGGTTAACTTGGATTAGGGTAGTGGATTTTTGAAATTTTAAAAATAAATTATCTGACCCAACATCGCAATGCTCCTCCAAATTACTATAGAACATAGAAGGCACCGCTACAACTCCTCCTCCATTGTTTTTGCACTTGCATAGTTAGAATCTTTCCACATAGAGAGGCCAACACCATTGTGCTCTCTAATACAACATTGTGATGCTCCCACTCAAATTAGCATGCACGCAATAATTTCATTACAAATCATTTAAAGGTTATTAATCTAATATAAATTGGAGCTATTATAACCTGCCCATCTTAGAAAAATATCATCCTCATCATTTCTCACTACATATCACTAGAAGATAAAAAATATTACTAACCATCGGTCATATCAATCATGCCAATCAAATCATGTATCCATTCACACATATATGCATAACCATCAATCATGCAACATGTAATATATGGCATATTAATTAAGATTAATAAATTTCACAAATTGTTCAAATTCGAGAACTATACTAGTGAATTTCTCAAGCACTTCTTTCATTTCGTACTAACTTAGAGTATACACTCTTGGCTAAATAGGTGCTATGATAACTAAAGGCAGATCCCTACTAATGCTTATTTCATCAATTGTTACATCACTCATATATATTTATAAAACCTTCAACAGGCATCTAAGATCTGATAGTCCTCTATTTGCCTGCTTTTCTATACTGTTCTCTCAGATCATGTCTTCCTCCAACTCCTCTTTGAGGATGATCTATTATCTTATATCCCCATTATCGACATTGAAAGCAATGGCATATAAGTAAAAAAAACACTAAAATGGGTGTCTTTTCCCATAATGAATACATTTTGGGTTAATACTAATATATACCATATATCATGTCTTGAAATCACTGGACTTTCATTTTTTATAAATACTTTCTTTACTCATTTCTTTATATGTTATCTTCTTGCTCATGTATTATCTAGACTGAGGAATTATCAAATCTTTTTCACTAACCTTGCAATTTCTACCCATTTTAAAAATTCTCTAATCCCTTGAGCCACTAATGGATGTCTTAGTCTATCTATCTATCATCTTAGAAATCTATAGTATTTTTCTTCAATTGTACTACTCAGTTGAGGAGCATGCTTATCCAATATTACAAATTCAGCTCCGCATTGCATTACAATCTTGTTATCTTCCTCCAATCTCATGAATGCTTCATGCATCTATTGTCATGATAATGGAGGCATGAACCAATCTCTGAATGTATTTACTAATTCTTCCTACATAATTTGTGATATCATCATGCCTTGAAATTTCTCCATCTGTTGTCCAATCCACCATCTTTCTACTTCTCTCTTAAATGAAAAAATTTCTAGTGGTACATTCATGTTTTCTGGATAATGCAAAGTATAAAAATTTGGGGTTTTTACATGTATAACACTTAAAACTACCATATTTACCTATTAAACACCTAAAGTTACCTATTTACTAATATACCACCTCAAACTCTCATTTCAAACCTTTTATGGCACTTCCGTGACGTTCGTTCGCCTGGCCCGTTTGCCACTCCGCTCCTATTCGCACATCCGCCGTCTCCGACCTCGTTCGTTCGCATCTTCATCGTCCGAACGCACGCCAAGGCTGCTCCAGTGACGTCGCAAGCCAAGACTGCTCCTGTGACCTCGTTCGTTCGGCCTAGTTCGCCCTTTTCGCAAGCCCGGTTCTTCTTTCGTTTATTTTCCCAGTTTTTAACAGGTTTTTACTTGGCTGGTTCATATGAAGATTTTGTTGTTATTTAGTCCATTTGGCACCATGAAACATATTTTCTGCAGTAGTTGTTTAGGGTGAAGTTCTCAAACTTTCATTTACTGTTTTGTGTTTGTAATTTTAGGAATGCACAGTAAGTGTTTGATGAAATGTCAAGATGTATTTTTTGGAATGATTTGAATGCGAAGGCAATTGTTTACTTATACATGTCTTCATTTTCTTTATTTTTTTTTGAAGGTGTACATTGTGAAGGCAATCTACAGGCAATTTAGAATGAGTTCGAGTTCCTCGCCTATGTCAATCAGGAAATTAAGTAATCAAGTATATTGTCATTGCAACTTACAATGTTCAATATTTACATCTTACCAATCTCGAAGCAGAGGAAGAAAATTCTATAGATGCTCCCGGAATAGATCAGAAGACGATTGCCATTATTTTCGATGGTGTGATGAAGTTAATGAATTGCCGTATGATATCAACTCCCGCAGTTCAAACGTTGCTGAAAGTGGTACAATGCATGTACTTTCAGTTAGAGCCGAGCTGTTACAATTAAAAATCATGATGGTCATACTGATTTTCCTTAATGTCATTGTAGCGTTCATAGTAATTAAATATAGTTGTGCGTAGTTGTCACTTTGCGTCACTGTAACTTTTACTCAAAGAATGTAAGCATGAGTCGATGTAAATTTTTTTTTCAATCAATGCAAACTTGAACTGCTTCTGACAAGCTATAAAATATGTTGAATGGAATGGTGTTTTGCTTGCAAGCTATACAATCAATACAAGAATAAATTGTAACAGATAAAAAGCATGCTTATTCGGTTTTTTAATATTCCGAATGGCATGTTTTTTTCCTTGTTGTCCTGTTAACATTTTGCTTGCTTTTCACTCAGAGTAAACAGCGTAGACCAATTCGTCCGAGAAGGAAAAACTGTAAGTTCTCTGTTCTCCGTAATAAATAACATAAAAACTGTAACCATTCTGTAAGAAAAAACTGGAAGTTCTCCGAATGGGTAAGTGGTAAACAGCATAAATCAGTCTTGCAATTCTGTACTAAATAACATAACTCAAAACAGAACAAAAAACAGAATGCAAATAGAGCTGAAAGTTTTAATCAAGATTATAATTGGAGCGCCGAATGGGTAATTTTGAAGCAAAATCAGTCTGAATATCATCTCCTTCAAAACTTATTGGTTCCTTGCAAGTACTTCTATGGTGTCCCCAAGAATTGCATCGACCACATTTGTGACTTCTTTTGGATTTATTTGCACCCTCCAAGAAGTTCTTAAAGCGTCTTTTCTTTGGTCGTCCACGAGGTCTAACTGTAATAGGTGGACAAACAAAGCTGCCATCAGTTGGTATAGACCATTGTTCCTTTCCCGGAAGTGCTGAAATGGCTCCATCATAAGCCATTCGGTACCTACAAAAAAGTTTGATTAATAGTTCCAACAAATGTGTGCCAGATAGTATGATGAAATTGAAGGAGTTAGAGTACCTGTAAACATGATAGCTATCATTCACATATGTGTGCCATATAGTATGGTGATTAGTTCCAACAAATGATGCGGCGTGCACACAAGGTAATCCGGATATCTCCCAAAATCCACAACTGCACAAGTGGTTTTCTATGTCAACCTCATGATGCTCAAAACTGGATTCAACCTCAGCTATGGTTGAAGTAGATTGTCGTATAATGAAACTATCTTTTCTTGTTGTAATTTCTCTGATGTAATCTTCTACATATGGAACAAGAGACCCCTTCCAAGAATAAGAGTTTAACTTCCGCTGAGAGCGTTGTTCCATCATCATACCTCTTATCATGTCGATAAGATCCACTACAGGTTTATTTCTTGCTTCTGCCACCCATGAATTGAAGGATTCAGACATGTTATTGGTGTTGTTGTGATTCTTAATATGCTTCGAAAATGTTGCTTTTGACCACTTACACGTCATAGCACTTAGGTAAGAATAGACATCTGGGCTAATTTGAAAGATCTCCTGTAGCTTAGTGTTAAACACATGCAGACTATAACAATTTGCAGCTGTCCAAACCAACTTTTGCAATTTGTGGCTTTCATCACAACGAAAAAGTTTTTTGATATTTTTCCAAAGGTGTCTCATACAAACTCTATGCTCAGCAGTTGGAAATACAACCTTTATTGCTTCACCTAAGCCCTTTTCCATATCTGATATGAATGCCAAGTGCTCTATATCAAGATTAAATGCTTGAGCCAAATTAATCAAGAACCACTCCCAACTTCTCTTTGATTCAGATTCGGCAACAGCGAAAGCAATGGTATAGAGACCATTGTTCCCATCCAAACAATTTGCGGATAAAAGAACACCTAAATACTTGGATTTCAGATGACATGCATCAACGCCAATTAAATACCGACAACCAGCTAGGAACCCATCAATACAAACTTTGAAGCTAACAAAAAACCTCTTAAATGCTTGGTTTTGGTTCTCGCATAAGTATGTTATATGTGACCCATGATTCCTCATGATTAACTCTGACCTTAATGTGGGCACCCACTTATAATTCTCATCTATTGAACCAAAAATTTGTTCTCTTGCTAATTCCCTTGACCGCCATATTTTCATGTATGGTATTGATAACCCAAAAGTGGTCTCCAAGTTATTGCCAATGTCCTTTGGTGTAATATCAGGATTCCTTTTCACAATTTCTTTAATTTCATGAGCAATCCAACTAGTTGTAGCTTGCTTATTTCCAGCTCTATTCACCCCTGGGCATAAATGTGTTGAATCTAACTTTCTAACTTCGAATGAATGACCATCTGAACATAATGAAGCACGTATTCTCCATGGACATCCCCGGTATGCGCAGGTTGCTATCACTCTAGATTTGTCACTAGCTTTAATCTTTATTGCAAAGTTTTCTAAAATTGCTTTGGACCGAATAGCTTGCTTAAAACTTAATGAATCCTCATATCTCGAACCAACACATACAATATGTAATTCTTCTACCTGGGCCGCTAAGGAACCATCACAAAAATCATCTACAATTACGTCATTGTTCACGCTAGTATTTACAGTTACATCTTCCATATTGCCATATTGACCCAGATCTTCTTCAACTTCTTTCACTGCAACCACCACCTCCAATCTATTGCCATTATAACTTCCTGTTACCATGTCCATAACATCCGCATCACTCCTAATTGGCAAATAAAATTTAGGCGATGTATCATTACAATGATAGTGTAAATCATATGCATGACCCCTAATCCATCGGCAGAGTGATTCGATTTGTTCTTTCAACAATAACAAATTAATTTGGCCTCTCTCAAAATTCAAAGTTTTCTGACTTCCTCCAACATATTTCATCCTGGATTGCCCCTTCACACTACTCCAATATCCTCCATATTTGAAGATAATAGAACACAAACTGTTGCAATCCATATCTGCATTTCCGTTACAGGTTTTAAAAATTAAAACAAAATAAAACATAAAGCAAAACTTATAAAATAAACCATTATATACAATAAGTGGATATATAAGCGTTCGGCCTAATTCTTAAAAGTTCTGTTTGCCGATATTGGATGAAATATCAGCAAACCGAACATTTAAGTGGATTCCATGCCAACAAGGGTAAAAAAAATCAAGATTCTCAAGAAAGATTTAAGTCCAGGTTAGTTTTATAAAGCTACAGTCAAAATAAAACATAAAAATGATATCATAGAAAATGAATCCCGCGCTTGACACCAAAATGCAAATGATATCAACTCACTCCGTTCAAACTTTTGCAGTGCTCGAATGCGGAACTGAAACAGAGAAGATGTGAGATGAATGGCAGCGTGGGATTCGCGAACCAGAGAAGAGTCCGCGCTATTTCTCCTTGCGACCAGTATCAACGAAGAAGATGAGAGGACATTCCCGCGCTATTTCGACTTTGCTGTAACGGGAGCGAACGGGGAAGGAACGGAGTGATTTTTTTGATTAGGTTAAAGGTTTTGAGGTGGTATATTAGTAAATAGGTAACTTTAGGTGTTTAATAGGTAAATATGGTAGTTTTAAGTGTTATACATGTAAAAACCCCTAAAAATTTTCTCTATCCTTAGCAGCCAATCCTTTTGATATCTATGGTTCTATAGCTTCTTTAAACAATGAGGGTTTTAAATTGTTGAACATCTATAAATGCTTATAATCTTCCCTTTCTTTCAACCAGACTGCTGTTGACCTCATTTTTGTATGAGGTCACTAAGGCCCTTCCAAACTCTAGATTAATTCTAGATCCTAGGATCCACTCTAGACCTTAAGATCCTTTCCTAGAGCCAGACCTTAGGATCCACTCTAGACCTTAAGATCCTTTCCTAGAGCTAGACCTTAGGGCCTACTCCAGAGCTTAGGATTCTCTTATATCTCAAATTCTAGAACCCCTCTAGATCCTAGATCCTAGATCCTAGAACCCCTCTAGATCTTAGGACCAATCCAGACTCAAATCAATCCCCACCTTTGATCAACTCCAACCTCAAATCAATCCATACCTTTGATCAACTCCAACTTCAAATTAATCCCTACCCTTAATCAATTCAAATCTCAAACTTCATTCAATTCAAATCCAAATTAATTCAAGCTTCAAACATATCCAAACTTTGACTCAATCCACTTGAGAATCCAAATTTCAACCTAGACTTTGATCCCACCTTTAATCTAGCTTTGACCTTATCCATCCATTAACAGTCACAACATGATTGTTAATGATTTGGATACTTCAATATTAATCATTCAAACTTGAAATCCATTCCAAATCCAAAAATCCAGACTCAAATCCTAAGTCTCAAAGCCTTGTCCTAAAGACCCTTTTTAGAGATTTTTCAAACATTTCAAAACCCACTCAAATGGTCTCTGATTCAAGGTCTATCACTTGTAAAGTGATAAGACATGTCTCTAGAGGTTACTCTCCAACTTTTAGCTCATTTTGAGGTCTCTAACTCCAGAATCTGAATTAAAATCCAAAGGCTGTAAAACCTTCAAATATTTACAGCCTATGCCATTGAACCTAACCCCTTTGAGATCTTGACCTTGGAACCCTTATCCAAGCTTCCAATCACTTCCAGACTCTTGATTTTAACCCATTGAGCAGTAAACTGCATCTTTCAGAATCATTTTTGGCTCTAGTTGACCAATGGGCCAAAATTGATTAAAATACCCTTATGAGATTTCAAATGGCTATTTCAATTCAAATCAATTCCAAACTCTTTGAAACCATTTCCAATGAATTTCAAATATCAAACTCAACTTGTTGAACTCAAATCCAGACCTTGGGTCAACCTGGTTGACCAAGTCAACCAAGTTTGACCCATGGACTCATACACCCCTCCCCTTTCAAAATTTTGAATCTACTCCATTCCAAGTCCTTTGAATGTATGGGATGAACCCTTGGGTACCCAAGAGACCCCTCTTGGTCACCCAAGCCTTGGGCTTACTTGGGTTAGCCTTATGGCTTGACCCAAGTGACCCAAGAGAGACCTCTCTTGAGCCATCCTTTGATCTTAATCAAATTGAATCCAAATCAAGGTGCCATTGGGTTCCCATTGACCCAATACACCTTCCTTGACCAGCCCAATCCTTGGGCTCATTTAGGTCAAGAGTTAGGCTAGCCCAAAGTGCCTAATAGCACTTGGGATTGGGCCAACTCTCAACCTAAATCCAATTGAACCTGGCCAACACCTCACATAGGTGGCCCTAGGTCCAATACACCTCCTCCAGCCAGCCCATGCCTTGGGCTAGCTTGGGTCAATAGTTAGGCTAACCCAAAGTAGCCAAAAACACTTGGACCCGAGCCAACCTTTGACACAGATCAAATTGGACCCAATTGCCACTTGCATTGGGTGCACCAGACCCAGACCCACTTCCCACTTCAAGCCCAGGGTCTGGCCTGACCTGGGTTGAGCCCAAATCGACCCGAACCGAGCAGATTTGGATCAACCCGAGCCAACCTTTGATACAGATCAAATTGGACCCAATTGCCACGTGCATTGGGTGCACCAGACCCAGACCTGCCTCCCATACCAAACCCAGGGTCTGGTCTGACCTGAATCGGGCTCAATTCGACTCAAACCAAGCAGGTCCGAGCCCAACCGAGCCACCAGATCGATCCCAGCTTCCCCAGGCCAATTTGACTCCACAATTGGCTCCAGCATGTCCCCATCGGCCTTCCCTGGTCAATCCGACCCAGACCATGGCCGGCGGCGGTCGGAGCCAATGGAGAGCAAGCTCCGGTGGTCCCCCCAGACCGAAAGCCTTCCAAAGGCTGTGGCTCGCCGGCTTGAGGCTCACGAGCTCTCTGGAATGGTGCCCCTTTCCACTTGGCATCAATCCGCGACCTCCTCCACTTCAATCCTGGCCGTCCGAGCTCGCGGGAGGAGGCTGAATAGGGTGGTGCTCCCCAAGGCTCGCCAGACGATCCCAGAGTTTTCGAACGGTTCCCCAGAGCTTCCTCGATCTCCCAGCACCTGCCTTCGAGCTCCCAGACCGTCCCTTCCATCGCTTCGAGCGAACTCCGGCGAAAGGCTTCGGCGTCCCGCTCGAAGTCATACCTCCAGCCGTTCTCCAGTCGCGGCCTCTGAAGGAAACCTGCTCGCCTTCGTCTCCTGAAGCTCCCAGATAGAGAAGCTCATTCGTTGAGACTTTCTCTGTGGTAATTCCTTCATCCCGAGCTCCCTAGCTAGGTAGTCCGGTCAAGTGTGAAGGAAACCTTCACCCCAACGGATTTCCACCGTTGGATTGAAGGTTTCCACCCCCCTGATCCTTCCTGTGAAATTTCGTCGAAGTTCGCCGGTGCGATTGCTCGGATCACGCCGGAGAATGTTCACGGCTTCGGGCAAGGGCGGAGGTTGAAGACGAAATCCCAGCCGTTGATTTCGGTCAACGGCTCGGATTAGATCCCGCGATCCCGGAGCGCGTTTAATCCCAGCCGTTCGATCCGCCATCCGACGGCTACGATTAATCCGACCGTTACCCAGTCAGCGCCAATGATTGCCCAGCCAATCGGGACGCGCCGCGTGTAAAGCGCGGCTGACTGTATAATGGCTGGATTAATAATTCCAGAAAATCAAGGGAACTTCAAAAATCCATATCTCCCTGCACACTTGACCAAATTAGGTGTTCTTAGGCTCATTGGAAAGGTCTCAGGGAGATCTTCAAAAGCCCTATGGTTCCAGGCCCTAATTGCATGCGTGTTAAGTTTAATTTCATTAATGGTATTATTTCAATTTATGCAATTATTGTTTGTAGTTAAGTCTCCAGGGCATGGAACTTTGGGAGATTGAATTTGGGCATGTCTTTGACATGTCCAAATTTTGTCTCCCCTGTTTTAAAGGTCTAAGGGCACTTTCCCCCAATTTTGAGTTTAAGGGTCATGGGTTGACCCTTAAATTCAAATTGGGATTTAAGCCTATCCAATGAGAATTAGGATCTGGTTTTTTGTGTGTTGATTATGCTTAGGATATGGAGTTTAGGGCCACTGACTTTGCCCCAATCCAACCTTAGGATAGCTCCCTAGGATTTTTTGAAGGTGACTTAGAGCTCACCTTAGGTGGCTTAGTTAGCCACCTTAGAGTATCCCAATTGAGCCCAAATTTGGTGTGTTCAGGCCTTGGGATCATGTGACCCCATGGTCCAAATTTCATCAGATTTGGAGTCCACTTGGTTCACCAATTAGGAGCCATAGCTTGCCCTTGCTAGAATTGCCCCCTAGCCTTAATTAAATTCTAATAAATCCCTTTTAAACCCAAAATTTAAGTTTAATACTTCATATTAATCAGTGTTGAACCCTTAACCCATGAGAATTAAAAGCCCCTTGATTGGGCATCAAATTAAGTCTTAATTTAATTTTAAGTAAAATTCAATGTTTAATTAATATTAATTAATTAATAATCATTAAAAATCCCAAGAATTAATTTAATGCTTGATAATCTCCCCTTGGATCACCTCTGATCTTTGGGAGAGATTTCAAGGAGTTTGAGATCCATTTAGGCCCAAATCACTAGAATAGTCTTTAATTGGAATAATTGAAAATTTTCATAAATATCCAAACTTCTAAAAATCATAACTTTTGATAGAAAACTCCAAATTGAGTGTGCTACATGTCTAACAACTCATAATTAAGCCTAGTATTTTGATAAAATACAAACTTTCTAGAATTTGAGCTTAATAAAAGAATTCAACTTTTGACCCCTTTAATTAAATTATTAAAATATTCTAAAAATTCATAAGGCTCAAACCATTCTAAAACTCAGAAAATATTGGTTTAATGTCCAAAACATTTAACAAATCCTTTAAAATACAACAACCACCCTAAAGTTGAAGTTTATTGGCTGGACTACTCCGGGCTGCGGGGCTAAGTGTCCTAAGGAGGCTGGTTCCTCGAGCCTGGTGGCACAACGCCACGAATGAATTCTAAAGGGTGTCAAACCTTAAAATGGATTAATTTTTCTTAATTATTTAACATTTTAAAAGTCTCTAATTCAATTACATTAATTTGGTTTATCGGCTGGACTACTCCGGGCTGCGGGGCTAAGTGTCCTAAGGAGGCTGGTTCCTCGAGCCTGGTGGCACAACGCCACGAATCAATTAATGACAAACTTAAATTAATCAAGCTTTTAAAATCAGTAACTCACTCATTTTAATATTAATCCACTCTTTTAATTCCAACCAATTTAAATAACTTAATCAAACCCGATTGCTACTGGGTAACCCAGGCCTACGAGGCTATTAGCTTAGCCCCAAGGAAGGTGAAATAAACTTCACGGCTTCGGTGTGAAACAAAGGTAGTAATCAATTAACCTTTAAAACATGTTTAATTAAAATTCTTAATTCACTAATACTTAAATTTTAATTCAAATTCCCTTTTAAGTCTTAACAAATCCAGACCTTTAGACAACTTCAATTAAGAACCCACTTTAGGATCTACCCCAGCCACACGACCTTTCTCACACACTTTAGATGATGTGCTAGGACAACCAACTCTAGATCTAGGTTAGGCCGGTGTTTACTTTACTGCTGTGTGCCGGATTTTTCGTAGTTTTCACTGCATGTTGTGGATGAAATTGCTTTGCTATGTCTGCTTACGTTTTCTGTACTCTGTGGATGGATTGATGTGTTTGGCGACTAGATTACCCTTAGGTTAGGTACGATCTGGATGTTGACACAGTTTTCTGCAGGTGGCCACGCTCATGCAGGGCAATATAAAAAGGGGGCAAATCAAAAAAAAAAATGCATAAATATTATAAACTCTTTGCACAGGTGCTTCAGCTGCTAAAGCCCCCAAATCATAAAAAGAGCGTGGCCAGTGTGTTTACTTTCTTTTCTGCTCATATATAACTGCTTGGGAATAACTGCTTTATTTATATTAATTGCTTAGGATAACCTTGCAGGTGAGTCTAGATTTTTATTTTGATATCAATGTAATTTGTATAATTGTTAAGTGTTGTGAAAGTTAAGTTTGAGTTTGGGATACATAGATCCAAAGCTTGGATTCCAAAGAGGAAAGGATACCCCTTTGGGGAACACTCCTTTTCCATTTGGAAATCCAAATTTGGATCATACCTCTTTCTTACCCAAAGAGGAAGGAGTGATCTTCCCCTTAGAGGGAAGTGCCCTCTTATCCATTTGGATAATCTACTACGAAGATTCCAAGAAGATTGAAGAGAAGGAGTCCAAAGAAGAATGAAATTGAAGATGTGAAGATTTGAAGATTGAGAGTATCCCACTCAAAATAACTTGCGTCATTACTAGGCTTAGAATTCGGGTTGTTGTCAGTGGTGCCCGGCCACTTTACTTTCTGTAATATTCTGGTTTGTAATAAGCAAGGCAATTCTGCCTATGGACATTTATTAATTAATTTGTATTTGATGTGATGATTTGATTGCCTTTAGGATTATTTGTTTTTACTAGTTTTTTTTTTGGCGATTGCATGCCGCTCTTTGTTTTCGCCTGGATACGTGAGGCTCGTGAGGGTGTGAAACTTTTCTACTCATAATTTTAAAAGTCTAAAATTTTAGTGAGTCTAAACAACATAGAAAGATAACGAATCTAGGGAATTAGCCGGGGATCGTCCCCGGGGTCGCATACATATTTTTGCATCACTCTTTCCTTGCTTTAGACCCTTCCCCGCCTGCGGGTAGAGTCCGGATAGTCTGACCTATGAGGACGAGGTGCCGGACCTGGGAAGTCCAGTCTTCTAAAAAACTATTTTATAAGCCTGTTTTTAAAATTTCAAGCATACTTGATTGGAAGTTGTTAACTAGCATGCATTGCATTAGATACAAACTAAAAGAGTCAAAAATTTAATTGCATCAGTTTAGCATTTTTGCACCCAACATATGTCAAAGGGGCCAATTAGGAAAATCTCTAGATGTCGGCCCCAACTCTCCAAAACTTTAATTACAACGTCCCTACCATTCTTTCATAAAAAGATCGGATTCATGTATTTTAAATCGACTAGGTGGTTAGCTGGCTCCCTAATCCAGGCCGGGGTAAGTCCAGGCATTGCACTGCATTAGTTAGGATCGGATGACTGTGGTCCAGTATCCAAAATAGATTTAGGATCCGGGGCAAATCTTTGATTATAAGACCCCAAATTTCGGGAATATAGTCCCAAATTTCTAATAAAATGCTCAACTCGAATTAAATATCATTTCAATACAAAACATAAAGCCCAACACTTAGATTAAGTTGGGACACTTCCGGATGGTTCTGGAATCTCAAAGTGTCCCCTACTTCTCATCCTTTGACTCCGTTAATAACTGCTCAATCTTGATCCATTCCCTTTTGATTTTCCAATAATTCTATTCACACTTAGATATCACTCCTAGAAATTCTAACAAAATTTTGCCATTATTTTAATCGAGAGTTTTCGTAGGGGACTTTGTCTCCCTACGATGTAATTAACTACGAGGGCTTGCGCTCGTAGGAGATTTGGAACCCCACACACCTGATTTTAAAATTGATTTTAAAACTTCACTAGATTTCTTTGGGAAAAAGTTAAAGAATGATCGTCGTCGTTGCATTAGAAGAATTATCGTGGAATGGTGTCATTTCCCTTTGGGGAGATACATCCTTCTTCGATAAGGCTTTGGATGTGAATGCGACGATCATACTTCTTGAATGTTGTAGCTGGATATTCAGTTGAACCTCATTTTGACCCTTCGGGGCCATATGAAGTTCTCTTTAGTATCCGGTCATGATATTCAAGATGAATTTCATAATTCTAAATCTGAACGCCGTTATGAGATTTTATGTTCGTCCTTCGGGGTGATATAATTTTTCTAACGGGATGATTCGATTTTAGAATTAGAATTAAATCTCAATTTTAAAGCTCCCAAAGAAAACTAATCTTTTCGAAACATGTTTTCAAAATTCCACCAACAACTGCTTACTATATGCTTTACTAATGAGTTATGCTATCAGGCTATCAAATTACATCAGACTGTAAGAAATCATTAGAACTACATCACTTTGTATATTTGGCACACCTTGATCATTTGTATCCATACTAGCTCACTTCTATAGTTCTTTGGCCTAACAAATTATAATTTAACCATAGATATGCATTTAAATCTCTGAAAAGAAATGCACCTTAAAACTACCCAATTTCAACCCATTTCAATTCAATTTCTACGGCTCTAGTTACAATTCAATTTTTCTATAAATCATTGCTCTGATACTATAGTTGTGATGTCCAAAAATTAATTAGGATGAACTATCTCTTTTAAATCTTCTACTAACAAACTAGAGCCACTAACCATCAAATTAAAAAATAAATTAGAAAAAATTATATATATATATATATATATATATATAATTATATATATATATATATATTATATATATTATATATATATATATATATATATACACACACACACACACACACACATACATACATTTCTATTAAGTCCAAAATCATATACAATAGCCAAAAATTCTATTAGATAAGGATTTTTCAAATAATTTTTAATTACAAAATAAATAAATAAATAAAATTTTTATCACATTAGGCTTTTTGAAGTTATTTTTAACTACAAAATAAACAAATAAAAAATACGAAAGAAGAACCAATCACTAGTAATCTTATTGGCCTTGCCCTACCGGGTCCTTATCCTTCTCTGAAATTATGTGAAATCACATATGAAGAGCTAATAACCCAGTATTTCATTAGAACTTACTATTTCACCCAATGTTAGAAAATACCACAATATATATGTAATCATTCAAATCATATCAGCATAGCATGTCTAACATTTCATGTGAATAGGAACATAACAATATGAATAGTAGTGATTAGTGTGAATACTATCAATCAATACGAATTATACTCATGTGATGGATTAATAATCTTGTCCTAGCATTGTAGTGCTTGAGATCCCAATGCTACAACACTCTCCCAAATTACTATGGAATAGAAGATACAGTGTCGCTCTACTCACACAGCCACAACCTTGAACACAGATAGGCCAGCGCTGTTGTGCTTTCCAATACAATGTTGTGATGCTCCCACTTAAATTTTCATACATACAAGAATTTCATTACGAATCATTTACAGGTTATTAATCTATTGCAAATGAGAGTTATAACATTTTATATGTTTGTATTTGAACATCTGATTTTTTTATTCACCATAATATGGATTAAACAATTATTCTCAATTGTCTAATTTCATTGTCTTCAATTTGTGAAGAAAGATGATTTATTTTGTCTATAATTACATAGTTGATTATTATAATTATGCTAGACCATTTTTTTTTTCCCATTTTAAAATTTTCAAATAAAAATTTTGATGTCACCGATAATTTCTATTTTTGTATACTAAATCTGTCTAAAAATAAAGATATTAGACAAACAATTTACGGCTATAAATTTTCTAACATATAATCATGACAAAATTTATTATTATTTCTAAATATAAGAATTCTCGAAATATATTCCCATCAAATTAACAAAATTTCTATAATAAGAAAATGTTAATTCATCATCTTCCATACCTCATATTTTTTATAAGTTCATTAAGCTGCAAATCAATCTTCACAAAAGCAAATAACTTCTAAAGATAATCGTCGCCGTCACCAAACCTTCGCGGTCAATTGTAATCCCATCAAATTCCAGAACCCGATCAGCTCCACTTGCTTCTACCCGGCCGTCCAAAACAATGGAGGAAGACGGCGAAGGACGCAAAGAGGGAGAAGGAGAAGGAGAAGGAGAAGAGGAGTTGAACCCTAAGAACATGGCTAAGCCATCTATTTCGCCCCCAGCCGTTGCTTTGCCTCATCTCGTGGCAACCAGCCCTTCGCCACGGACAAAAAAATGTACCGGCCGTCGGAAGAAAAATTCTTTGAGCGCGAAGCAGAGAAAGGTGGCTGAAGAGAGGCTTTTGATCCTCAACAAAAACTTTCGTCCGGTCCCTTTCTCCCCGGGGAAAACCCTAGATTTTTCGGAGCACGAGCAGCTCTTCCAAGCGCTTGGTCTCTGGGACTTTGCCCACCTACAGCTCGGTGAAGAGGTTCGCCCGGACCTCCTTGCCGATCTGATCGCATACTATGATTCCTCCAGCCATCGCAGCTACGTGCAGGGCACTCGGATCTCTGTGAGTCGTGTCGATCTTGCGCGGGCCATCGGCCTTGCAACTAAGAAGGAGAAAACTGATGCTTTCCTGGAAAAAGATCAAGAACTAGTTTCTGCAAAAGGGGCTACCACAGCCCTCTTGGATTTCATGTTTAACTACATGCTTTTTGAGGAATTGTTAATACTGCCTTCGGAGGTCGTTCAGGCGATTGATTTTGTGAAAGAAGGGGTTCCGTATAAGGTGGATTGGGCAGCAATTATGTGGGTTTTGGTTGAGAAGGAACTAAAAGAAGGCCACAAGTCCGGGACTTTTTGCTATGCCTCTCATCTGCAGCGTTTGATTGAGCACCAACGTCCTCACCTTTTTTCAAAGGAACCAGACCCTGTGTTTCTTGCGCCTGAGCCCGAGGAAGAGGAGGTTTCAGTACCGGATGAGGCAGTTAATGTGGCAGATGATGAGGTTGATGCTGCAGAAGAGGTCCATTTGACAGAAGAAGAGGGTGATGCTGATGTCAGAAAGATGAGGAGCTTACAGGACTTGGTGGACGTTTCTTCTGAGAGGCATGACTCTGAGTTTGGTTTGATGCTGGGTGATAATGTGATGGATGATTTTGATGATTGCAAGGTAAATGTAGAAAGCGATTGGCTTCAAGAGGGGAAGAATGAGGGCTTTGAGCAATGTCTGAGGCGTTGCAATTCGAAAGCTTCTGACAGCATGGATTTCGAGAATTTGGCTAAGATGGATGAAGACGAAAATCTGGAAGAGAGGTTTGCAAATGGTGTGCCAATTAAGTTTTCTAATTTTGAGAGGCTGAATTCATCCGACCTCTTGCAGGAAATGAACAATGTGAGCATTCCTTATGCTGCACAGGTGAACTCCTTCAATCCATCTTCAGGAGTGCTATTGTCCATGCGTACTGAGTCTCACAAGAACGTTATTCTGGACCGTGGTTCCAGTGGTTCTACTTATTTTGGCTATAATGGAAAGAGGCATCTTGATGAGATTGGGGATGAGGAAAGAGACCATTTTGAACAAAAATGCCATCAAAATAGGATGCGGGCATGTGAACCTTGGGGAAATCTGCCATTTTCTTTTGATGACTGCATGAATCAGGTTCAAGGTGGTGTTAAGAGAGCCAAGTTAATGTATTCCGAGAAAGAACAAGAAGTTGCCAAGATGGAAGAGCAGTTGCAGTATCTGAATCATTTGGTTCATGATAAGGAGCTGACGATTCATTCATTAAAAATGATGTTGGAAGGGCAGCAAAATTGGCAGATGGCTGTTCGCCATTATGAGCATGAACTGTGCTTAGTGACCCAAATGATGCTTGGTTATAAAAGAGCTTTAAAAGAATGTCGTGGTAGATTTGCTGACTATAGAAAGCAGCACCCACGCGATGATGAATCTCTTTACAAGGACCTTCCTGGGACAGGTGGTCTGGTTGTTAGTGCGAGGGAGTTTGAAAAGAATCGATTAGTGAAAGAGGAAGAGAAGCGCGAGGAATTGCTAAGAACTTTTGGTAATCTTGAACAAATCTTAAATAAACTTGAGAAATGTGAAGATGGTATCATGACACATGATAGTAAGCTCAGGAATTTGGTTGGAGAAATGGAGCAACTGAAAGATTGTTTGGTAAAATCTAGTTGCTTAGATGCGTAACACTGTATTTCAGAGAATATACTTTGTTTCTGACTGGCAACTCATGGAATGTGAAGGCTGCGTCATTATGGGTGATGGGAAACTTATGGAGATTGTTGATGTGATAACTGAAAAGATAGGTTTGTGATATCTATTGCTTGGATAAATTATCTTTTGCACTTGTTAGATACTTGATTATTAATTCAGAATGAAACAGTGATGCTTGAAATTCGATTTAAAAGAGTCTTTTTTGAACAGCTCATGCTATTTGCATACATCTTTTGTTTTAACTTTTTCATGTACCATTGATGATTGATTTTCTATTGTTAAGGTGTTTTAAGATTATAGAATCTTTATTGTTTAATTGTGTGTTTGGATTATGAAAAAGCTAAATGAAATTGGTTTACCCACAGTATCACAAGTTAATTACAAACTGTTTGCTTCAGGTCTCTCAGCTTTTCCCAAATTAAAATCCAGTTTTTTAAGTGAAAAACCTCTAAAGTAAATGTTTCCAGGTCTTGAACTGCAAATTTTGTCCAACTTGTTGGTTCTAGTTCACTATCAGGATTGTAGTTAAACTGATTAAACCCATACTTATCAAATTCCATTTAATACATACCCATCCTGTTTTTTTAACTTAAGGCTTCATTTGGACAGCTTTTTTACTACTTAAAGCAGTTTTTTAGTACAAAATTTTTAATTTTTATACTAGAAAGTTGTTTTAAGAAACAGAAAGAAAGCCGTCCCGAACGAAGCCTAAGGCTCCTTCACAACTGAAGAGAATCAAAACAAATAATAAATATGTTGCATGCTTTGTCTGTTTAAATTAGGTTCCGGCAAGGTAGATACAATATTGTGTTGCTGCTTGTTAGCCTGTGATCGTATGAAGATGAAATATATCATATTAAAGCTACTCTTCCATGTCCTGCTGATTGGTCGGTCTCTGTGTGTCCTAGTTGGAAGTATCTGTCATCAATCTGTTTCACTCTCTATTTTCACCAGCTTTTTGGGAATTGCTACTGTAAAAAGAGCTAGAGAGTTGGTAAGCTATGAATTTATTTGAATATTTTGGATCTTGTTCTCTAGTCATCATGGGGATTTGACTTATTCCAAATGGGTATCCCTATGACGAGTCTCATTTATAAGAACTGGGTAGTGAATGCAGTTTTGGCATATGTTTAACATCTTAAGTAACAATCTGAGACGTTTTAAGGCTTCATTTGGGACAGCTTTTTTATTGCTTCTCAAAGCATTTTTTTAGTATAAAATTTTTCTTTTTTTACTAGAAAGCCGCTTTAAGCAACAGCCCTACAGCTATACATAAAAGAATGGTCCCCCGACGTATAAAACAATGCACGTACACATAAGCGCACATGGAGAGCAGCAGACTTGTAAATACTATGGATGGCCTAAATTGGCACAAGATGGTCCTCATGCATACAATGCCATTACACATCTCTTTTGTTTTGGAAATAATCCTTCTCCATATCTTAACCAAATATTCTTTTGCTTTTTTTTTTAGGAAAAAAAAGTTTGGGAAAAGAAATGGTTGAGCTTCAAATGCATGAGTGCCGAATTCTACAATGAATTGCTTGTTGTCATGAATGAAGATGGATCACCTCCATCATGTAATAATGTCATTTATAAAATTCATAATGGGTGAGGGATGGGTATAGAAATTCTTTGTAGAGTACTTTTTTTTCTCTCAATATATCAGCACACATCCAACCCAGATCACATGACATGATACATCATGATGGATCAATTACTATAATGAGAAATTCCTTGATAAAAGTTTATCCTTAAGAATCAGGATGGTCTCTCAACTCATAAAATTAAAGATTGTAAGAATACGATTGATTTTAGTGATCTTAGCACCCTAAATGAAAATAATTTTTTTTATTTTTATTAGCATATTAGTAATACTGAAGTTTAAGAAGATTTAAAAAATGAAGTTTGAAAAAGCTGTTGGACCTAATAATATTCCAATAGAGGAGTGGAAGTGTTTAGGAGATGAAAGAATTTTTTGGCTCACTAAACTTTTTAATATTATTTTGAAGATTAAAGAGATGTTAGATAAGTGGATAATGAGTGTGTTGATTTCTATTTTTAACAATAAAGGTGATGCACAAGATTATGTGAATCATAGAGAAATTAAGTTAATGTGTGATACTTTAAAACTATGGGAGAGAGTTATGGAGTATAGGTTGCGGCATGATACTAATGTTTCTCAAAATCAATTTGAATTCATACCAGGTAGGTCTACTATGGAAGCTATACATTTATTGGGAGGTTTAATGGAGAAGTATAGAGAGAATTAGGAGGATATACATATGATTTTTATTGATCTAGAGAAAGCATATCATAAAGTTCCAAAAGAATTGCTATGGAGAAATCTAAATAAGAAAGGGGTTAATAATGCTTATATTCAAGTCATTAAGAATATGTATGCATGAGATGTTACTTATGTTCAAACACAAGATGGTTTGACGAAGTATTTTCCTATTTCAATTGGATCAGCCTTAAGCCCATATATTTTGGCTTTAGCCATGAATGCTCTCACTAAACATTTGCAAGAGGTTGTACCCCCATGTATGTTTTTTTACTGATGATATTCTTCTTATTGATAAGATTAGAGAGGGAGTTGCAGGTAAACTTAAATTATGGAGGTCAACCTTAGAGTCTAAAGGCTTTCGTTTGAGTAAATCAAAAAATGAATATATAAAATATAATTTTAATAATAATATATTTAGTGCGGGAATTGTGACTTTGGGTGTGCAAGTCATTAATATGAGTACACATTTTAGATATATTGGGTCTATTATTCATTGTGATGGTGCAATGGATGGGAAAATTATTAGCATAATTTAAGTTGGATGGTTGAAGTGGAGGAATGCATCAGGCTTATTGTGTGATAAAAAAGCCCCCCTCAAGCTTAAGGGAAAATTTTATAAGATGGTGGTAAGACCTGCAATGCTTTATGGTACATAATGTTGGCTATTAAAAGATAAGCATAATATTAAGTTAAGTGTTTCAAAGATGAGGATGCTCAGGTGGATGAACAGTTGTACTCTTAGAGATAGGTATACGTAAAAGGTTTGAGTAGCTAGAGTGGAAGATAAGATTAGAAAATCGCCTTGGTCAACTAAAATGGTAGCCTTCCAATGACACGGTTAGGATAATATATGTATTAGATTTGATTTTTGTTAAGAAAGGTAGAGGTAGACCTAAAAAAACCTTGTTAGAAAATATTATAAATGACATTTCTTTATTAGATTTAGATGAAAATTTGACTCTTAATAGAATACAATAAACAAAAAGATCCATGTAGCCTGCCCTACATAATAGAATAAAGGCTTGTTGTTATTGTTGTTGCCAACATGCCTAGGAGATTCGATTCAAGGTTTGGCATCGACATCAAAATTTTTTATATGGCATGTCTTTTCATTGTGGAAGGTATATAATAAGAACAAAATGAGTAAAAATGCGACCTATCTAGGCATAATGATCGAGTAATTTAGCACCAAAGGTCTTGTATTTCAAATTTAACATATATGGGTATATAACTTTAAGATTAAATATTTAAATTCTTTCACATTTTATTGTAAAATATAATTAAAGATATACTTTAATCTTTTACATTGAGAAATATATATCAAATTGTATTGACAATATATATATATATATATATATATACCTTGATTTATTGGTCAGGTGTTTTAGCTACTAACCAATAGGTCATGGGTGAAAATTTTTTGAATGTAATGTGTGTAAATTTAATTTAATTAAAATAAATATCCTCTAGAAAAAATATATCATTTTTTATTTTATTTTTTTAAATGATAATTTCAAAAAATATATATAAAACTATGTATATCAATCCCATGTATGAATGAAATAATTAAAAGATTTTTTGAAAAAATTAACTAAAAAATAGAAGGGCTAAACAGCCTGAATAATTTCATGCATGTAACACTTGCTTGGGCAGATTAAACCAAATTTTGTTTTGCAGAGTGTTGATGGGACCACCTAAGCAAAGTGGAACCCTCTTTTTGTTTTTTTAATTTAAAGAGTGTAGTTTTACTCTAAATGGAATTATGCTTTAAGAAGTTTGCTTCCCCAAAAGTCTCATTGAGCTGATGAACTCAACAAAAAGTATGACAGAAAAAATAATGAGATAGTCAGCTTTTCTCTTTCAAAAAGAAGAAAAGGATATCAGAACGATATTTTAAAAAGTTTTTTAAGTAATTGTGAGTATTAGATAAATAAATAAAATTTGCATCTGAGAATTAGAATGAAACATCTGATAATATGAACAGAAAATTTTCCAAATCATTTGCATTTAACATCTCTCAAAAAAACATATTTTAGCTTCTCAAATGGAAGATAAGAAATCATAAAGCGAACTCCAAATAATTAGGATGAGGCTAATTATGATGATGAGGTCGAAAGTGACCGTTTGAAGGCCATTTGTTTGGGAAAAGCCCATCAATCCACAACTGTTATTTGTTATAACTAACTACTAATCTCCAACCTTCAAAATTTTAAGAGATGAATCAAGGAAATATAATATAATAAAGGTTTAATATTGAATTGTAAACTCTCATAGGCATTGGCACTTACATGAGGCCTATACAGCAAGTTGGAAATCACAATAAATGCTTTCAGCGAAAGAAATAGCAGTCCAAGATTATGCATTCGTTCGGGACGACTTTTTTTATTGCTTCTTAAAGCAGTTTCCTAGTATAAAAATTTAAACTTTTATATTAAGAAGCTGTTTTAAAAAGCAATAAGAAAGTTATCCCAAACGAAGCCTATAAATCACCTGTTCTTGTTCTTTCCATAAAGAATTGGATGAATCTGTAATTGCCGTGTAAATGCCTGGTTGAAAAGGACTCGAGTTTGGATTGCAGAGATTAAGGGCATCCATGCGAGCATTGCAATGGGTATAAAAAGCAAACCACCCATTCCATAATCATAGGCTTGAGCAATAACTTTTACTGATTCCCATAGTCCATATTCCTCAATCTTGGGTCTTAAAGTTTGAGCTACCTGTAAGAAGTTTAAAAATATTACCGTTACTATAAAACCTTGAGATGATTTACGCAAGGAGACCAACAAGGCCCACTCATTGATACTTACTGACAACAATCCCCAGCCGGTTGGAAGAAATGCAAGGCAACATACCACCAGATCCATAATGGAGAGTTGGCAAACGCTCAACATGGTAAATATGCCAACAAGCACAGAGAGAAATATAAGCAGCTTCAAAAACCGGAAAATGAGATGGTGATTTGCACTGAGTCGTCGACTTCCCTCACCAACTACCTGTATAACATAGCAAAGGAAGAGAAAAGTTCATTAGAAAGACATTTTAGAATAATGAAACCTTGTTATGTAACTGCAGCAACATACCTTGACTAATAAGAATACAGCAACTATTACAAACCATGATAGCATGTAAACAACTATGTTTTTGTTCTCTTGAGATATGTCAAGGTGATAAACCAATCCATATTGATAGATGAAGAAACGAAGGCAAAGTAGTATTTCAACAATTTTAGAACACAGTCCAGAATGACGCAGATGAGCATTCTCAGCATTCCACCATGATTCCCAGCTCTTTTCTGGTTGCACACCAATGCCCCCCACATTGTTCATCCACTTGTTCCAATCAGCCCAATCCTCTACAATCATCCGCCAAGCAAAACCAGAAGGATTGAAAAGAAACGGTGCAAAGAGCCAAGTTATGGCCATGAACCATGTGGAGTATGTGATCATCATGTATGCTATGTTGCTCTCGTAAGACATTCTAAACAAATTATAAATCGTCAAGAGGAAGATCAATTCAAATCCTTTAATGAAGTGGCTCCGAGAGTATAACTGATAGTTCTCTGTGAACCCTGCGTGGAAAACTACAAATTTACGGCCAGTTGGCCTGTATTTGGCACCACCATGAAGAATAGTTCGGCCAAAATAGTGTGCCTTTGTTCCCAGAGAAAATGTGAAAAAAGCAGAAGCAAGTTGCAATTGCATGAGAATGAAATCGCTGATGGCTGATAAAAATCCCTTCTCCAGGCCAAGTTCCATCGCCATTGGTAATCCAGTAAGAAGCCCTAGTTGGAGGAAAGACTGAGTTGCAAGCACAGTTTCTAAAGATTTAATGTTCTGCAGTCGAGTATCAAGAATGATTGCCCTTTCCACCCCACTTAGAAGAAGATATAGCTGCCCATATAGAAATACATACACCCCAAAGACTGACACCTGCAATTTCTCAATATAAGGAATTAATTAATGACAAAAATGATCATGTAATGGAGTCTGAGATACAGGCTAAGCCAATTTAATGGTAGCTAAAGAACTTTAAAGTATAAAAATAAATGTGAAAAAAAAAATTTAAAGAATCAAATTTCGTATGATCCATGCAAAGGATAAGGTGACAATGAATTTGCTAACTTGCGGTAAGCAAAAGTGCTAACATGAAAAGAACATAGACAAGGATCCCATTTTGTACCAAAGAAATGTGGCTTGAAAATACATACAAGGTTGTTAAAATAGTATCCAACAGTAGTGAAATAAAATGAAAGCATCCGGAAGAAATCAAAATGATGCCCAAGGCGATAAATGTCACGACTAAGAGTTTGTTCACTGTTCCCATTTGCCACTTTTGCTTCAAATTTTGATATCTGGTTGAGCCCTACATCACGACCTTTGCCAACTTGCATATATTCATTGTAAGTTACATGGCCCTGGCGCAGTATAGAATTAAATCCTGGAAAGTGTTGCAGAATGTCATACAGGGTAATTAAAATAACCAAAACTGTTAATCAATTGCTCAATCTCTACCAGCAAATACATCCTCACTCAAATTGATATTCTTCGATGCTTTACTTATTCCACCTCGTGTTATATGAAATATCCTGTCAAAAAGGTCCGGATGTCCATAGTGAAACCGTACCCTGAAAAGGTGAAGATGTGAACAGAATTAATTGTGAGTTTTCAACAAGCGCAAATAGAATAATAACATAGGCCCAGAAAAACTACTTTATACCACTAAAAGTATTATTGCAGAGACAATTATCAGCACAAGCCATCCAATAGCTAAACAAAGTACATAATTTAGCAAGCAACAAAATATTAAGGCTTCGTTTGGGACAACTTTCTTTTTTATTCTTAAAGCAATTTTTTAGTACAAAATTAAATATTTTTGTACAAGAAAGCTGCTTTAAGAAGCAGAAAGAAAGCCGTCCCAAACAAAGCTTAAGAATGGTGCTTACCGAAGAGGATTTGCTAGGAAACGCTGCCCAATCGTCACAAAGCTAGTTTCTTGGTAAGACATGAAACCAGCAAGGGAAGATATACTGAAAGCAGTTGAACATTGCAGTGTGTCAAAGTCAGTATAATGCTTCTATGATATTAGTTATAAACGTGGATTAGTGCTTCAGCCTAATGATTTCAGTTTCACCTATACACTATTCATAGAGGCCTGAAAGAAAATAAACAAACCTTCCCGTGAATATGTGTTCTCTAAGGCCAACAATAGTTGGACGTTGCTGGTCTGAATGGCGACTAAACTCTTGCAAAAGGTTTCTCATCTTGTAAGCTTCTTCGAAATAGTTATCCTGAAAGAACAGATAGATTTCATGTGAAAAGAATGAGACAAAGCATGGAGCTAAATGCATTCATCAGGTACCTGATTCATGTCAATTGTTTGTAGAGCTTCCCCACGAGTGAAGATAATTGCATGATTTTGGTTCTCAGGTTTACCTTCTCCGATAATCGGTCGACCTGGCAGCTTGATACGATAGACCTCCTATAATAGTACCAGTCATAAGCACTTTTTTGAGTTTTGCTACTGACCACAGGTGGATGAATCTATAAATCTTATGAGATGAACTCTGCAAGTACAAGGCAACTACATAAACTATCCAGCAATTTTAAGATAACATGAATTCCACATATTACGTTTTTTACTTCTGTGGGCTCCGAAAATTCGGCCCAGGCCTCCCCGCCGCGTGATTTCTTTTTTATTTGCTCAGCGAGGGGAGTTTTAACGGATATAGTTCCGGGGTAAATTTTGCAAGGCAGATGGGTTTGTAGATAAGACACTACCCAGATATTTCGCCCTCATTTTTGCGAGGACTTTATGATCTGAGTTCTGGTTTCCTATAGGCGCAAGCCCCTATAGTTAATTACCCCTCCCGATCACGAGAGAGAACTTTCGATTAAGGCTAGTCGTCAATCAGATACGTAGAGAAATACGTGTTATCTGGCATATAGTAGTAGCAATGAGTTTGGGCATTTGAAATGTTTGGAAGTTTGAGAATTTATAGGTTTTGAAAGATTTAATATTTAAAATTGAAATTGCACCATCTTGCACTTAAAGCGGATGGTGGGGGAATGGATGATGGACCCGATCAAGATCCTATGGTTCCATCGTCCCGGGCCATCGTGGTCCCTGGTCTACTTAGTCAGAGGAGGTAGTCGACCCAACCTGATAGAAGGATCCTTGTCGGCAGCCATGGGTTGCTTCGTCCAAGGGTACCTTGCAGACCTGGGGTGGATGTTTGTCTAAGGGGACAAATTTGAATCCACCTTAGCTAACAGAGGGCTTTGTGCCCTATCGATCATATCCTATTGATTCATATCTCAAGGATTTGATGCCAATAAGGAACATATTGGCTCTGGCCATAACCAGTATTTCGTGGTGCCATTTGGCGGCAAAACCACTCGGTTCAAAGGGCCCCGGGTCGTCGAAACCGTTTATCCTGCGGTGCCATTTGGCGGCAGACCGCCGGTTAGAGGACACGTACCACGTCCTTATTGGCAGGAGATTGTTTTGAGAATGGATCCTAGTGATATTTTCGACTAGGCATTTGACTCTTTGTGAGCAAAAACAAATTTTGATTTTTCCACCCCGGCAAACTGTTGCGGAGGGTGGATGGATTTTGCTTTAAGTTTTTGATGGATTTATTTCAATTTTAAACATATAGAATTTGGAATGATTTTGGATTTTTGGAGTATTTGGGTGGCATTTGAAAATATTTTGTGAATCACTCCGGTTGAGATTTTTATTCAACACGGCTATCATCGGGGTGTTTGGGGTCATTCCTTTTTATGGATTGAACCCTGTCAACTCTGTCGGACTGTCGACAGAGGATCGGGTTTCTCGTAGGCTTCGTGCCCTTTGTTGAATGAATTTCTTTTGTTGAAAGCCTTGAAGGCCGAATATGAATGTACAAAATAAATATTCCGGTCAACTTCGTGACCGCATATTTATCCGATATTTCGAACCCTGTCTACTCCTATTTATCTACTTAGGAGGATCGGATTTCGTAGGCTTCCTGCCTTTGTTTGTGAACTTTCTTGATTGTAGGCCTTGAAGGCCTAATATGAATGTATTGGAACAAATACATCGGTCCCCACAACCGTGTATCTATTTGATAGTTCGAACCCTGTCGACTCCTATTGATCCGTATAGAAGGATCGGGTTCTGTAAGCTTCATGTCTTTGTTCATGAATTTTCTTTGTTAAAGGCCTTAAAGGCCGAATATGAATGTTGTAGACGCCTTCTGTCTGCTTGTATAAGTGTTGCAGATCCGGTGGCGTGGCGTTGTAGATTGTAGACGCCTTCTGTCTGCTTGTATAAGTGTTGCAGATCCGGTGGCGATTTGGTCTTGATGTTGACCCCCTCCCCCTTTCTCATTCACCGGGGAAGGGTCTTTCTAAACTTTGGAGTCAATGACTGCTGATTTGGGAAGAACTCCCTTTTAGGATCTTCGGCGCAGTAGACTTGCTATTTCCGGTGTTTGTGGGTACCCAAACTGTTTTCTTCTTAAGTATAGGATGAAAAAGAGACTTTGGAACACCAGGAAGTTTGATTCTGATTTGTTCAAACATTTTCTCTCTTCTTCCAAGGGGTGTCCCTTTTCGTACATCGGGTTGTCTTTGTACCGGTATACTGACAACACTTTGATCACCACTGTTATAGGTGATGCTTGTACTTGTGTCCACAGTGATTCATTGTGCTTTCAATACACTGTTGTTATCCACAAGTATCCATTTGCAGGGGACCGCTATATCAACTACGACCTCCTGATCTCTGCATCATATCCACCCTTTCACCAATCTCGGGTGGTCGATAGTTGAATTTGTTTGTAGAAGATGGATCTTTAATTGCTGGTCTCCAGTATTGCCCTCTCAATCAACAGACGATCGTAGGGATCATCGTAGGAGATATTTGTACTTGTGCCCACTGTGGCTTGATGTGCTTACGATATGCCCACTGTTGTTATCCACAAGTAGCTCATATTTATTTGTAAGGATCCATCGTATTTGCTACATGTTCCTCGGAATGTTGGTAGGAGATCCTTGTTTCTTGCATCATATCCACCCTTTCACCGATCTCGGGTGGTCGATAGCTGAATTTGTTTGTAGAAGATGGATCTTCTGTTTCTTTTTACAAGTAGATTATACTCGGAACTCATTTGTCTTCTTGAATTCCGGTCCGAGCTAAGTTTCATTTAGACTCGGGTTCATCGAGTCTACAACTCCCACTTGATGTTATATAGCACAAATTCAAGAATGGATTCAAGTTCTTTTTCATTCAGACTTGAATTCATCAAGTTTACAAGTTCCCACTTGATGTCGTATAGTCCAAGTTCAAATACGAGCTCGAAGTACATGTTCAAATTGATTGTTCATAGTCTTCTAGAATCTTTGTAGGTTCAGTTGAATGTTCACTTTCTTTTTGTTCCAAAATCCTCTGAAGTCTTTATATGTCCATTTTCATGTTCAAATTGACTTGAGTTTGGTTCAAATTTGATTTCATTTTATTCGGGTTTTGATCTTTAGAAATCACTTATGTTTTGTTCAGGTCCTCTGCTCTTGTTCAATCAAGTTCAAAAGTCCACTGCTCCTTGCTCATTTGAGTGCAGGTTCTTGTTCTTTTATGTCCAAAACTTGCTCACATATAGGCCAAAATTCTCTTTAAGTCCACGGTGCCTTCAGTCTGAATTTCGGCAGCCTCCCGGCGTCTCCCCTGCTAGGGGAAAAACCAAGAGGCGACCTTCCCCTCGACGCTACGTGAGCGCTTCAGGTAGGTGTCAAAAATGACACCGTGGTTGCATACGAAATTTTTTTATCCCCGCCTGCTACGTGAGCATTTAAGGGTATTTTTTGTTTGTTTATTATAAGAAGGAAACAAGCGTTAGAGGAAAACACATATTTCCCCCCTCTGCACCACGAGGGCGTTCGGGGGTACTTATATGAAAATAAAAAAACACACATTTTTTTTATCCCCTTCGCCGCAAGCGCCGCATCGATTTCCCGCCCTAAACGCTACTTGAGCGCCTCGGGGGTTTGCCGGCTCGTTGCAAGCTTTGAAGAGGGATCCTTAAATCGTCGCGAGTATTGCACCGGTTTCCCACCCTAAACGCTACTTGAGCGCCTCGGGGGTTTGCCGGCTCGTTGCAGGCATCGAGAAAAGAATCTAGGCGATTTCCGCCTCGTCGTAGGCGTCACACTAGCTTCCCTCCCTACAACGCCACGTGGGCGCCTCGGGGGTTTGCTAGTTCGTCGCGAACGTCGAGAGGGAAATCTAGGTTTAGGGATTATACCTTGGGGGCCGGTAGACCGGCGGTGGAGGTTCGGACGTCGAGGAAGGAGAGCAAGCATTTTTTTTTTGTTATAATTAATATTAATTATAGTAACAATTAGGTAATTATAATTAATAATTAATCACTAATTACCAATTAATTATAATTAATACATTAATTATTATTATAATTTGTTAATAATTAACTATAATTAATCGAAATTAATTATAATTAATTAAACAATTATAACTAATAATTAACTGCTAATTGATAATTAATTATAATTAACTAATCAATTATAATTATAATTAAATAATAATTAATATAATTAATACTAATAAAAACTAATTAACCCTTCCCCCCTTCTTCTGCTTACGAGATCCAGCCAAAGAAGCATGAAAAAGGAGAAAGTTACCTTCCAGCTAGCGAGCTCCCTTTATAGTTTCCGATCAAAATGTTGAACCTCCGATCCCACAAGAAGGAAAAGCCGGAGAAGGAGTGGAGTCGACCGAGCACGACGGAGCCAGAGGCGGCTAGGGCTCTTGGCAAGGTAGGGGGATTGCTCTCTCTTCTCTCTCTCTCTCTCTCTCTCTCTCTCTCTCTCTCTCTCTCTCTCTCTCTCTCTCTCTCTCTCTCTCTCTCTCTCTCTCTCTCTCTCTCTCTCTCTCTCGGCTTGCGCAAGGGACCGACACAGGCAGGGGTTCGGTCGGAGGAGGAGATCGGGAGGAGGTTGGCGGGCTGAGGGAGTTCCGATCCAACAGAAGGGAAAGTCGTCGGGGGAGCGGCGTCGGATAGCTACACAGGAGTTGGAGAGGGATCGCGGGAGAGAGCCTGTGCGAGAGAAAGCTCGGAGCAGAGAAATTGGCGAGAGGAGGCCGAAGGCCTCTTTTTTGTTAGCTTTTAACGACGCCAAGTCGTGCGAGCTGCCGCGACGTGGGGAGAATTGACGCGAGGGATGGCTTCGTCGTGCGACGACGTGCGGAGAGAGTCGTGCGACAGCAGAGCAAGTGAGATTTTGATTTCTTTTGTTTTCTTGGATACGGGTCAAAAAATGCCCCCCAAGAAATGTGGTAGGCGTCCAGAGCGGGCCACGTTTATTGTATGCTAATTGACCTTGTGGATCGCTAGATATTGTTGTAGATGTCACACTAGGGTATTCTTTTAGTGGATCTCCAAAATTTGTTTGAATGTCACACTACTTTCTTTTAGTGGATCTCCAAAATTTGTTTGGATGTCACACTACTCTTCTTTCTCCATTGCATTTTTGAATGTATTCATAGATGGTTGATATCCTGTCTTTATGGATTGATGCTAGTGAATAGCATATATTCAAAACTGCTCAATCATCTGGCTGTATTTTGGTAGAATTTTAAATATTTATTTTGGATTTCGGCATGCAGCGCAATATCGACCCAAAAAAATATTTAAAATGCCCCCAATCTTTAGGGACATTTGTAGATGTCATCAGGGCGCTCATTCCGCCACTTTGGCTAAAGTCCTGAGATTTTGATCCTTCTGTTCTGTGCTTTGTGCTGCGGACTTGGTGAAGGGTTGTCTGATTTGTCTTTGATGACTTGTCAGAAGATTTGTTTTCCTTCTGCCCTTTGCTTCTAGCTTTGGTGGGCTTGTTGAAGGGGTAGATGCCGGTGACCTAAACCATTAGGTTTGTATTAGGTCGATGGCGAAAAGTCATCGGTCCTGAGCTTTGTGCATAGCGGACTTGTTGATGACGAAATCCTCTTAGTTCGACCATAGGCTTTTCATGAATTTTGGGATAGTTTTCTTCGGTCCTTCGCTTTGTGCTTTGACGGACTTGTTGAAGAAAGATTTCCTTCGATCCTTACTTTGTGCTTTACGGATTTGTTGAAGGATTTGCAGGTTTTGGATTTGATTGATAGTACCAAACGTAGGTAGTATCTTAATCCTTAACCACTTGAGAAGACTTTAATCTGATTCACTTGAGTTCATCAAATCGGGAGAGCTGGGATTTTGACAGCTTTTCATCCTCTGGTTGCTGAGATGGGGGTTCCTCTACTGCGGCCTTTCTTATGGCTTGTTGAGTAGATGGAGCTGCCAGCGATCCGACCATATTTGGGCTTGTTGGATCCGACCTTTTACACCCATTCAGGCTTTGGACTTGAGCTATGGGGATTGCGCTTCCCAATGTTGATTTTGTTGAAGTTGACAGATTTGGAGTCATCCTTCGTGGTTTTGGATTTTGGAGCCTACGAACATCTGATAGTTGCTCGAGACTCATCTTTCCACTGGAACTTTGATTCTCCAGTCATTTAGGAGAGTTTTGTAGACTACGATCGCTTGAACTGGTCGAGTCAAATTTGCCTTCGTGCTTCCTACAGTCCCTACTGACGGGTTGACGAAGTGGGGGTTCCGCTACTACGGCCTTTCTTATGGCTTGTTGAGTAGACGGAGCTGCCAGCGATCCGGCCATATTTGGGCTTGTTGGATCCGACCTTTTACACCCATTCGAACCTTAAGCTTCAGTCAGTCGAAAGACTTCAAGCTTTTTCGGCTCAATTTGTAGGAGTGTGTAGTTTCAAAAGTCTCTTTCTTGACTTTTGAGTTGGTTTGTTGGAGAAAGTGTTGTCTCGATCTTTGAGAGATCACCTGCATAGGCTTTGGAAAACAAGTATTTGTATTCTTTAGCACAAAAGAATATTTGGATTGATAATTTTAAATATTTATTCGGGGATCTCGGCATGCTGCACGATGTCGACCCGAATAAATATTTAAAATGCCCCCTGTCTCACAGGGACATTTTAGAGCAGAACAGAATTGGAATCTTGAGATTTTAAATATTTGTTTGGAGATCTCTGCACAAAGCGCGATGTCGACCCGAACAAATATTTAAAATGCCCCAGTCTGATGGGTGGTTTTGAAATGTATACTCATAACACGAGAATTTCAAAAATAGAGAATATATACGCTAATAAACGTGGATTTGAAAACATAACGTATTAAACATGACATCTGCTTGAGCAATTCATGCATAGTATTTCTTCAGGTATCGGCCATTGATCGGCAGCATGGGCCTTTGACCATTCAGATCAATCAGTTGATAAGCTCCTCCTTGGTACACCTTCTCGATGACGAAAGGTCCTTCCCAGTTGGATACAAATTTGCCACCGATTTTTCGGTGTGGGATGATTGGTCTTCTCTTCACCATGATCAATTCCCCTTCCTGAAATGATCGAGGACGAACCATTCGATCAAAGGACTTTGTCATTCTTGCTCGGTAGATCTCCAGGTTCTGCTGAGCTCGTAACCTGATTTCATCGAGCGCATCGAGCTCCTCCATTCTTAAACGAGCATTTTGTTCTTGAGTCAGCTCACTCTGGATAGCAACTCGAAGAGATGGAAGTTCAACTTCTAGTGGCAGTACGGCCTCAACTCCAAATACTAGAGAGTAAGGAGTGGCTTTAGTTGGCGTTTTGTAAGTTGTACGATACGCCCACAACGCTTCTGCCATTTTCGTATGCCATTCTCTTTTGTTCTTGGAGAGAATCTTCTTTAACAATTTCACCAATGTTTTGTTGAAGGCTTCTGCCAAGCCATTTGCTCTTGGATAGTATATGAATGAATATCGCCAATCGATTTTGTGCCGATCAACGAACTTGTAGATTTTTGTACTTTTGAATGCAGTACCATTGTCTGAGATTATGCGGCGTGGCATACCAAATCTATAGACGACATTATGGGTGAAGAAGTTGATCACGTGCTCGAACGTAACTTCTTTAAATGAAGCCGCTTCTGCCCACTTAAAAAAATAGTCTGTCGCTGCCAAGATAAAGCGGTGTCCTGCTGATGACGGCGGATCTATTGGCCCGATAACATCGGTACCCCAGCATTCGAACGACCAGGATGCTATTGTAGGGTGCAGCGGATTTGGCGGTTGATGTATAATATCACCATGGATCTGACACTCATGGCACCTCTTAGCATGATTGATACAATCTCTGACAATGGACGGCCAATAGTAGCACATTCTTTTGATTTTGACTGCCATCTTGGGACCTGATTGGTGCGCTCCACAAAGTCCTTCATGAACTTCTGCTACCACTTTATCAGCTTCTCGAGTCCCTAGGCATCTTAGCCATATTTGATCGAAAGCACGCCGATACAACGTGTTGTTGACAAATATATATCGTAGCGCTCTCTTCTTGATTTGAGCAGCTAATGATTTGTCTATTGGTAGCTTACTTTCTTTAAAATAATCTATGAAAGGTTGTCTCCAGTCATCTTCTTCTTTGACATCTAGACAATGCCACCATTAGGGGTGTCAATTTCGGGTCACGGGTCAGGTTTGGGTCGGACCCGGAACTGACCCGGGTTCAAACGGGTCAACCCTAACCCGACCCGGTTAGGAAAACGGGTCGAAAATCCGAACCCGAACCCGACCCGGCGGGTTGTCGGGTTGACCCGACCCGGAACCGTGACCCGAAATCGTCGCAGCGCCGAGCGGCAGCAGCGCATTGCGCATTCGCGCGAGCGCGGGCGGAGCGCCGGCAGCGCGGGCGGAGCGCCGGCAGCGCGGGCGGAGCGCCGGCAGTAGCGCGCGAGCGCGGTCAGGCAGCAGCACGCGAGTGCGGTCAGGCAGCAGCGCGCGAGCGCGGAGCGGCAATAGCGCGCGAGCGCGAGCGCGAACGCGATCGGGCGCGAGGGTGGACGCGGGCTGGCTCGGACTCGGACTGCGTGTTTCGGGTCAAACGGGTTGACCCGGAAACCCGGTCGAGTCAACCCGAACCCGACCCGTTTTTCAAACGGGTCGATTTATGGAACCCGAACCCGACCCGTTTTGAAATCGGGTCGGGTCCAACTCGAATTTTTCGGGTCGGGTCCGGGTCGGGTTTTCGTGTCGTGTCAAATATTGACACCCCTAGCCACCATGATTCCGAAGCTTGACTAGCCTTGTCTTTTCTTAGGAACTTGATGTTCTTCAGACTGATCTTCAAGATCGACTGATTGGGGAGATTGAGGATCAACCGGAGTTGCATCCTGCTGGCTTGAATTTGGTATTCCCTCTGCCTGCGGGAATTGTAATAATGCTGGCTCTAGGATCCGACGGTTGTGCACCATAATCATTATAGCCATTCGTCATTCGTATTTGCCATTTCTTTAGCCAATTTGGCAAGGGAATCAGCTTTGTCATTTTGGCCTCGGGGAACTTGAGTTAATTTAACAACTGGAATTTGCTTCATAAGCTCAAGAACTTGCCGGAGATAACAGGCCAACTCGAACTTAGTAATTTTGTAAACTCCCAATACTTGATTTACAACAAGTTGAGAATCACCGAAAATTTGGAGATTTTGAATTCGGACATCGATTGCAATCTCCAATCCTGCTATTAAAGCTTCATATTCAGCTTCATTGTTGGTCCGAGGTTCAGTCATTATCGCATCTGGAGATTCGCCTGTGGACTCGTAATCATTGGTGATGGGACTCCAGAATTACAGCGTTTTGCTGTGAAAGTTTTGGGCTTGACATGCTCTTCATCTAGCTGTGAAAGGAATTGGAGTACCTACAACCAAGTGCATACAAAGAGGAGAAATCGCTTGTCGACATTGAGGATGAACTCACTGGTGTACATTATTTACAATAGGAGACTCAGAGATAGAAATTTGAAGAAAAAAGGATTAATGGATGATGAAGATCCTTTGCTTTGCGATGATGTGGCATCTGATGATGAGTGGTTTGTAGATGATGAAGTTGAAGTGATGCCGTCTGAATTACTAGATGAAGATTTAAATGTTGATTTCTTTGATGGTCTTAAAGCATCCACATCCACCACAACTCAAGAACAAATCAAAAAAAGGTATATAAATAATATAATTTTCTTTTCTTAAACTTTTATTAATGTATTACACTATTATTCATTATGATATTGTTCAAAATATTTACTATTTAGGGAATAGGAAGATAACTAATAATGAGGAAGAAGAAGCTGATTGGGAGATTTTAGACTCTATAGAAGAGGGGGAAGAGGAGAGAGCAGCTCATCATAATGATGATTCAAATGAAGACCCCCTTAGTGATGACTGATGATAATGCTAATGACTAGTGAGTTCCTAACTTCTTATGTGATATGTTAATGTCATTGCTATTTTTCTTGTGCATTTTTATGTTTTATATATTATTTACTCATTAGTATATACAAAATTTATTATTTTATGTTTACGCAATTTTTTGATTTTGAGGCTTACGCCTCAAATCGCCTTGAGGCTTACGCCTCGCCTCACGAACGAAAAACGCCTCAATACCCGAATACGCAATTTTAAACCTTGATTTTTTTAAATATATTTTTAGTTAATCAAACAGCTCAATGACCTTTTAAGCCAAACTAGGCTGAGCTCATGCTCAAACTAGTTTAATATACGAGCTCAAGTATAGGCTTGAGCTCAAACTCGTAGCTCAACTCATGAGCTCGTTAATGAGTCAAGCTCGAGCCAACTCGGCTCGCTTACACCCCTAAATAGAAATTACTACTATGCTCTCAAGCCTAGCCTACAACGCTATCAAGCAAAACGCCAAAGTGCTCCTTTTACTATAATTGAGAATAACAGGGAAGCAATCCAGTTCAAACAGAAATTAAAATTTTATTTCTAAATATTTTTTCATATTTTGGGTTATTACACTTTTAGTATCCTCCACTCACCGAATATGGTCCATCCGACCTCAATCGCCTAACTTCAACCCTTAACCTTAGTCAACAAACGATGGTCCTTTGACCTGAGTCGCTCGACTACGATCCTTCTGACAACCATTGGCTAAATACGGTCCTCACGACCTTCGTCACTCGACTACAGTCGCCCCGACCTTCGTCGCTCGACTACAATCCCCCCAACCTTCGTTGCCTGACTATGATCCCTCTGACCATCGTCGCCCGACTTCGGTTCCTCTTACCTCCAACTCCCGCAGATTATGATCCCTTTGACCACATTCGCCCATCGACTACTATCCTTTGGCTACAAATCGCCCACCAAATATAGTGCTCAGACCACCGTCACCCAAATATGTTCTCTCCGACCTCCATCGCCTGACCTCAGTTCCTCCGAGCTTTTCCACCCGTCGACATCAATCCTTAGATTATCGTCGCTCAACTACGATCTTTTTTACCTCCATTGCCAGCCACTGCCCATCTGAACTTTGTCACTCGTTGACTATGGTCCCTCCAACATCCTTTGCCCCACTACGGTCCCTCGAACCTCCATCGCTCGACTATGGTCCCTCCAACTTTCGTCGTCCGACTACAATCCCTCTGACCTTAGTCACCCAACTACGGTCCCGCAAACCACTATCATCAGACTACGGTCCCTTCAACCACAATCTTTCCCTAATTACGGTCCTTAGGCTATAGTTGCCAGCCAACTACTATCCTTAAACCACCGTCTCCCGACTATAGTTCCTTCGACCTCCGTCACCCGACAACGATGACCCTCGACCTACGTCACCTGCCGACTATAGATCCTCCAACCTCTGTCGTCATCGTCTACAGTCCTTAGATCACTGTCGTCCAACTACGATCTTTTTGATGCTCTTTGCTAGCCACGGTCCTTCTAAACTTCATCACTCACCGACTATAGTCTCTCCGACTTTCGTTACCAAACTACCGTACCTTTGACCTTTGTCGCCGGACTACCATCCCTCTAACCTTTGTCGCTCGACTACAAGATCTCTGTGTCCGACTACAGTCCCTAAGACCTACGTCGACCGACTACGGTCCCTCCGACCTCCGTCGCCCGACTATGTTCCTTAGACCACCATCACCTCATTACAATCCTACCGACCAACGAACAAGCCAACTTTCTATTTAGAACAGCTCTCATGTCATTGGATTCTTCCAACTCTAATCATATAATGTACTATGTACGATTTATATTTTGCTATATTATGCCAATAACTTCCCTTGAGGAAAGGCATCATTTGTAATCAACGACAAACACTATTAGAATCATTTCAACTATGCAAGGTCCCGTGATTATTTTCCTTTTCAGTATTTTTTACATACAAATTCTGGTCTCTTATGATCATTGCACCACTCGCTTTTATCTTTATGTATAGTGAATTTTCATTCAAAACTAAGTTGTCAAACTCTCCCTCTCTCTACTACCACGAATGTTCAGCACGCAACAAAGGTCATGATTACAAAGAATTTGTATCATGGAAAAGTTTTTTAGAGGAATTGTACAGCCACTAAGAAGCAATAAAATTGTTCAGTAACGTTTGCATGATACTAATAACAGGTCATCTGAACTTCCTGAAGGTAGATAAAACTGTATGAATATCTATTCATCTCTTTGATGCCTCTATAGTTTACATTTTTGGCAAAGTACTTTGCATTCAAAGACGAAAATAGTTTTATGGGGCATCCATCATCAGGAACATATAAGTAGGCTGAAAGAAATAAATTAAAAACATGACAATAACACACCATCACTTGGGAATTTTTGTGAAGTTTAATCTCCAATCAAATGAGAAGCTGCATTAACATAATTTTATGGTATGCATTTATGTCTAACCATCTAAAACAATTTTATGGTAATGCATTTACGTAATTTGAAGCGTCTCTATATTATATTTGTCGTATACATGTATATTGGTTCAAGCCTGTAATCGTAAAAAAAAAAATTAAAATAGTTACCTGGTCTAAATTATTCACAGCTTTTATTAAAACTGAAGAATAAACCTTGTGAGGCTTGCCGTCTACAATTTCTTCCTTTTCTTCGATGTAAGCAACACGTAGCGACGGATACCTTCATTTATGAAGCAAAAAAGAAATTGAAACTTCCATAAAAAAATAAACACACACACACAAAAGAGCATAAAACCTATTACTGAGCAGACCTTGACATCAAATCAATAATATCTTGAGCATGAGAATCCCCTAAAGATTTTTGTAATCCAAACATCTGACAGGAGATGACGTATGTGAATTTCATGTCAACTAGTGCATCTAGCTTTGCGGCAAGGGAGTGTTGACTGTTTTTCTGATTGTTATCTCTTTCAATGGCAATGCATCCTTTGGCAATATCTGATTAACAAATTTATGGAAAAGAATAAGAGAAAATATTAAGATGCTCTAAATATAATAATTTTACTTGATAACAATAAAAATGCAATGTTAAGATGTATAAATATATAACTTCGAAAGACTATACAAATCTAAGGTTGGCTTCTTTTGGCTGGAAATTACCTTGATTGCTGGCCATGTCCAGAAATGCTTGAAATTTCAACGCTTTCCTATAATACATCATTCCCCTGACTATTTCAATCATAAAAGATAGAAGGCGTATGTTAGATCAAGGATTGCAATTGAATATACTCATGCTATAACTTTTTTTGAAACGTCAAATCAATAGCAATGGCTGTTCCCTTTTTTTTTCCTTCACCTGTTCGGCTCAATGTTTGTCCACGGAAAGAAGCCCAATATTGAGTGTCCTCGTCAGTTGGGTTATAGTTGAATCGTTCCAGAAAGTTCTTCCACTCATCTGAAGTAATTATAATGAGCAAATCAAAAGTGCTAAAACTAAAGCTTCATTTGGGACAGCTTTCTTACTCTTACGCAGCTTTTTAGTACAAAAAATTAATTTTTTTTACTTAAAAGCTGTTTTAAGAAGCAGTAAGAAAGTCATTCCAAACGAGGCCTAAAATGAAATTTAGTGACACGATATATTGATCTAATTACACACCAGTACCTGGATATATCTTTTGCATATAATAGAGGATGGATGCACCACCATCTTCATTTAAATGCAGTTCATCATCAGAAAATTTGACCTCTTCCATGAAGTATGGAGTCATTACACTAATGCAAACAAAAACGTTACCAATCATTTTCAACTAATTACAGTTTCTATTGCTTGATTCTAGTTTAGGACTAAACCAGTGCAACTATAAAAACGAAGTAATGTTCACAAAACATGATGCATGCAATGATGATTGTTTGACCAGCTAAGAAAAGAGAACATGAGAAAGAACACTGCATTTTATATACACCAGGGAAGAAGGGGAAAATAGCAGTAGATGAAACTATAAATCAAGTTAAAGTTCAAAGAAATAGTCGTTAGTATATGAGGTGTGCTTTTCTTTTCTTTTTTTTTTTTTTTCATTTGTTGAATTACGTAGGATTTAGTTGATCATATGTAATATGTATTGATATATCATCAAAAAAGTATATTGATCGGGCATGAATCTCGAGGCAAAAATTGTGGGCTCCGAAAATTCGGCCCCGGCCTCCGCTCGCTTTTCTATTTATTCGGCGAGGGAGTTTTAACTGATTAAGTTCCGGGGTAAATTTTGGAAGGCAGATGGGTTTGTAGATAAGACACTACCCAGAGATTTCTCCCTCATTTTGCGAGGACTTTATGATCTGAGTTCTGGTTTCCTATAGGCGCAAGCCCCTATAGTTAATTACCCCTCTCGATCACGAGAGAGAACTTTCGATTAAGGCTAGTCGTCAATCAGATACGTAGAGTATACGTATTATCTGGCATATAATAGCAGCATAGGTGTGGAATTTTGGAAATTGGGTTTGGATTTGGGTATTTGGAAAAGTTTGAAAAATTTGATATTTAAAATATGAAATTTCACCACCTAGCGCTTAAAGCGGATGGTGGGGGAATGGATGATGGACCCGATCAAGATCCCATGGTTCCGTCGTCCCGGGCCATCATGGTCCCTGGCTACTTAGTCAGAGGAGGTAGTCGACCCAACCTGACAGAAGGATCCTGTCGGCAGCCATGGGTTGCTTCGTCCAAGGATACCTTGTAGACCGGGGTTGAATGTTTGTCTAAGGGGACAAATTTGGATCCACCTTGGCTAACAGAGGGCTTTGTGCCCTATCGATCATATCCTATTAATTCATATCTCAAGGATTTGACGTCATTAAGGAACGTATTGGCTCTGGCCATAACCGCTATCTGTGGTGCCATTTTACGGCAAAATCACTCGGTTCAGAGGGCCCTGGGTCATAACCGTTTACCTGCAGTGCCATTTGGCGGCGAAACTGCCGGTTAGAGGACACGTACCACGTCCTTACTGGCAAGAGATTGTTTGAGAATGGATCCTAGTGATATTTTCGACTAGGCATTTGGCTCTTTGTGAGCTAGAGTAAATTTCAATTTGTCCGCCTCGGCAAACTATTGCGGAGGGTGGATGGATTTTGCTTTGAGTGCTTGAATGGTTGGATTTCAATTTTAAATATTTTTGAATTTTGGGATTTGTGGATTTTTTGGATTTTTATGTGTATTTTAGGTAAAGCTTTGGAGTATTTGAAATGGACTTTTGGGAGACAATTGAAAGTATTGGGAACCCCTTCGGTTGAGATCTGCATTCAACATGGCCATCATCGGGGTGTTCGGGGTCATTTCTCTTTTAATGATTGAATCTTGTCGACTCTATGAAATTATCGATAGAGGATCGGATTTCGTAGGCTTTATGCCCTTGATAGTGAATTCTAATTTTTATAAATGTATTGAAACAAATATGACGGTCGAGATAACAGTAAATTTGTTTGTTTGTTTGAACCCTGTCGACTTCTATTGACCCGTATAGAAGGATCAGTTTCGAACTTGAATTCACTTGTCAACCCGCGCAGCATTCCTAGACGTCACGTGTGTACCAATAACACGCTCGCCGAGGCCCATGCGGGTGTTTGGGGGCATTTTATAATTGGAGCCTATTTACTCCTTTTATCTTCTTAGGAGGATCGGGTTCAAAATTTGATAACCCGCGTAGCATCCGTAGACGTCACGTGTGTACCAATAACACGCTCGCCGGGGCCCATGCAGGTTGAGAATATATTTCCCCCTTTAGTGTAGCTATGTGTATACAATTTATAATGCACGTGCAGAGGGTATTTAGAAATCATTTGTAGACGCCTTCTGTCCGCTTGCATAGAAATTGCGGATCCGGTGGCGTGACGTAGAAGCTTCTGAATAGAGTTATTCGCTGTTTCGTACAGGTAGACTGTCGTGCACTACTCGTTGCTTTCTACGGGTGGATCGTAGTGCACTAACTAATCTCCTGCTTTAGCCGTAGGGCTTGTACTTGTTGAAGTCTTTTGGCATTCTGCTCGTATACGACATTTAATGCATATGATGAATCCTCCACAACGGTCTGCAGATGGTTGCACTCGCAATAATTTGACCATCTTTGCTTGTGGGAAATCACTGTATTTGATCAGCACTAGATTGTTATTGATTGTAGGAGTATCATAGCACTCATTAATTATCACTTGTCAACACTCATAGGCTTGTTGTGTCTATATGTAAGTTAGCACTGATCATCGGGTGAATTGCATTCATCACCAACTCTTCCCTGCCTATTGACTGACAAATTGTTGCATCGCTCACATGCATTTTAATATTTATTTGTACATTGATGTCAACTACGGGAATGTTATAATGTTCTTGCTATAATGATCTTGCAAATGTCTATCAGAAATCTTCTAGCATTGCAAGTCATTACTAATCAATATTGAAAATTTCATTCAACATAAGCCTCCATTGCTTATATGATTCAATTCATTTGATTAGATTGAATCTTGCATGATGAATTGGCTTCTCCAGTGGAATGACGAATACTCATTGAAGACTTTGTGTTGTAAGCATGAGGATATTATTGTATCTCTCCATTTGATCCTTGTTGCATGATCAACGCTTAAGAATGAGAGCTAGAGAATTTATCCATCCTCAAGCATTGCTTGGAATTACTCTTCATTTATAGATAATTATTGTTTTAATGACACTTGCATTCTAATTAACATGAAGGTCCTTCCACATTCAATTGAGAACTTCATATTTTGATTGCAAGTACATTGTTTCATTTTCCAACTAGTCTTTTCTTATGAATAAAATGTATATGTTGGATGTCTATTTAACCATCAATCATGCTTGGCTATTGCTCCAATCAAGCCCAAGTTCAACTCAAATCTCCTTGCATTTAGTTCTATTGAGTTTAAGCTTTGTTTTGAGCCCAATGAGCTAGTTCAATTCAAGTCCAAAACAGGTCCAAATCATTTGAGTTCCATTCCATCAAGTTCGAGTTATTAGTATTCAGTTTGTTTGAATCCAACTTGAATTCTCAATTCGATTCAAGTAGTTCAAATTCAATTTCTTTGTAGCCCAACTCAAGTATTTTCTTGAGTTCAAATTCAAATATTTTGTCGTTCAGTTCGAGTTGAAAGAGAGTCCTCCATAAGTTCAAATAAAGTTCAGGCTCCATATAAGCTTCTTCAATTTGAGTCCCCTGCTATTTTGTAGAGTTCAAGTCCGAGTTCAATCAAGTTCTTGCTTGAGTTTAAGCCCAAGCTCATGTTCAAGTTTAAGTTCAAATTAAGTCATTTGTTGCAAGTTCAAATGAGAATCCAAGTTCATGTTCATTCAAGTTCCAATAGTCCCCTACAGTTCACTTGAGTTCGAGCCGTTCTCTTGTTTCGTTTGCATTCGAACTTATTATTGATTGTTTAAGTTAGAATTAAGTCTATTTGATGCTCCAATCAATGTCCAAGTAAAGCTCCAAATTATCCCAAGTACGAATTGCATTTACCCGAAAATTCGGCAACCTTCCGGCGTCTCCCCCATTTAGGGGAAAACTACGGAAAACTGGGCCTCCCGCCACGCTAGAGAAAAGCGTGCACGGTAGGTGACCTCGAAAGAGGACACCGCGGCCGTAATAATTTGTTTCCCCACCACGCCAGAGAAAGGCGTGCATGGGTTGCAGGCACCAGTTTAAAATAAGCAATTTATAATTTACCCCGCCTCGCCGTAGGCGTCGCATCGAGTTCCCTTCCCACCACGCTAGAGAAAAGCGTGCATGAGTTAGTTTTCCGGTCCGACACTAACGCCGAAAACGGGGTTTTGATTACCCGCCCCGTCGCAAGCATCGCAACGAATTCCCTTCTCACCACGCTAGAGAAAAGTGCATGAGTTGGTCGTTCACCATGTTGCAAGCGCCGGGAATAGGTTTTCAAAGGTTTAGGGTTTAGGAGTTATACCTTGGCGGTCGGCGACGGAGTGGCAAAAGAAATGTACAAAATGCATAAATACTTTCTCTTTTTTTTTTTTGAAATCTCTTTTCTTTTCTTTCTCTTTTTTTTTTTAGTCTTTCCTTCTCTCTTTTTTTTACTCACATGCATGCTTGCGTACATTTGGAAATAACAAAAATAATACCACAAGTAACAACAACCACAGATTTAGACTAACAGTAAGATTAGCATCAATTAATACACTAAAGCATCGTAATAAGTGTGAACCTACTGTTATATAAAAGAGGAAGGATATGATTTGAAATAATAGATTTTGAATGAGTTTCAAAATAAATTTATGCAGTGGATTTTTTTTTAAAAGTGGGCTGCAGAAATGCATTCATAGTTTTGATATGTAAATGCTAGCTCACACATGTAAAAGGCTAAATAAAACAATAGATAATGATAAAGGACAAAAGGCTGCTGTATTGAGGACAAAGTTATCACATGCTGGAGACAAAAATGAGGAACAGAGGTTATCTTGGCCCCTTTTTTTTTGCTGTAGGGAATGAATAAGAGGGGAACTGGGCACTTCATGTGGAAGGAAGCTCATTCCACTAGCTTAAGCTATTTTGTTGGGTATAAATCGGAGACATAGGCAAGAAGAATCGGCAAGGTGAGGTATTCATTTGAGGTAAGAAGTAACCTGCTATGCTCGACTTACGGATTCAGGCGCCTGAAAGTTTGCAGCAAAGGGAAAAGTTTGGCTGTTTGGAGAGAGTCTGGACGGGGCAAATGGGGGAAGAGTTGAGAAAATCTGCTACTGTAGGTTGAGATTGAGGCAAAAGTGTAGGAAATGGAAGGAAGGATGCCTGTTGTTTGGAGTTGGATCTAGTTAAAGATGGTTTCTGTGATGTTCACGTGAGGGAGGGAATTTTGTTGGAGAGGAGTGTAGGCTGGAGTCGTTTTGCTGAAGAGGAAAAGGGAGAATGGGATGAGAGATGTAGGAGCTGCTAGCAGTGGGAAGTTTCACGTGGAGAGCTGCAGGAACCAAGCAAATGAGAGTGGGGGCTTGTGTGTGTATATATAGAGATGAGAGGGATCAGTTAGAAGCACATGATAAGCCCTTTTTTATTTATTTTTATTTCCACTTGCCTGACAAAAATAGGTGGCTGGTGTAGCTGCTGTAGGTATGGAGCAGAACTTTGACAGGGCAGCTGCAGTTTTGATGGATTTGACAGAGATTTTCGGCAGGATATGGGCTGCTGATACAGCAGGATTTGAGCAGGATAAGGGCAGATTTTGAGGGCTGGTACAGCAGGATTTGAGCAGGATAAGGGCAGATTTTGAGGGCTGGTACAACATGATTTGAGCAGGATACTAGCAAGTTTTGGGTGATGTGGCAGCTGCTACCTTTTGAGGGATTTAATAAAGATTTAGGTGACATGGAAGCCACTTGCATTGGATTTGACATGTATGTAAAGGTCAACAAAAATCAAGTTGGAAACTTCAAAAATTAAATTGGAGACCATATGAACTCCGATTTCAGCAAACTTAAAGTCGAACTGAACATCTCAAAAATATGAACCCAACGACACTAAATTCAACTCAATTCGGGCCCAAAAGGGTCCAAATCAAAGACCTGAAGCACATTTGGAGGGTTCAAACTATAATTTGGATTACCAAACGGTTTCCAAACATGACATGCTTATAGTCGAATCAAGCGGCTCGACGAGACGAATCCAACAAGCCCATGATCATCGAATTCAAATATCATTAGGGCCTCCAACTGCTCAATAAATGGTCCATGATCAAGGGATTCAACATTAGCCATCCATTCGAACCACTCCCAATTTACCCTTGATCTTTCTCCTCTTTACTGGCCAAGCCACTCTTAGAAAACTATAAATAGACCCCTCATTTCTCATGAGGGGGGACCCAAGCAAGAAGAGGAGAGAAGAAAGAAGAGAACGAAAAAACTCCTTCTCGACCACCATCGGACTTTCATCCGGCAGTCGACCGACACCGGAGTTCTGCTCAATTGCCAACTAAAATTGAAATTAAGCAAGGAAGCAAGAAGAAAAGGAAGAAAAAGAAGAGACTCCTCCTCGACCACCACCAAACTTTCACCCAGCAGCCGACCGACGTCGGAGTTCTACCTGATCACCAATTGACAGCGGAATTCTGCCTGGCCGTCAACTGACGCCGGAGTTCTGCCTGACAGCCAAACGTTGCCGGATTTCTGATCTCCGTTTGTAACTGAATTTCAACTCAGGAGTTGATTATTGTAATTTGATCGTCCTCAATTTCAGGAACGAGTTAGCCACTTGTAATCTAAGCAAACACTAGTGGAATCCTTTCAACTAGGCGTGGCCCCGAGGTTTTTCCCTTTTCTTGGGTTTCCATGTAAAAATTATAGAGTTACATTTTTTCCTCTGTTTGTGTGTTGGATATCTGTACAATGCTGAAACGAAATTTTTCTAACTCTATCACCGTGTATATTCTAGCCTGCAACATGTATAAACGGGTAAATCCCATCACATACATCATACTTGAAAAAGGAGGCAAATACTCCCCAGCGCCATTAGTAAAATAGGTAAAAAATAAATCAAAAGCAATCACAATCAGCCATTTCAGATACGTTTCAGCTAGCATTGATCTGATGACAAAAAATGTATCAAGTACATGAGACTTATTGACAATGCAAAGGTTAACGTACACAGCCAAACCATTGATCACCGTAGTTGGATATATTTATAAAATTTCATCAAAATTTTTATGATTCGCCAAGTTTTGTCCCATTTTAAGTCGTCATGTACAATAATTACTTAATAACAAATCTCCATGTTTCCTTCTGCTCTACTTATTATTAATTATGCAATTTTGATTTATTGGATGTTGACCCCTATACCTTAAACCATATGAGAAACGACCCAAACTGATGAATAAAGCAATACACTCCTTAGCGTCGCACGTCACTTGAAGGGTCAAACGACCTCTGATTGCCAAACGGACGACGTCGTTGCGATCAGGGCATCGAATTCTGCTAGGTCGAGGTCCTTCGTAGTCGAATCGGACGAGATCGGTCAAAGGGGATGACCGACACCCAAAATTAATGCGCGAGGCTGATCAAACGATGTCGGATCGACAAACGGATGACACCACTGCGTCCGGAACGTCGTCGATAGTAAGAATATACATTTTATTTGATTAAATTAAATTGTTTGAGGTGGCATCGTAAATTTCAAAGGCGATCTGCATATGATCCAAAGGCACGCATTTCGAGGGAGATTAGCCTCGACGATGATCAAACAAAGTCCGATTGACAAACAGACAGCTTCATTACGTTCGGAACGTCGTCGACATTCAGAATATAACTTTTATTTAATATATTTGGATCATCCGAGATGATGGTGAATTTTTAGGCGATGCAAATATGATATAAAGGCCTGCGTTACGACGGAAACGAGGCCTCGAAGACGCTTGGACGACGTCCGATCGACAAACGGATAGTGCCATTATGTCCGGAACATCGTCGAAATTTAGGATTTACATTTTATTTAGTAAATATGGATCATCCGAGATGGTGGTGAATTTTTAGGCGATGCAAATATGATATAAAGGCCTACGTTACGACGGAAATGAGGCTTCGAAGATGCTCGGACGACGTCCAATCGAAAAAACGGACAGTGTCATTGCATTCGGAGCATTGTCGGCATTAAGAGTCTACATTTTATTTGATCAAATTGGATCGTTTAAGATGGTGTCGCAAATTTTGAAGCGATTTGAATATGATACGAAGGCTAGCATTTCGAGGGAATTAGGCCTCGTCGCTGCCCAAACGACGTCTGATCGCAAAACGGACTACGCCATTGTGTCCGGGACATCGTCAATACCCTAATTACACTATCAATTTGTTCACTTATGGTTATCAATGGAATTGACACGTACTACGAGGTAAAAAAATCAAAATCACAAACTCCTAGGAAACCACACAAATTTCGAGGCTATCACGCATATTTCGAAATGGATGCACCCTAATCGAGGTATTTTTTGGGGTAATCATCACAACCCAGCCATTCTAATTTATTAATAATATTAATAGTATTATTTTATTATTAAATATTATTATTAAATCAAATAAAATCCAAAGTCAAAATAAATTTCAAATCATATTTAATGCTTACCTCGTATCTCCTGAGCTGTCTTCCTGTGCAAATCCCGGATATCCGATTGAGTGGAAAACCTCGGACAGATGAGGCCTCATTCGAATACAATCTTCTGGCGTTAAGATGGGGGCTGAGGCTTGGTTATTGGGGGGCTTCTTCTTGGTTAGTCTCTCACGTCTTAGAGCTCCAGCACCCTCTCTGAAGTCTATAATCCTCCACCGAGCTCCTTCCAAGCTTTGATTTCCATAGCTATCCGAGCCACTCCAGGCCCAGTCTAAGGCTTGATCTCCCTCTCAAGGTTGATCCACTCAAACGCCTGCAGCCTCCTCCTCAAGCAGCTAGCACCTCACGCTTTTGCAAAGCCAAAATCCGCCTCTTCTCTGTGATTTCTTCAGCCCGTCTTCAACAGCAGCCGCGGCCCTCAACTGGCCGGAGTTTCCTTACTCGAGCCAGACGTCAATCCTCCCGTCTGCACCGTTCCTACAGCCAAATCTCTGCTTGTTTCTTCTCCACACAACTTGCTCCGTCCAATCTCCAGCAGCTAAGTCTTGCCACGTGAAAGCTCCCCACTTCTAGTGTACTTCAGGGATCTTCTTCCTTCTGGAGCTCTCCAACCGCAGATTTGAGCAGCACTGTCACCTCCAGTCATGAGTTCTCTTGCTGCAACCAAGCTCTCAACACCACTGTTGCCCTTCATCCGTCCAAGGCCTGAACTCCACCTCACATAAAACCTGTCGAACAAATCCCTGTCCGTCTCCTTCCAATGCCTCAAGCAGCTCTTCATGTCCGATCTTCCCTTGCAATCTCAGCCCTTATCCGGCTCTAAACTGCAGCCTAAAGTCCATAAGCCTCCCTTCTGTTATCCTGTTCAAACCTCAAGGTGTAACTCCAGTCCAAGTTCCGTTCAACTAGCCTCCAACCTCTTCGTTCCACCGAATCTCACCACCCGTGAGATCCACACTCGTCTGTCCGTCCACCTCAACCTCACGCAAGCAAGACAAATTGAGCCAGCCGGCCATCCCTCCACGGCTCCAAATCACTTGATCCCCTAAAGCAAGACGCCTCTTCAACCTCCACGATGCTGAGCCAGAGCCTTATGCATTACAAATCTTGCTGGATGAAGCGAGAGCTGAGCCAAGAAATGGTTCTTGAACTCAAGAATCAAGTTCCTGAAGATGGAGAGCAGGTCCTATGTTTGCCGAATGCTTGGAAGATGAAGGTGAAACTGGAAAGGATCAAATTAATATTGATGAGATCAAGCATCCTATTGACTCTTTCAACACATTTAATGAATTCTTCACAAGAGAGCTAAAGTCTGGAACAAGACCGATTGCCTATGAAGATCATGATGACATTGTTATTTGTGCGGCAGCATTTAAATCAGTTTTTGGAGTTATTGACGCTTTGGTGGATCTGCCAAGATCTTTGTATATGGTGAATCCTATCGCAGTGAACATAAGTATCACTTTCATAAAGAAGAAGGGTGATTACATTCACAAAGGTGATGAATTTAGAAATTTTTCATTTGTAGGAAGCATTGTAATATGCATGTTTGAAAAGGATTCCATAGACTTAGATAAGGATCTTATTGTAAATAGTGAAAGATCTCTGGAGACTTTAGTCTCTATTGGCATGACAACATAGAGGTTAATTGATGGCTTGTTTTTTTTTTTTTTTTTTTTTTTTAAAGAGGGGAAAAGAATATTACAAAAAAAGAGAGAGAGAAAATAGAAAGAAAAAAAAATGAGAGGTTTTATGTATTTCTCTCATCGCCGTCACCGCCAATGTTGCAAAGGTATAAAATTCCTAAACTCAAAACCTTAAACTTGATAGCTCATTTCGGAGTTTGTAGCGCACCGGAAAACTGTCCATACATGCCTTTATTGCGCATGGTGGGATGGGACCCCGGTGCGGCGCCTACGACGAGATGGGAAATCACCTTAAGGTCCATTTCGGCATCTGCAGCGCATCGGAAAACCGCCTATACACGCCTTTATTGCGCGTGGTGGGATGGGACCCCAGTGCGACGCCTACGGTGAAATGGAGTCATTTATAAGTACCCTCGAGCGAGGGGAAAGCAAAATGTGTTTTTTCTTTATTGTTATTTTTTATGCAGGTGCACTCGAAGACCCCATACACGCCTTTATTGCGCGTGGTGGGAGGAAAGTACACGGCCGCGGTGTCCTCATCCGAGGGCACCTACCATACACGCCTTTATTGTGCGTGGTGGGAAGGCTAGTCTCCCAAAATTTCCCCTAAATGGGGGAGACGCTGGGAGGCTGCCGAAATTTTGACTGAAGATTCAAGGACTTGGACAGAATTTGAACAAATTGAACTTGAACTCGGACTAGAACTTGTACTTGGACTTGAACTTGGACAAAGTGCAAAATGACATAAAATTTAAATAATTAATATGAACTTGAATAACTCAAATGATTTAAACTTGAAAATGAATTTGGACTTGAATATGACATGACAAACTATACTTGGACTTGATTTGAGTCAAGCATAATAGACATGAACTTGAATTTGAACAATGAAAGGAACTTGATTTGGACTCAAGTGCGCTTGCACAATTTGAACTCAAATGAAGCAAATTGAATATTAACTCAAGCTTGATTTGGAAACAAAAGACTTGTTTTAAAATCTCAATGAATGTAATTTGCTCATAAACAAATAAAAGGCTTATGTGGAATCATCATGCATATTGCAAACAACATGTGGAAGTTGCAAAATCAAAGAGAGTGATCCATTTGAATTTCATCCAAGCAAGCAAACAAGGACCCATGTGTTAATGCTTTCCAAAACTTTGACATGTAACTTTTAAGTGATAATTTCTAATATGGAAAGATCATCTTAATTGAGATAAAGATGTTGATAAGTGATGATATTAGACTTATCATGCATATTGAATCATCAAAGTAAGAAGTTTGCACATGAGGTTCGTTCGTAAGCAATCAAAGAAGACTAAGGAGCTTGATCTGATTATAAACTCATGATATAAGCTTTTGGACCATACCAATTTTTTCATAAGATCAGAGCTAGTTCATCCATAATTTACTTGTAGTGAATGTATTGATTCACTAGAAAGGCTCTTGATGAATATGATGGTTCATGGTTTGCTTGTAACCAATGCCAAAGTATTCATCTACGATCATGCACAAAGGATGTAACATGTTAGTGAGTAACATCAGAAGAGATATAATGAACAAAAATATTTATTATGCTTAAGGATTCAACCATCATTTGATTTGCAAGCAACCATCGATAAGGATTAAGGACACATGATAGTCCTTCCAAACAATGAAATCTTTTGCTAACATACAAATGAACTCAAGGGATGTGCAATGAATACGATGATATCCCACCAATCAATACTTGTGAACTTGCAGATACATGTTGCAATCTATTCTGCAATTATAACTTGACTTCCAAATAATAAAAGATTGTGGAGAATATGGCTTAATCATAAAGCTATGGTATGAGGGGATCCTTTGGATTGTGATAGTCCTCTTGCAATGGTGGACATGATAGATCCCTAAGCAACAATCAAAATGAGTGTAGCAAATAAAGTAGAAAAGAAATATGCAAGTTTTACATACATGGGCTCATATAATGAATCCTTACAAGCAACAAAGCTGAAAGGGATACTTTGGAAAGAAGAATGAAGAGCATGCAATAAGTAAAAATACACTTTGCTCAATGGTAGGAGTGATATGATTACAAAACACAAACTCTTATAGGTCACTATGTGGGACTTGTTACACAATGAGCAAGATGTTGTTTGAGAGCAAACATAAAAGAACTACAACAAATGCAAACTCCTTCAAGTTGTTGTAGAAGACCTTTTCTTATACACAATACACTATCTATAGACAAATACACAAGAACTGTGATAAATACAAAAACCCTTATATACAGCAGAAGATCTGCAACTCATATTAGCTCTCTACAAAGACAGATGTACATGTCACATGCCACCCCTGTGTAGATGCATAAAGACTACAGTAAATGCAGTATCCTGTAGTCAACTTCAGTTTAAGGATGAATACATCTACCTCCAGCGGTAGTGGCTGTATCGTAAAGACCAAAATCACAGCAGAATGCATAAAGACTACAAGTTCCTACGAGCTTCTACAACCCAAAGCAGGAGATTCGTTAGTGCACTACGATCCACCTGTAGAAAGTAACGAGTAGTGTACGACAATCCACCTGTACGAAGCAGTGAATAACTCAATTCAGAAGCTGCTACGCTACGCCACCGGATCTGCAACACTCATACGAGCAGACAAAAGGCGTCGATAAGACTACAATGCTATGTCACCGGATCTGCAACATTCGTACAAGCAGACAGAAAGCATCCACAAACTATAATGCCATGCCACCGTATCTGCAACAGTCATACAAGCAGACAGAAGGCGTCCACAACTACAACGCCACGCCACCGGATCCATAACGTTCTTACAAGCGGACAGAAGGCGTCTACAAACACTTTCAAAGTACCCCCACACGTGCAATATAGTTTGTATACACATAGGTACACAAAAATGGGTAAATGTAATCAAACACCCGCAAGGGCCCCGGCGAGCGTGTTATTGGTACACACGTGACGTCTAGGAAAACTGCGCGGGTCAATAAGTGAATTCAAGTTCGAACTTGATCCTTCTATACGGGTCAATAGAAGTCGACAGGGTTCGAACCATCAAACAAATATATAATTGTGACGATCAATATATTTGTTTTAATACATTCATATCAGGCCTTCAAGGCCTATAATCAAGAGAATTCACTAATAAAGACATAAAACCTACGAAACCCGATCATCTGTCAACAACCAGACAGAGTCGACAAGGTTCGAGCTACAAAAGAGAAAAGACCTCATGAACACCCCGATGATGGCCGTGTTGAATGCAGATCTCAACTGGAGGGGTTCCCAAATATTTTCAAATGTCTCCCAAATATCCAAAGTCCATAGATCCACCTAAAATACCCATAAAAATCCAAAAAATCTAAAAATCAACAATTCCCAAAATCCCAAAAATATTTAAATTTGAAATTCAACCCATCAAACACTTAAAGCAAAATCTATCCACCCTCCGCAACAGTTTGCCGGGGTGGACAAATCAAAATTTACCTCAGCTCACAAAAGAGCTAAATGCCTAGTCGAAAATATTATTAGGATCCATTCTCAAATAATCTCCTGCTAGTAAGGACGTGGTACGTGTCCTCTTACCGGCGGTTTGCCGCCAAATGGCACCGCAGGATAAACGGTTATGACCCGGGGCCCTCTGAACCGAGTGGTTTTGCCATCAAATGGCACCACAGATAGCGGTTATGGCCAGAGCCAATACGTTCCTTAGTAGCATCAAATCCTTGAGATATGAATCAATAGGATATGATCGATAGGGCACAAAGCCCTCTGTTAGCTATGAAGGTGGATTCAAATTTGTCCCCTTAGACAAACACCCACCCTAGGTCTATAAGGTCCCCTTGGACGAAGCAACCCATGGCTGCCGACAAGGATCCTTCTGTCAGGTTGGGTCGACTACCTCCTCTGACTAAGTAGACCAGGGACCACGATGGCCCGGGACGACGGAACCATGGGATCTTGTTCGGGTCTATCATCTATTCCCCCACCATCCGCTTTAAGTACGAGATGGTGAAAATTTCTATTTTAAATATAAAAAACTTTCAAATTTTCAAATTTCAAATTTCTCAAATTCCCAAACTTCCAAACATTTCAAATACCTAAACCTATGCTGCTACTATATGCCAAATACACGTATTCTCTACGTATCTGATTGACGACTAGCCTTAATCGAAAGTTCTCTCTCGTGATCGGGAGGGGTAATTAACTATGGGGGCTTGCGCCTATAGGAAACCAGAACTCAGATCATAAAGTCCTCGCAAAATGAGGGCGAAATCTCTGGGTAGTGTCTTATCTACAAACCCATCTGCCTTCCAAAATTTACCCCGGAATTTCATTCCGTTAAAACTCCCTCGCCGAAAAATAAAAAGAACAGTGCGGCGGGGAGTCCCATGTAAAGAAATTTATTCTTGGAATTCACAAACTAAAGATAGAGCAAACTTTTTATGCATAGATTTCACATTTCCAAATTGTGACAACCCATGTAAAGAAATTAATCCACTAATTAGTATATTTTCCTAAGTATGCAAAAGATTAAATGTACTTTAACTAAAATAAAACTCATAACAAAATCTTATTGAAAGCTTTTCATTACATTCTAAATGATAAAACATCTTAAATAAAAATATAATATGCCGGTTCGACCGGTTCAACCATTAACAAATCATACGGCTAGTTTGGTTCATATTAAAATCCGGCCCACCATTGAACCAGTCAAACCAAGAACCGGTCAAAACAGTTGGTTCGATAAGGAATAGTTCAACTGGTCCTAGCTCCTTCGAGAATTGGTCGGAACAATTTTATTTGATTAAAATAATTAAATAAAATAATTTCGTATAAAATATTATTAAATATAATAAATTAATTTAAATTAAACATAATTATATGTTATGATGAGCATTAAATTTACATATTAATTTTTTTGCAACCAACCACCAACAAAACTAACTCACATAATCTCACCACCCCATGTGAGCATTTATCATATACAAATAAAAAAGACGAAAATAAACCTCCCAAGTGATGTGGGACTAAATAAATTAGTTGAAGTTTTCAAATTTATACACATAAATTACACATTTTAAACAGATTTTTTATCTCTTGTTTTAATAATATAAATATTTTTTATTAATCATATTTAATTATTTATTTATTTATTTTTTCATACAATATTAAAATTAATTTTTATTTATTAATTAATTATTAAAAATCTAACATGAATGATTTATAAAAAAGAAATTTCTAATGTTAATTTAACATAGAATTTATAGTTCTAAATTTTATCTAAATATATAACATAAATTAGTAATAATTTATATTAAATTTATAAATTTATATGTCAGCTAAATTTAATTTTTAATTGCAAATTCATAATATTGCATAATTATTATTATATAATTTATTTTTATTTAAATAATTTTAATATTATTATATCATCTGGTTCAAAGTAGATCGAATCATTCAACTTTAAACATGTCATTTTCCAGTTCGATGTACAGTCCAATTTTCACATTGATAATATGAACTAGATCTTTAACTACATAATAAATCATGTTTAACATTATATTTAGTGATTGGACAATATGAAAACCCATATAATTCAAAATGGACTACTTAAAGCTAGCAAACATACATGTGGGGCCTGTTAATGGGGTTATAGGTCAGAATGTGTTGAACCTAGTATAGGTCACACTTTTTGCGATTTTAGCTAACATTAGCCACATGATGGCTGGGAGGTGAACCTTGCTTACCCTTTAGAAGTCTCCGACCAACAACCCTAATGGATTCACTTTATCAGCACCAATTCAAGGTCAGTGCTAGCCAACCACTAACCAGGATCAATAGGACAGAGGACAACACCATGAACTCTCATTATTTATAGAGCCTTCAGGCCTCTTTGAAGCCATTTAATGTCTCCATGAAGATGCTAAGGGTGATTGTGCCAGCCTAATTTAACAAATTACAAACTCCATAGCTCAAGCATTAGCAAGCCTTCTCCATCTCTCTTAATGCCATAAAGCAGCCTCCCGCTCTCCAAATCATCAAAGCAACAGTAAGGGAGGTCATTGAGCCTTACCATGATTGTTATCACGATTCACAATCTTAATCTTCTTTGACCATAAAAAGGGGGGTTTCCTATTTTCATCATTGACACCAGGCCATTTCTCTTGATACCCCGAATGGCATGTACATTGTCGTCATCGAAATACTTATGATAACCCCTTAGGGTGTGGTGCTGGATTTCGAGTGTCCCTATTAGGCATTGAAAGCAGTTAATTGGTCACTCTTATGGCCTTGGTACATTTAGTTGAATAATTTCAAATAGGTTTAACCCAAACTTATTATCCCAAGATGGTGAGACTCATTTTAACCAAAGCTTGCAAGACCTACTTTTGAATATACCAATCAAGCTATAAATTCACATTCATAAACCTGCATAATACAATATCAAAACGTTTGAAAATATATGTGCAAATTCAGTCACCTTCAGGAAAGCAATCACAATTGCTAATGACTAAGCTGATAATGAAAATTCATATTAAGAAGCCTAACGGTTTGCATGTCGTACAATGAATAGGTTGATAATGAAAATTCAAATTCAAAAAATTTGACCATGTGAGTGCATGTATAATTTTGTCATTTGGAACATTTCTTCAATAAGACATTAATCTATACACAAAGCACAGTGAACACATCCTTCAAGATTATTTTACAGTATAAATAATAAAAATAATAAATGCCAAAAATGAATGAGAATACCCTGTTCTAAACATGAATCAATAATCGGATGGTGTAAATTTTCATTTTTATATAGAAAATAACAAGATTTGATATATGTTTGTAAAAGATTTATGCTCTGGTACTCTTATGTAATGATTATAATTAGCATAGTAAAAGTTAATTAAAAAAAGAAAGAATTATAAACAGGGTCACCTGAGAGACAACATGCTGCGGACTTTAGGAGCAGGAGGCATATCCATGAAAAGGGAAGTTGCAAAGAAAGAGATGCGTCTTCGGACCTCCAAGTTAGCAGGAATATCTGAAGCAGCTTCTTTGACAGTGAGCATCAGAAATAAACGTTTGACCTGATCTTCATCTACTAATGAGCTTCCTGGGATTGCACGCCCTCCAAAAAAAAGGGAAAAAACCCTAGTGAACTTAAGTACCTGGTCCCTCAAAAGTCCTTTGTCTGGTAGTGGGAAACGTAGAACAGAATTTTTAGGTCCTTCGTCATGCAGTGGGAAAGGAACAATACAACCCCTAGAATCTGATTTAAACATGTGCGATACTTGTTGCAAGAGGAAAACATCCACACACCCCTCTTGAGCATAGGAGGAATCCATAATATCCAGTATCCTAAATCAGTTGTTTTCACGTATCAGAGGTGAAAAAATTTATTTCAACATGAAATACAAACCCCACCTACCTGCCACCTTCGACCATCATATCATTGATGAGAAATTCAAGGACATCTTGGAGTGAAATGACCAGTGCATCTCGATGAGTTAGGTTATTTTCAAACTTCATTTATATATGTCAAATGATATAATAAGAGATTTTATTTGAACAAGCAAGAAAATAGAATAAAAAAGTAAAGAAATGCAAATTAAACTGCGTCTTACTACAATTACCAGAATCTCTACCATTTTGATAACTTTCTCAATTAAAACAGGTAACTCAGCCATCTTGAAATTAGTTAGGATGCTGGAATTTCCAATGCTTGTTTCAATTTCATCAAAAATAGCGCGTAAGACCCTGAAAAACTTGGGAAAGCTTATAATAATATTCTATAATATACATTGCAGTGCATTGCAGATTATCCCAAGAAGGAAACTTAGTACTTCTGCTTTTATGCATAAAAGCTAAAAAAATAGCTACCTTTTCTCTAGGTCTCCAATGAGAAGAAAATTGAAGATATTCTTCAATGTATCATAGCACTCCTTGACAGCATAGAACATGTACTTGTCTTTTTTTATTTTTTTATAAAGCTTCTCACACTTTCCGACATAATCTCTCGCTATGTTCACAGCTGTAGAAAACTGGCAAGCAAACAAAAGCTCTAAATTAGATAATGAAATGACAACATAAGGATTTAACGGATTAAAAGTACCTTCATAGCTAAAAGAAACAAGGGCCATCGTGCTGAAGTCCCGCCAAACTCACATGCAAGTGGCATCATCATCAAATCCATCTCTCTACCAAAATAATCACGCTCCATAGAGTGTATGCTTATAGATGATATAGCTTGATAACTGATATATATAACTTTACCTGTTATTAATCAAGTCCTCAGACCTGAAATGAGCAATAATTTGATTCCATACTAGAGCAAACTTTGGAAGCTCATCTCTCGCAACTTCTGTACTCTAAACAGCATGGGTTATTACATTCAGTATAATATGTACTAGATATCAATTAAAAAGATTATTGAGCAAAAGAATGCAGCTTTTAGTACCTTGAAAGCTTTGTTCTGCAGGATATATTTGAAGATGCTCCCTTTTTTACTTTGAGATGAATGAGCAACAAGAGAAACATTGAACATGGATGGGAAGGAATAAAAACGACTTTTGACCATTTCAACTGTTCGAATCTGGCATAATGTATGTATGAAATTCCAATCTGAATATTGCTTCATGCAGTGTTGGCAAGCAGTGCCACAAAATTGCATAGTTATTAAATCTAACCTCACCAAGGTGATGAACAATGCCATAGACTCCTCCAAATATTGTACAGAAAATAGAATACCAAATCTGCATGTCCATAAAGTAGACCTGGATCCAAAAACAAATAAGAGAATAGACAATAATATGTACAAATGAATAAGTAGACAAATTCTGAATGGTCATAAGCTCTTTCGACTTCGAACTAGCTATCTCACAATAATGATTGGGGCCCAAACAGCAAGAATTGCACCAGCATTGTTTTGAACTGAAATGGACAGAAATCAAGGGTGAGGAAGTTAATCATGTCGTGCTAGAACATGTTATGTATAAAACAAGAAATACCTTCTGGAAAAAACTCATGCCAATCATAGGTATTGATATTAACTTTCATAATATTCTTCGTTGGTATAATAAGAGGTTTTATCTGCACAAATCAGAAAAAATGTGTTAGGATATTGAAAAAAAATAGATTTGTAAGGGACAAATAATGTCAAATGAGCTACAAAGCACAAAAAATGCCTGGAACAAAAATCAAAACCAGAATACACCAAAGCCAAAAATGGAATTAATCAACCTAACTCTATCAAAACATTAAGCGGTTTATAGTAAAGTTGTTGGCTCAAAAAAAAATGACACGAATGCATGAATCCCGCTTTACAGATGTAGGATTCCACTTCTCTTAAGTCAGATTGAAATTAACCAGATTTTTCCTAAGGGTAGTGTCAGGGTTTAATTAGATCTGGGGTCCTTACTTCCTATGAGGGCAAGCACTCATAGTTAATTACCCCTCTTAACACGTAAGAGAGAACTCTCGATTAAAGATGAATAATTTGTAGGTAGCTTAGTCTCAATTGTGGGGAAAATGGAGATAAACCCGATCAAGATCCCGTGGTTCCATCGTCCCAGGTATACCATAGATTTCAGTTTACCAACACTAATAACATTGACCGTATTGTCCAGGGAATCTGATTAGCGGCCATGGGTTGCCTCCTCTCAGGGATCCCGAGTAAACTGAAGTGGTTAGATGTAGATTTTAATTTTAATTTTGTTTGGGGTTTACATCTATTAGAATACCAATAAATTGATTTATTTTGGGATTTATGACTTTGTTTAGAAGTTACCCAAGAGTTTGGATTGGAGCGAGTCTTATGGCTTCTTTAGGAAGTAGCTCGGGTATTTAGATTTAGGTTGAGACTTATAACTTTCGTAAAAAGTAGTTCGGATATTTAATTTGGAATGGGACTTACTGCTCTATTTATGAGTTGCCCAGGGATGGGTCTTACAACCTAACTCTCTAGCAAGCCTGCCCGAAAGTATTATTTGGGTAGGATTTATTACTTCCCTTAGGAAATAGCATAAAAAGTGGATCTTACAACTTAATCCTTTTAGACTAAGATGCCCATAGGTTTGAATTTGATTGTTTGGATTGGATTTGGGTTAGGTCTTATGCCTTTCCTTATAAAGTTGCATGTTTATTTGTAGGATTGTTACGGTCAATGTACTTCATTTGAAAAAGTTTCCCTAACGCATGGGACTTACGACTTCACTTAGAAGTGGCCCGCTGATGGGTCTCAAAACCTAACCCTATATGCTAGGATGCCCGTAAATTTTAATTGGAAGGTTGGTTGGAAGATTTAGTGCTTTCCTTAGAAGTTGCTTGGTTATCTGTAGGAGCATTAGTACTTTATTTTTAAAGTATCCCTAATACATGGGACTTACGATTTCACTTAGAAGTAGCCCGTTTGTGAGTCTTACAACCTAACCCTATAGGCTAGGATGCCTAAAGGCTTTAATTATTTTGGTAGAAGATCTGACGATAGAAATTCCACATACTTTCAACATAAGAAACAAAATTATTATATTTCAAAGCATTATTTAAAGATGAAATTCTCTCTTGAGGCTTTTGCCTTAATTTTTCAACAAGAGTTGTCCATGTAATTAGATTGGGTAGGGATTTATGGATTTCAATAGAAAGTAGCCCAGTTAGTGGGACTTATGACCTTTATTAAAGGTAGCCCGAATATTTCAATTGGATATGTCTTATTGCTTCCTTAGAAGTTGTCTAATGATGGGTGTTATGACCTAGCCCTTTAAGCTAAGTGGCCCGAGTGATGGGTTTTACAACCTAACCCTATAGACTAAGATGCCTGGTGACGGGTTTAGGGTTGTGTTATTACATAAACATTTCTATCAGAGGTCGGATTTACAGCTTCTAATAGAAGTGGCCGGTGTGTTATTTGGGGGATAAGGTTAGATCAATTTTACCTAAAATTTTGCCCTAAGGTCGGGCTTAATGCTTTTCTTTGAAAGTTGCCGGATAATGGGACTTAACAACCAAGTTCTTATAAATAAGGCTGCCCCGATATTTTAAGTTTGATTATGTGTTTGTATAAACAGTAGTTGCTTGTATAATGTTTGGAGATTTATTCTGTAGTTGTTTGAGTTGGTTTGAGTTTGTGATTTTGATACTTTGGAGTTTTGACACTGGCGTTAGTGTTTTAGTTATTCTGTGCTCATAGTCTTTTTCTACTACAGTAGTCCACAACTCTATTTGTTTTTTCAACACTTTTGCTCTAATAGCTTTTTCGTACTTAGCATTTCTTGCTTCCCATTACTTTTGTTTTACTAGTAGTGGCTAGATTTACTATTTTCAACATTCTTGATTTGATGATTTTTTATTATGACATACTAATATTTATTTGTTTCGTTTACAGGTATGGGTACTTGCAGCATTTCAGGGAGCTCGGAGATAGTTGCAAGAGCTTGTAGCCACGAGGGATACAATTACAGGGGTTGGAGCCCATTAGGGGCTTTAACCGGAGTTGGAGTGTTGTTGGCTAGGAGAGTTTTAGGGTTTGTGAAGGATTATATTGAGAGTTGGCTTTACTTGTATATGTCAATTAATGCAAACAATATTTCTTTTCCTACATTTTTCTTCACAATTAATTTAATTAATCAACTAACCAAAAATCAAATTTTCTAGTTAATTGTATTGATCTTAATTTTAAAAACTTTCAGATTTAAAAAAAAAAACTCTCAGACTTAAAGTTTTCATTTAAAATGTTCTCATATTTTAAAACTCTACGATTTTCGCATTTAAAACTCTATGATTTAAAACTATGGGCTCTGAAAATTCGGCCCCGATCTCCGCCCGACTGTTGCTTTTTCTTTTACGGAGGGAGTTTTAATGGATTTAAGTTTCGGGGTAAATTTTGAAAGGTAGATGGATTTGTAGACAAGATACTACCCAAAGATTTCACCCTCATTTTACGAGGACATTAGGATCTCAGTTTTGGTTTTCTATAGTCGCAAGCCCCCGTAGTTAATTACCCCCCTTAATCAGGAGAGAGAACTTTCGATTAAGGTTAGTCATCAATCAGATACGTATAAATACGTGTTATCTGGCATATAATAGCAGCATGGGTTTGGATTTGGGAATTTGGAAAATTGATATTTAAAATTAGAAATTTCACCATCTTGCACTTAAAGCGGATGGTGGGGGAATGGATGATGCACCCGACCAAGATCCCATGGTTCTGTCGTCCCGGGCCATCGTGGTCCCTGGCCTACTTAGTCAGAGGAGGCAGTCGACCCAACCTGACAGAAGGATCCTTAATGGCAGCCATGGGTTGCTTGGTCCAAGGGTACCTTGTAGACCTGTGGTGAATGTTTATCTAAGGGGACAAATTAGATCCACCTTAGCTAACAGAGGGCTTTGTACCCTATCAATCATATCCTATTGATTCATATCTCAAGGATTTGATGCCGCTAAGGAACGTATTCGCTCTGGCCATAACCGGTATTTCGTGTTGTCATTTGGCGGCAAAATCACTCGGTTCAGAGGGCCCCGAGTCATAACCGTTTATTCAGCGGTGTCATTTGGTGGAAAATCCGCCGGTTAGAGGACATGTATCACGTCTTTATTGGCAGTAGATTATTTGAGAATGGATCCTATTGATATTTTCGACTAGACATTAGTTCTATATGAGTTGAAGTAAATTTTAATTTGTTCACCTCTACAAACTATTGCGGAGGATGGATGGATGGATGGATTTTACTTTAAATGATTTGATGGTTGATTTTAAATTTAAATATCTTAGAGTTCAATGATTTTCGGGATTTTTGGATTTTGGGTATTTAGGTGGAGATTTGAAGGCATTTAAAAGTGTTTATGAACCCCTCCGGTTGAGATAAACATTCTACACGGTCATCATCGGGGTGTGGGGTCATTCATTGACTAAACCTTGTCGACCCTATCAACTTGCTGATAGGGGATCGGGTTTTATAGGCTTTATGCCTTTATTAGAGGATTCGTATTATTATAAGCCTTGAATGCCTAATATGAATATATTAAAACAAATAGACCAGTCATCATAATCTTATATTTGTTTAATGGTTCGAACCCTGTCGACTCCTATTGATCCGTATATGTGACGTCCCAGACATCAATAGTGAAAGGATTCATCAGACATTCGTTCATTTTTTTTGCCACGTTTCTATAATTCTTCTCGCTCAGATCAATACAGACCTCCAGAAATGATAATTGCATTACAAAAAACAAATACTATAATTCACATTTCGGCATTTCATATTTACAGTCTAAAAGTGGCGTCCAAAAAGAACATGTACAATAGCCACTCGGGCTACAAAACAAAGCATGAACCAAAACTACAAAAACTACACTAGAGTCCAAAAGAAGCTTCACGCGGGAGGCTCTGCACCTGAAATCATTAACCACATATAATGAGCTTAAATAGCCCAGCAGGTCACCTAAGCCTATAACTGAAATCAAAGCACGATACGAAAGCAATATGCATATCAATCGGTCAAATCAATATCAGCCACTTACACATGATCATTAAATCGATGCAGATAAGAAAATTAGTATAGAAACATAAATCAATGCATAAACAATAGAATCCAAAATCATCAGTAAGAGAATCAGTGAACAGTAGAAAATCCATAATGTTCAATAAATTAGTACGTGCATCAATCTCTACAGTAGTCGTCTTATCTATCACATCAGTCTATAACATCAGTCTAATCAATGGAGCAGAATCGTATCAAAACATACACTTGCAAATTCAAGTTATTCAATATTACTTGCTCAATAAATCATATGTCATCCAGTAATCGATATCACGTGTTCAGTGAATCACATGTCACTTGCTTAGTATATCACGTGCATAAATGTCAGTACAATGAATCAGTAGTAGCCGTGTATGTATCAATATCAGTAACAATCTAATGACGACATGAACGATTATGCTATAACGGTGAAATCATATAGTAACAGCAAATCCGTACAGTAACGATAAATCCTCAGTAAACGATTCAGAGTAAAAGAATCAGTACTAGTAAATTCATCAAATTAAATACGATTAACATCACCCAATCATATCAATAGAATCAATCAGATCAATAAAGAAATCAATTCCGGTCAATAATATCAATCGATATGAAATCACATAAAACGATCAATTCAATACATCGTAAGAACTGTTGAAATCAAATCAATAATAACAATTAAAATCAATCAATACAGTAAAATCATATTCTATATCACGTGTTCGATGTATCACATGTGTCACACATATCGGTCAGTATTCGGTGTACCGCGTGCTATAAGATCGGTACAATGAATCAATGTATCAGTGGATCAGTAGTATCGGTATCGGTATCAGTATCAGTATCAGTATCAGTATCGGTATCATCAGTATCAGTATCGGTATCAGTATCAGTATTGGTATCAGTATCATCAGTATCAGTATCGGTATCGGTATCAGTATCGGTATCGGTATCGGTATCGGTATCGGTATCGGTATCGAATCAATACAATATCAATGAAATCGTACAGTGACAGTATACCCGTAAATCCGTTAGTAAATCCATTCAATATCAATAAAATCAATAAATCCGTCGGTATAAATAACTGCGTACGGTAATCAATAAATCAATCAGTAACAATAGATCAATTCAATATCAGTAAATCCATAAGGTAATCATACGAACAATACTTTAAACATGCAATATAATACAATAGTCTTACTCGACAAGTACAATCACTGGCTATTAAGGCGTTTTTCAAGGTTAGTATGTTAGTAATCCGTTGGCTATAATAGAGTCGTCACCCTTGCCCGTCGGCATAAACTCCTTATGACTCCCAATCGGTGTATCACGTGATCAATAGAGGATAACACCAAACCCTTTTTAAAAGAAAGCCCGTCGGCCCACCATCTTGATAGGTCAATCTTCAACCAACGGTTCAACCAGCCTTTACTCAACAAGTAAAAGACATGGCTATTACGGCGTTTTTCAATCTTGGAATATCGATGAATCGTTGTATTCGTTGGCTCAATAAGAGTCGTCACTCTTGCCCGTCGGCAGAATAATCTCCTTATAACTCCCTTCAGTAATCACGTGATCAGTAGAGGATAACACCAAACCCTTTTTAAAGAAAGCCCGTAGGCCCACCATCTGTCAGGTCTATCAGTCTCCAACCAACGGTTCAACCAGTCTTTACTTGTCTTTTAGTAACAATAACAGTAATTCAATCATATATGCACATTCATATAGAACAACAAAATACAAGTAGCTCAATTAAGGAGAACCCTTAAAATATCGTACAGTCAACAGAAATCCCAAATAGAATCAAAATACACAGTTTCAAGAAAATCACCAAATTACCAGAAATCAAATAAAACAACGTTTCAAAGCTTTACTTGTACTGAAGCAATATTTTTCAACATCCGGATAATTTTTTTCTATTCGATAAAAATCATACAAAATCCAAAATACACGATGAAAACTTTCCAGTAAATACTCAAATCATACAAAATCATTATTTCAATAACATACCAAAAGTTATGCGATAAAAGTTTCGTCAATACAAAATTATGCACGTTTTTCGGTAACGGAAACACAAAATTGAGCAGAAAAATACAAAAACTCGAAATCTTCGAAATCAGAAATAGGATTTGGATTCCTTACTGCGAGACGAACAAATCTTCTAACAGCGGCGATGGACGAAAAGCGCACTGCGAGCTCCAAAACTAAGCCTTTCCTTCCTTTTCCTTCTCTTTCTCTCTCCAGCTTTCTCTCTCCAGCTTTCTCTTTCTCTCTCTTCAAATGATTCAAAATATCTCAATCCAACATATATCCATTCAGATCGTCCCGGGATGATTTGCCCTCTGGATGAAATTCGTCCAGACGTGAATAGTTTTCGTCCCTGGACGGCTTGCTCTCTGAACAATTTTCGTCCCGACGAAACAAATTTCGTCTCAGTTCGTACAGGTAGTTCTTACGTACTAACCATACAGATTTTCACAATTTTCTTCAGTTCGTCCCGTACTAAGGCCAGCTCGTCCGGACTAACAGCACTCACAAAAATGAACTTTTTAGGGGTTTTACAGTATAGAAGGATTGAGTTCGAACTTAAATACACTTATTGACCCACGCAGCATCCCTAGACATCACGTGTGTACTTATAACACGCTCGTCGGGGCCCATGCGGGTGTTTTGGAGGATTTTATAATTATTTTGTTGAACATTATCGACTTTTATTTACCCTCTTAGGAGGATCGGGTCCAAATTTGTTGACCCGCGCAGCATCCCTAGGTGCCATGTGTATTCCTACAACACGCTCATCGGGGCACATGCGGGTTTATGATTGCATACCCCGTTTCAGTGTACCTGTGTGTATACAAACTACAGTATATATGTGGGGGCATTTTGGACATTCGATGGGTCTTTTATGATAGATCATAGAAGTTTATTTTGTCGTAGTCTTTTCAGTATTTGCTTGTGGATAGTACATTAGATGCATAACATGTCTTCTGTTGTAACGTGCGTACTTGCTTATGGATTTATCACTTGAAAGGAGTTGGTGTACCTATATGCGCACTGATGTTGACTTCCAGATGAACCACATTCATTGTATATTATCTTTGTGCACTTTGATTGATAGATAGTTGTGAACTTAGATCACCAAAATTTAAATTGAGCTTTAACAACACATTTGTCGAACATTGCTTATTAACTCTGGCGGGCGTAATGCGTGGTGTGTTGATATTTACTTGAATACATATGGATGTATCACATCTTCGTTTTTACTGTATGCCTAATTCTTCTTGTTAGATTCTGAAAGTTTATTGACTATCCTTTTGACAATGAGCCTTAATTTGCTATCATCACGGTTCTCTAGATTAGCAAATGGATGGTTGTTGAGGAGATGCAAAAAGTCATAATCCTCTAAGCCTTCCGACGTCAAAATATCTTTCGTCTTGTAAAGGGGTGGACATATATACTTGCCACATTGATATTGCCAATGATAGGGGCAATTATCATTGAATTTCATGTTCATCATACTTCGTAGCGATGAGTGTAGCACTGCCCCACTCATAAATGAATCGTTGCATGCATTCGGAATAATCATTTGCAAGATCCCCATGGACGTCATTCTCCAATCCTGCTTGTAATGCATTGAATGCTTTCATTATTCATCATGTTTGCATTCATCTTATTCATTGCATATCGACCCTTTTTAATTATGGGAATTGTTGTATCTCCTTGCCACTTTCATTATCTTTGAAGAGAGCTTGAAGTTCACAATGAATTTATTTATGAATGATAATTTCACCATACACTTTATGTCGATTGCTTGGCACCATATTTAGCACTAGTTTTCACCAATCATATGTCCTTCACATCTCACTTATGAATGTGTCACTTATTCAATTAGTTTCAATCACTTAGGAATATGATTGGGATATATGGCTTACATTTATGGCATGCCTCATTTTTGGCCAAACGATTCTCACTTAGGAGTGAGTTATGCCCAATATTACAAATCGATTATCATGCTTATAGGGCCCTCATGTAGTGACTTTGCAATCAAGCCAAGCCTTTCATAATCTCTTTGTTTTTTTTTTGTATTTCACTTGAGATGATTGTCATTCATTTATCCTTTCATTTTTATAGGCATGTTACAAGAGAGTTGTTTGTTCAAATTAGGGGTGTCAATTTTTGACACTACTCGAAATCCGACTCAAAAAAATCCGGGTTCAGGTCGACATGTTTATGAAACGGGTCTGGTTCGGGTTCAACAAACTGATCCGTTTTATAAACGGGTCGGGTTCGGGTTGACCTGGCAACCCGAAAATCTCTGCCCGCATCTGTTGCCCGTCCTGCCCGGTCGAACCCGAGTTTGTTGTTCGCGTGCTGCGCGTGCCGCCCGAAGCATCCTGAGTCCCGAAGCGACGAGTCGCGTCCCGAGCGGCGGTCCCGAAACGTCCGGAAGGCCGCAGCATCACGTGCGCATGCGCGGCTGCGTGCTGAACCCATAGGCCGAAGAACTGTGTGCGATGGCGCGGACCGCGCGAACCCACAGTGCGTCCCGACTCCCGAACCGGCGAACCCGAAGCGTCGCAGTCGTTGGCTCGCTGCGTCACGTGCTGCCGCTGCTACCAGCCGCTACTCCGCCGCTGCCACTGCCACTGCGCCGCCGGGAGTATTTCAAAAATGCAGGTCGGGTCGTGTCAACCCGACAACCTGAGCGGGTCGGGTCCGGGTTGAAAAAACCGACCCGTTCATAAAAACGGGTTGGGTTCGGGTTGACCCGTTTAGAACAGGGTCAATTCGGGTTCGACTCGAACCCAACCCGCTAACCCGAATTGACACCCCTAGTTCAAATGTTTCAAACTCCACATGTGTTCTCTTGCATCCAATTTGTACTTTGTTATCTCACAAATTGCAACTTTATTTTGAATATTTCATTATCGTCCTTATGGTTCAATTTACAAATTTTTTTTATTCATTATCATTTTTTTTATTCAAATTCAAATTTGATTTAGGCTCAATTTTGCATTCAATTCATTGTCCAAATCAAGTCCCCTGCTGTCCAAAAATTTGCTCAAGTTCTTGTCTTTTTCAGACAAAATATCGGTAGCCTGCCGACGTCTCCTCCATTTAGGAAAAATTTTGAGAGATTGGCCTTCCCACCACGCGCAATAAAGGCGTGTATGGTAGGTGCCCTTAGACTCCGCGGCCATGTTTTCCTTCGCACCACGCGCAATTAAGGCGTGTATGGGGTCTTCGAGTGCACATGTTTAAAAAGACAGTTTGTTTTCCCCCCACTCGATGGTACTTATAAATAACCCCGCCTCGGCATAGGCGCCGCACTAGGGTCACATCCCACCACGCGCAATAAAGGCGTGTATGGGCGGTTTTCCGGTGAGCCACGAACTCCGAAATGGGGCATAAGGTGATTACCTGCCTCGTCATAGGCAGCGCACCGAGGTCCCATCCCACCACGCGCAATAAAGGAGTATATGGGCGGTTTTTCAGTGCCCCACGAACTCCGAAAATGGGTTCTCGAGGTTTTGAGTTTGGAGGGATAATACCTTTGCAACGTTGGTGGCGACGGCGATGAGAAAAGAAAAATGTACAAAAATATTTTCTTCTTCTCTCTTCTTTTTTCTTTTTTTTTTCTTTTTTTTAGAGCAAACTATCAACAAGCTGCTTATAGTACTCAAAGTAGGCCTGATTCCTTCAGACTTCATCCTTCAGAAAAGCGCTAAAAATGAATTCCTATCCCCTTGCAAACCATATGCATAAATCATCGAGTTCCAAGCAACAACACTCTTCATAGGTATTAGATCAAAAACCTATCTTGCAATTGCCGAACAGCCACATTTTTTTGTTGTAATGTCAACAATAGCAGCCCTTACAAAATCGTCCATCTCATACCTACTCTTCAACATCTCTTCATGCGTCCTCTTCTCTGTTTCCACATCCAAAGCCCTTGCACAAGTTGAGAAAACTATGGAGAAGGTTACAGAATCAGGCTTAAAGCCACACCTTGTCATTTTCTCAAACGTCTTAAGAGCTTCTAAAGCATGCCCATCTTGATAATAGCAAGATATAACAACAAGAGAAATTGAGATGACTACATCAAAACTGAAACCTGATTTCCATGATAATGATATCGAACACCATGATGGCTCTCTATAGCTTCAACTACAAAATGCTTGTGCAACAATTCTGCTAACTCTGATCATGTTGCTTTTCTATCCATACTTTATCCTGTTGCATGATTAAGAGTCTCATACAAATCTCTCATAAGCCTCACAGAATGGGCAAATTATTGAGTCAGGTGACCGGATGCGAAAAATAAGTTCGGACATCCAATAAAAATTTGCCGCGTCACCTGCGCTTGTGACTTGCGCTTTAGTTGCGCTTTACCTGCGCTTTACTTGCGTTTTTTGACTTGCGCTTTTGTTGCGCTTTACTTGTGCTTTAGTTGCGCTTTACCTGCGCTTTACTTGCGCTTTACCTGCGCTTAATTTAAAATAATATTTTATTAATATTCGGACCTATCTCCGCGTCCGGTCACCTGACCCAATAATTTGCCCACAGAATGATCCGTTCTCCTTCCAAGTAGCTTTGGGCCAAGCCGTCTTCCTCAACCTTCCTTGAGTCGAGGACCCCATTGTTGCTGGAAATCGTGATTGTTCTCATACTCGATGAGATCTGTAGCTGCATCCTCCCCTCTAATGCAAAGGCAATGGCGGAGGCCAAAGAAACGATGGCGGGAGCAGCTGACTTCAGCGAATACAGTGGTCTGTTGGAGATGGATGAGAGTAAACGGACATGAGAGTTCGAAGGTTTGATCTGCTACTTTCTTTTGTGTAGACGAACAGGAGGTGGCTGCATGGATAGGTGAAGGAAATTCATGAGAATAGGGAAGTATTGCGTGAAGAGGAAGGATCATATGTGAGGAGCTGCTGTGTGGATGTTGGGTTCAGCAAGGTGGAGAACGGGCAGGGAGATCCGTGCGCTTGACTAGGTTGAACTTACAGAAACAGTAAAACAGAGTATAGAGGAAGAGGTTTTATGTATTCATTCTATCTCAGTGAGCAGTATACAGTGATGGTATATATAGAGTTACGAAACAGAATACAAAAGGTTTGTTAGAATATAAGTACTATTCTGTTACATAGCACATGAGGGAGCACGTGAGGAAGAGATGCTGCCATGTGCTGATAACTGCCTGATGGTAGCCGGAGAGAGCTTGGTTTGCCTTACTGTAAACCGTCAAACAGATGCTGGGAGATCAGCAATCAGTTTGCTTGCGAGAAGCTTAAACCGAGAGATGGATAAAGCCTTGGTAAACACATCGGCCAGCTGATCCTGTGTACTGATGTGATGCACCAGAATATGATTTTTGTGAATAAAATCCCGAATAAAATGGCAATCGACTTCGATATGCTTTGTACGGGCATGTAACACAGGATTGTGAGCTAATGCTATAGCCAAAGTATTATCACAATAAACTGTAGTAGGAAGAGTCGGCGCAGCAGAGAAATCAGCGAGTAAACGCCGAAGCCATATAATTTCAGACGTCGCATCAGCAAGAGCGCGATATTCAGCCTCGGTGGAAGAACGAGCGACAGTTTGCTGCTTTTTAACCTGCAAGGAAATCAAGGATTTACCTAAAAAATGGCAGTTACCGGAAACAAACTTTCAATCCGAGCAATTGCCGGCCAAATCAGAATCAGTATAGCTGTGCAAGGTAAGGGTATCACGATACAGTGGTAAACCGTGATGAAGCGTTCCTTGAATATAACGCAAGAGCCGCTTAAGAAAATCGAAATGGCTGTTAAGCGGTTTATGCATATGTAGACAGACCTGCTGAACAGAGAAGGCAATATCTGGACGAGTAAGTGTCAAATACTGTAAGGAGCCCGCCAATTGTCTTTAGAGTGCAGGATTTGAAAATTCAGCAGAGTCAGTATGCGACAGCAACTTTTTAGGAGAACTGCGAGTAGTATCTGGCTTACAATTCTGCATACCCGCTCTAAAGAGAATAGTTTTAGCATACTTAGCTTGGTGTAAATGAACACCTTATGCTGTTTGAGATTCTTGTATGCCAAGAAACTGAGAAAGAGAACCAAGATTCCTCATAGAGAACTTGCTTTGAAGAGCAACAAGAAGACGATTAATTGTTGACTGATCATTACCAGTTAATAAGATATCGTCTATATATATAAGAATGTAGAGACAAACAGAACCAGAATGGTATGTAAGCAATGACGGGTCAGCCATACTAAACTGAAATCCAAACTGCTGCAGATGTGTCGACAAGGTGGCATACCATTGACGAGGAGACTGTTTCAAGCCGTAGATGGCTTTCTTGAGTCGACACACATGATGTGGATGAAGAACATCACTGAAACCGGGAGGTTGTCTCATAAAAACTGTGTCCGAGGGATGCACATGAAGAACGGCATTAGATATATCCAGCTGAAGAATAGGCCACCGATGATAAAGTGCCACAAGAATAAATATCCGCAGAGTAGGCATTTTGGCAACTGGACTAAACGTTTCATGATAATCAAACCCATGTTCTTGAGTAAAGCCTTGAGCTACAAGGCGAGCTTTGTAGCGGGCAACGGATCCATCCGAATTGGATTTAGTATGATAAACCCATTTGCAGCCAAGAACATTCGGTTCAGGAGATGCCGAAACTAGATCCCAGGTACCTTGGGATTGAAGAGCCTGAAATTCCTGTGACATTGCCTGACGCCAATGATCCAGTTTGGAAGCTTGCAAATAAGAGGTAGGATCACTTGAAAGTAAGTCATGAAACAGATTAAAGATCTATTTGGGTTTGGTAATACTAGTCTTCAATCTTGTCATCATGGGATGAGACGGAATTTCAGCTGGCTGCATTGGAAGAATGGGAGGAGGCTCCAATGGAAGAGACGGTGCTACAGACACAAGCTCAAGGCAACTGAATGGAAGGCAGGAACGGTGGACAGATTTGGACAAAACTGGTGAAGTAGAAGTAAAAGATTTTGGTAATGCAGATGCTGGAACAAGAATAAGTGGAGGATGAAAAGAATTGTCTACTGAACCAGAGGAAACAACAGATAATTGAGGATAGGGATAAACAGATTCATTAAAAATAACATGCCGAGAAATAAAGACTTTATGAGTAGAAGGATCAAAACAGCGATATCCTTTTTGATTGATGGGATAACCAAGAAAAACACATTGTCGAGACATAGGAGACAGTTTATTGAGGCTGTAAGGACGAAGCCACGAGTAACACAGACAACCAAAAACACGAATATGATCATATGTGAGAGCTTGATTGTAGAGAAGCTCATATGGAGAGAGAGATTGGCGATTTCCCATGATGACTTGACTGGAGCCAGTATAAGCTTGAGTTCCTCACTACACAATAAGATGTAGAGATCATCCAATGACAATGGTTGGAGATTTATTCGAATTGCAGTTTTAAAAGCCTGATACGACGTGGGAAGACCATTTAACGTGTGATGTATGATATCCTCGGAATCAATCGAAGCACCTGCTGCAGCCAGAGAATCCACTATGGATTTAATCGTAAGGAGATACTGAGCCATATTTTGATCTTTCATCGTACACTGATATAACTCATTCTTCAGCTGGCTGATTCGCGAACGAGTCGACGACTGAAGCCGCCGAGCAATTGTTGTCTAAATGTCTATACAGTGATCCAGCGACAATACATGCGGAAGCAATGCCGGTGAAATGACCGAGTATAATGCAGCTGCTAAGTTTTGATCGATCAAAACCCAAGTAGCATACTGAGGATTAGGAGTAGATGCACCGGCAGAATTTGAAATAGTTTTATCACGACAAGGGAACGAACCGTCTAAGAATCCTTCAAAGCCATTTGCACGAAAAAGTTTAAGAACTTGAGATCTCCAGGTAGGATGATTCTCAGCCGTTAGGGGAGTTGCAACAATGTTCTTGACATTTGCCATCAAGAATTTAAGTTGCGCAGGAATCGGAGTGCTGTTAGTGAGAGAGACAACGTTGCTGGAGGTGGCCGATTCAGGCGATGGTGATACAGTGGAGGAACTCATGATCGAACAAAGAAGAGATAGAAATCAGAGAAGAAAAACCTGCTCTGATACCATGTGAACTTACAGAAACAGTAAAACAGAGTATAGAGGAAGAGGTTTTATGTATTCATTCTATCTCACTGAGTAGTGTACAGTGATGGTATATATAGAGTTACGAAACAGAATACAAAAGGTTTGTTAGAATATATGTACTATTCTGTTACATAGCACATGAGGGAGCACATGAGGAAGAGATGCTGCCATGTGCTGATAACTGCCTGATGGTAGCTGGAGAGAGCTCGGTTTGCCTTACTGTAACAGGTTGGAGCTCATGGCTAGGGTCTGGCCAGTTGGCGTTGGCGGGATGTAAGGGGTTGTATAAGGGTGGAGAGGCGTGAGGTCTTACAGGTTAAAGGCAAGACGAAGAGCAAGTGGTCTAGGCTTTCACGCGAAGAATGAAGAAGGCTGGATGGGAGGAAGAAGAGCCGTGATTTGGAGTTGCGAAGCTCGGCAGTGGAGTTGGCGGAAGAGACGAGGGTCGTGAGTGAAAATTTTATTTTATTTTATTGCTTGGGAGATGAAGCAAGAACCCTACTATAAGTTTTCTTTTCTGTTCGTTTTTTAACGAGGCGTCTCACTCAAACAAGATAGATCTCTTGGAAAGAAATCTCCACAGGATATGCTGCGGGTTTTCCGGAGACTTCGGCTTCGTTTGGGACGGCTTTTTTACTGCTTTTTAAAACTACGTTTTAGTACAAAATTTTTTATTTTTGTATTAAAACTCCGTTTTAGGAAGCAATAAAAAAGCCGTCCCAAACGAAGCCTTCATCACGAATTTTGATTACGACGAGGTGATTTTAATGCTAATTTGGTCTTTTGTTTGATCTTTTTATGGGGATTTTTTAAAAAAATTAATATTAATATTAATGATATTATGATAATATTAATATTATTACTAATTCAAAATGGTAATTGCTCGATGTTTTCAAAAGAGAAGGCCCCAACTTATGTGCATTTTCTCAATTTGTGTGCATTTTTGCTCTGTTTTACCCGTCGATTTTTTTGCACGATCATAATTAATTAAATTGATAGTGTATTTAGAGTGTTGACGGTGTTCCATATGCACTGGCGAAGCCTGTTCGTCAATAGGTCATCATTCGGATGATGTTGAGGCCTAGTTTTCTCAGAATAGGCGCAATTTACCTCTATGTTCGTATCGACCCCCTCGCATGCCCCTCAATTTGTTAAATTGAATGTCATAATTAGGTATTCTAAGATATTTGGGATGTTCCGATCGCAAAGACGCAGTCCATTTTGCGATCGGACTTTGTTTGGGCAACCTCGAGACCTCTTTCCTCGGTATGCGTGTTTGCCTCGAGATTAGTGTCACCACCCCGAATGATCCAAATTGAACATAGAAAATGTAGTTCTTAAGTATTTGCATTATTCCAATCACAATGGAGAAATCCGTTTCGTGAGCGGACATAATTTGGATAGCGACGATGCCAAATTTCCTCGAAATTTGTGCTATTGCCTCAGTATCCATGCCACCAATATGAATGCTTCAAATTGAATAAACAAAATATAGTTTTCAAAGGTTGACAATGTTCCGGACGCAACGGCGAAGTTTGTTTGTCGATCCAACATCGTTTGATCAGCCTCGCTCTTTAATTTCGGGTGTCGGTCGTCTCTTTTGACTAATTTCGTTCAATTTGGCCATGAGGGGCTCGACTCTGGAGAACTTGATGTCCTGATCGTATTGGCGCAGTCTGTTTGGCAATTGGAGGTCATTTGACTCTTTAAGTGATGTGTCGCGCCAACCCGCGTGCTGCTTGATTCGCTAGTTGTGGGCTCCGAAAATTCGGCCCCGGCCTCCCCGCCGCGCGATTTCTTCTTTTTAATCGGCGAGGGAGTTTTAACTGATTAGGTTCCTGGGTAAATTTTGGAAGACAGATGGGTTTGTAGATAAGACACTACCCAGAGATTTCGCCCTCATTTTGTGAGGACTTTATGATCTGAGTTCTGGTTTCCTATAGGCGCAAGCCCCTATAGTTAATTACCCCTCCCGATCACGAGAGAGAACTTTCGATTAAGGCTAGTCGTCAATCAGATGCGTATAATATACGTGGTATCTGGCATATAGTAGCAGCAATAGGTTTGAAATTTGGAGAACTGGATTTGGATTTGGGAATTGAGTTGAAAGTTTGGAAATTTGAAAGGTTTGATATTTAAAATAGAAATTGCACCGTCTAGTACTTAAAGCGGATGGTGGGGGAATGGATGATGGACCCGATCAAGATCCCATGGTTCCGTCGTCCCGGGCCATCGTGGTCCCTGGTCTACTTAGTCAGAGGAGGTAGTCGACCCAACCTGACAGAAGGATCCTTGTCGGCAGCCATGGGTTGCTTCATCCAAGGGGACCTTGTAGACCGGGGTTGAATGTTTGTCTAAGGGGACAAATTTAAATCCACCTTAGCTGACAGAGGGCTTTGTGCCCTATCAATCATATCCTATTGATTCATATCTCAAGGATTTGATGCCAATAAGGAGCGTATCGGCGCTGGCCATAACCGCTATTTGTGGTGCCATTTGGCGGCAAAACCACTCGGTTCAGAGGGCCCCGGGTCGTCGTAACCGTTTATCCTGCGGTGCCATTTGGCGGCTAACCGCCGGTTAGAGGACACGTACCACGTCCTTACCGGCAAGAGATTTGTTTGAGAATGAATCCTAGTGATATTTTCGACTAGGCATTTGGCTCTTTTGTGAGCTGAAGTAAACTTTAATTTATCCGCCCCGCCAAACTGTTGCGGAGGGTGGGTGGATTTTGCTTTAAGAGTTGATGGGTAAATTTTAATTTTAAATATCTTAGAATTTGGGATTTGTAGAGTTTTGAGTTTTTTTGTAGAATTTGAAAGTGTTTGGAATGGACCCCTCCAGTTGAGATTTTCATTCAACACGGCCATCATCGGGGTGACCTTGAGGTCATTTCCATTTGATTGAACCTTGTCGACCCTATCAACTTATCAATAGGGGATCGGGTTTTGTAGGCTTCATGCCTTTGTTTATGAATTTTCTTGACTTTAGGCCTTGAAGGCCGAATATGAATGCATTAAAATAAATATTCCGATCATATTCGTGACCGTATATTTATCTGAGAATTTGAACCCTGTCTACTCCTATTCACCTACTTAGGAGGATCGGGTTTCGTAGGCTTTATACATTTGTTTATGAATTTTCTTGATTTTAGGCAATGAAGGCCTAAAAAGAATATATTTAAACAAATACACCGGTCACTACAACCGTGTATTCGTTTAAAGGTTCGAACCCTGTCGACTTCTATTGATCCATATAGAAGGATCGGGTTCGAACTAGAATTCACTTATCGACCCGCGCAGCATCCCTAGGCGTCACGTGTGTACCAATAACACGCTCGCCGGGGCCCATGCGGATGATTTTTATATTGATTTAGACGTACCCCGTTGTGTACCTATGTGTATACAATACTATAGTGCACTTGTGTGGGGGTACTTTGAAATATTTTGTAGTTATGCAGGTAGCAGCCATTTGAGTGCGCACAACTTTTCATTTGAGGGCTTGTACACGCTTCTATCCGCTAATACGAGTGTTGCGGATCCGGTGGCGTGGCATCTTAATGTTGATTCCCCTTTTCTCATTCACTGGGGAGGGCTCTCTCGGACTTTGGGGTCAATGACCGCTGATATGGAAAGAACTCCTTTAAAGATCTTCGGTGTATTGGACTTGATATTGACTCCCCCTTTCCCATTCATCGGGGAGGATTTTCTGGATTTTGGAGTCAAAGACTGCTGATTTGGAAAGAACTCCTTTTAAGATCTTCGGTGTATTGGACTTGATATTGACTCCCCCTTTCTCATTCATCGGGGAGGATTTTCTGGATTTTGAAGTCAAAGACTGCTGATTTGGAAAGAACTCCTTTTAAGATCTTTGGTGTATTGGACTTGATATTGACTCCCCCTTTCTCATTCATCGGGGAGAATTTTCTGGATTTTGGAGTCAAAGACTGCTGATTTGGAAAGAACTCCTTTTAGGCTTTTCGGCGTAGTGAACTTGCTATTTCCGGTGTTTGTGGACACCCGAACTGTTCTCTTCTTTATTATAGAACCAAAAAGAGACTTTGGAACACCAGGAAGTTTGGTTCTAATTTGTTCAAACATTTCCCCCTTTCTGCCCGGGGGTATCATTTTCGTACATAGAGTCGCCCTTGTACTCAACGCACTTATAGATCTTGATCACCACTGTCGTAGATGATATCCGTACCTGTGTCCACAGTGATTCATTGTGCCTACGAGGTACCCACTGTTGTTATCCACAAATGGTTTGTACTCATTTGTAGGGATTTGTACTTGTGTCCACAGTGGTTCGATATGCTTACGATATGCCCACTGTTGTTATCCACAAGTATCCATTTTGCAGGGGACCGCTGCATCTACTACGACCTCCTGAAAGTATTTTGTAGAAGATCTATTGTTCTTGTATCACACCCACCTTTTCACCAATCTCAGGTGGTATTATATTTGCATTTGTCGTGTGTTATACACTGAATACATCCATAAGAGGTGTTGTAGGAATTCATGCATTCATCTTTCATGTGCATCGGGACTTCATCTCTCACTTGCAATTTGTTATTAGCTTGGACGATCGTGCATTTGGACTTTAATTTGTTCATTCATCCAAAGCCCCGGTTTTATGTATTATATCGGTCCCGAGTTCAAGGTTCAACTCATGCTTGAATCTTTCTCGTTGTCCTTGAAAGTGTGGTGCTTTTGACCTCGTAGGAACTATTGTAGGAGTTCGTTGTATTCAAGGTCTTGTAGTTTGAGTTTCCCGTGTGTGATCCAAATTTTGATCTTTGCATATATTTTTTTGATCCAAATTCAGTTTCATTCAGACTTGAATTCATCAAGTTTACAAGTCCCCACTTGATGTCGTATAGTCTGAGTTCAAGTGCGAGTTCAACTGCTTTATTCGGATTCGGATCCAGTCCAAATCAAAGTCTTTGTTTGATGTTCTAGTCTTGTTCGAGTCCCCTGCAGTCCTTTGAATTCAAGTGTAGGTTCAAATATGTTTGAGTCTGATTCCAAATTAATTTTATTTCATTTGGATTTAAGCCTTGATTAATCATTTAGATTTTTGTTCAAGTGCAATTCCACAATTCATCTGCTCTTCGTACAGGTCCTCTGCTCATTTAGTTCAAGTTCTGTGTATTTTTGTTCGAGTACAGGTCTTCTATATTGTTGTCCAAGAAGGTCTTCGAATTGTTCAAGTCTTTGTACATTTCAATGAAAATTTCGGTAGCACCCCGGCATATCCCCCGTTTGGGGGAAAATTGGGGAGCTGGGCCTTCCCACCACGCTACTAGAGCGTGTATGGTAGGTGTCCTTGGACACCGCGGCCGTACAAAATTTCATCCCACCACGCTACAAGAGCGTGTATGGGGCCTTCAGCAGTACCCGTACAGTAGAACAGCAGTAACTCCCAGAACAGCAGTGACTCCCCACCACGCTACAAGAGCGTGTATAGGGCTCTCCCACCTCGTCGTATGCATCGCACCGGGCTCCCTCCTACCGTGCTACAAGAGCGCGTATAGGTGGTTCTCCGATCCGCTGCAAACGTCGAGGACGGGAGTAGAGTTAGAAATTTATACCTTGAAGTCCGGCGGAGGTGGAAGAGGCTCGAGGACAAGATTTGGAACCGAGGGTCACTCGCCTACCTTGTCGTAGGTATCGCGCCGGTTGCCCCTCCCACCACGCTACGAGAGCGTGTATAGGCAGACCGCCGACTCGACACGCGGGACGAGGTAAGAGATAGAGCCAAGGTTTCAAAACTTATACCTTGAAGTCCGGCGGAGGTGGGCACGGAAGTCGAGGCAAGATCCGGAACCACAGGTCGCTCGCCTACCTTGTCGTAGGTGTCGCGCCGGTTGCCTCTCCCACCACGCTACAAGAGCGTGTATAGGCAGACCGCCGACTCGAGACGCGGGACGAGGTAAGAGATAGAGCCAAGGTTTCAAAACTTATACCTTGAAGTCCGGCGGGGGTTTTCGGCGACTCTGGCGGTGGCTCGTGGATCGAGGGAAGGGAAGGGAGGCTCGTGGACCGAGGCAAGAGGCACGGTCGGCTCGTGGATCGAGACAAGAAGAGCATTTTAATTATATTTAATTAGTAATTATAATTATCCTTAAATAATTATATTTATTTAAAATTATCTATAATTAATTAAAGTAATTAATTATAATTATTATAATTAATTAAGATAATTAATTATATTTAATTTCAATTAATTAAAACTAATTAATATTAATTAACCTTAATTAATTAATCACAATTAATAATAAACAAGTTATAATATAATTAATTAATATTAATTTTAATTAAAATAATTATAATTAATTAATATTAATTATAATCATTTAATTAAAATTAATTATAATTAATTATAATAACTAAAATTAATTAGGACAAATATAATTACAATTAATTAAAATTAATTTTAATTAAAAAGTTAATCTCTCCCTCTCCTCCCTCTCTGGTTCGGCCAACTGACGGGATTTGGCTGGAGAAGCGCGCGAGCAGGGAGAAAGTTACCTTCACTGTGACGAGCTCCCCTTGCGGCTTCCGATAAAAATGTCTAGACTTCCGATCCGGCTGGAAAGGAAGAGTCGTAGGAGCGGTGTCGAACAACCACAAACGGAGCCGAAGGAGCGACGTCGACCAGCCACTGAGGCGCCTGGAGGAGCAAAGTCGGTCGGCACTAAAGGAGACGCCGAAGGGAGAAAGCTAACTTCACAGCCGGCGGGTCCTGTTCTTGCTTCCGATCATATTGTCGCAACTTCCGATCCAGGCAGGAAGGAAAGTCGGAGAGGAGCGAAGTCGAACAGCCACGGGGAGTCGAAGAAGCACGCGGTAGGGAGAAAGTTAACGTCCCAGCAAGCGAGCGCCCGTAGTTACTTCCGAACAAAATGTCGTGACTTCCGACTCAACAGGAAGGGAAGGTTGTCGGAGGCAGTGTCGAACAGCAGCGACGGGAGCCGAAGAAACGAACTCCGTTTCCTGCTTCCGATCAAAATTCGTAACTTCCGATCCTACAGGGAGGAGTGAGAGCGACAGAGGGAGAGTGGAGAGCTCGGAGTCGAGAGGAGAGTCAATGCCGCCGAATCCCTCTATTCGATCTTTTTACGTCGCGAAAAGGAGATCGTGGGGTGAAACGACTCGAGCCTGGCTTCAACGTGCGAACGACGTGCGATGGCAGAGAGCAGGTAAGCGGGATTTGATTTTGTTTTGATTTTTTTTTTCTTTTCTTTGTCTCAGCTTACAGGTCAACACTAGTTTCGTCCTTTTTGTGTGTGGTTTATCGTATAGGGGTCAACAAAAACGCATTTATATTTTAAGACTCTCAGATTAAAAATGCTACTACGAAATCATGTGTGATTAGGGTAGTGGGCAGTTGTGAGATCATGTGTGAGTGGGGTAGTGGGCGGTTGTGAAATCTTGTATGAGTGGGGTAGTGGGTGGTTGTGAGATCATGTGTGAATAGGATAGTAGGCGGTTGTGAGATCATGTGTGAGTGGGATAATGGGCAGTTGTGAGATCATGTATGATTGCGGTAGTCTGAGCTAGTTAGAGGTCAACAAATTGCCTCCCAACAAATTCATTGTGTGACTTTCACACAATTAATTCGTTGCAATATCTTCGAGCATTTTTTTAGCATTCATGTTCATTCATGAAAAATGTCTTTACAGATTAATAAGACTTGAAATGGAGAAATGAAATAAACTAAATGAATATTAATATGAAAATTAAAATGATAAAAAGGGAAAGTTGCATGCAAGAAAATGAAAGAGTTTACCCCCTTATGGTACTGGGTGGGATACAACGCACCCACACACGTTAAATGAAAAAGGAAATGAAAATAATTGTACATTTATTATACAAAATTTAGACGGTGCTCCTATAATAAATTGAAAAGAAAAAAAAAATAAAAATGAAAAAAGAATAAATGAAATAGAAAAATGAATAATTTATTTGAAAGGAATATAATAAGAATCTACATTTATATGAAATGTTATATGTGTTTGCTGAAAAAGAAAGGTAAGGAACAGGATTGATTTTATGTATGTTTAACTATTATAGTACAAGATGTTATTATCTACTAAGTTTATGATATAAACATAAATTATTAAACTGAAATTTCAAGTAAACCTTATGAGAAATAAATAGCTGAGAGAGAAGAATTTATCTATAGCAGGAGCTTAAATTAAAATAGATATGAACTGGTTTATGTATATGTTTCAATAGAAAATTTTGTTTTGTTGGCGCTTCAATTATATGTTGGATATTAGTCTGTTAAGTGTTTTATGTTATTAAAAGAAATGTATTAACCGTCCGTCCATCTGTTCTCGCATCATTAATTCGAGTCTCTGAGCTGGGTCGTAACACAGACCAAATGCAATTCCTTTCATAAAGTCATGTTTAATTAACTTTGTTATTGAAAAATGCAACTCTTCAAAAGTAATGTATGTCACGTCAAAGTCAAAACTTAACTCAATAACATGAAGACCTTGGATACAGAATGTTCAAAAAAAATTAGTAAATGGAAAAGAGTCAATCCTTGGATTATATAGCAGTCATTATCACCAGTGAGATCTTAAGAAAATAATAGAAATGAAAGTGCAATTTAGGTAACAATTCATAACTAGGGTAAACCAAACAAAATATAAAAGGCATAGAACATTAAGAAAACAATCAAGATTGAAAACAAAGTCAAACACAACCAAAATGTTCATAATTAACACAAGTTCCCAACTAATCATTCTGAAGACAATTGTTAAAGCAAAAGTAGCCATAAGCATAAAATGGAGTAACAACTTATAAATAGCAGTTTCATGGGCAATTTCCTTGTAAAAAAACAAGTCACTAATCCTTACCGTGAAAGAAATAAAGTCCAGAAATCAAAGACAAAAAAAATGTAAAATATATGAATGTATGCTCGCATATGCCTTCATAGACACTTAACAAGTAGACAACAAGTAACAAGGAAAGGAGTCACATCTGATTTGCCCCACAAAGGAACTCTCTGATAGGAAATACTTGTAGATCTCAAGTATTTCCTGTCAATCTTCGAATAACAACGAGAATTCTCCACCGAAATTCGTACAAAACTACAAAAACAATAGATAATTTGTTTTATTTGATGAAAGGGAAACGGAAAATAGCAAGATACAATTGATCCTCTAATCAAGAGGAAGATCGACCTCTTCCAAATCTCTAGACACCGCTATAGCCCAAAGAAAACCTGAGGGTTCTCAAATTTCAGCCAAATTCAAGGTGCCCTAACCCTAGGAAAACAAACTATTTAAAGCATACAAATCAAAAGGAAATCTCTAAATAGTCTCTACATTCAAATTTCCCTCCCAAATCCCTCAAAATTCTTTCCCAAAAAGCTCCTTGAAACTTAGTGGCTTGATCGGTGTACGCAAGAGCCGAAGAAGTTTCACTCAGTCGCGTCTGGGCCAGTCACGTGTGGACTGGCTGGACCGGTCTAACAATACTCCCCTCCCAAAGATCCACCTTGTCCGCAAGGTGAAAAGACAACACCCTCCTCCATTCCTTCTTCATCAAAAAAAGATAAGAACCTGAAGAGTTCGGTACTTATACATGTGCCCCAGCGTATACCTCTCGTCACATCTGAAATAGATTCACTTAGCCCTCTTCCCCTGTAATTCTTTTTCTGTGAGCTTCTTGAAGTTGTCCCCAAGTCTTCCTCCAGCAGTTTTCTCTTTCGATGTTTCCCTAAGAGTACCCCGTGTTGGTTCCTTAGGTGAAAGGTGGTGGTCATCCTGTATAAGCTTCATAAATTGCCTTCTGCTCCTTTTTCAGGTGCCTCTGATCCTCCACCAATTGAGCTAGCTCCATAGCATCACTCTAATTGTTGCACGGATCTTGGGTTTCAGTTCTTTCATAGAATTCCCCTCCAGTACAGTCTCTAGAAGCCGATCCAATCGACTGGCAAGATACTCAAATTGCTCATAGTACTCCATCATTATCCCCTCTTGTATCAAAGTGAAGAACTGCTTGTAGAAGTCCCCTCCCCTACTGGTTTGGAAACGTTCCAACAAGCAGTCCTTAAACTCCCTCTAGGTCCTTATTGGTCGCCTCGTATCCCTCCACTGGTACCATGCTAAAGCTTTCCCTTCCAAACACATCCCGACTGCCATCAATCTCTCCCCGTCCGTCAAACTGTTGACGGTAAATTACCTTTCCACTTTGTAGATCCACCCATGGACATCCTCTCCCTCAAAAATAGGCATCTTCAGCTTCCTCGCCCTAAGATCGCCTATGTTCCCTCTATAACTTTCCCTTCCCCAAGGGGGTGGTTCCCCCCAAGTGTCCCAATCATCCTTTCTACATTCATACCCCAGCCTTTCATCAAATTTTCACCTTCTCCTCTCAAAATCAGCACCCCTTGGATCATAACAAACCCTCACCTTTCAAATTCAGCCTCCCAATGGTCATATTACCTATTTCCCTTTTCAATCTTACCCCTCTCCTCTCCAAATCAGTATATCTTTACTCTTACCCTACCTCCTCACGCCTCTCCTCATACCCTCTGCCCAGCTCCTCCCTGGGAATAGGCTCTAGGAGAGGTATTCTCTCTTCTTCCTTTCGAATCACCACCTCCTGATCTTCCCTTTGCCTGATTTGCCTAGGGTTTTTCCCATCCCCCTGGCTGTCGGTGCCTTCCTTCCCCTCTGATAGTCATATTTTGGGTTGGCCCTCGAGCACTTTCTTCAACATCTCCTCCAAGATGGAATATTTTGAACTGAACTTATCATGGATGGCTGAAACATCTTTTTTTAACTCTAAAACTTGAGTTTGGAGATCTGAAATTTCATATTTCATTTGTCCAATCTACACTTCAAGGTGTTCCTCCAACACATCTATTTTCTTGACCGCCACCGATGCCCGGATTTTTGTAAAAATAAAAATTTGAACTTAGACCTTCAAAAATAGCAATTTTCTTCTTCGAAGTCCCAAGAACAACCGCTGAAATTCACCAAAACGACCCACAAAAGGTCCTAAAAACATATCTAATACCAATTTGATAGGAAAAACTAGTAGATCTCAAGTATTTTCTGTCAATCTTCGAAAAACAACGAGCATTCTCTACATAAATCCGCACAAAACCACGAAAACAGTAGATAATTTGTATTATTTGATGAAAGGGAAATGGAAAAAAGCAAGATAAATTAATCCTCTATACGAGAGGATGATCAATCTCTCCCAAATCTCTAGACACCGCTAGAGCTCAAAGAAAACCTAAGGGATCTAAAATTTCAGCCAAATTCAAGATGCCCTAACCCTAAGGAAAACAAATTATTTAATGCATACAAATCAAAAGGAAATCTCTAAACAATCCCTACATTCAAATTTCCCTCCCAAATCCCTCAAAATTCTTTCGCAAAAAGCTCCTTGGAACCTAGCAACTTGATCAGCGTACACAGGAGGCGGAGAAGTTCCTCCTCAGTCGCGTCTGGGCCATGTGGACTGGCTGGATCGGTCCAATGGACCAGTCTACCACTCTCCCAAGGAATGACAGACCCCACTCGCCCGGGCCTACAAAAAAAGTTTGTCCCTCCTAGGGGCAATCGGAACCCACTAACCAAGTAACTTGCCACTCACCTTATGAGATGGACGCAACCCACAAAACAACTCACCCATACTCAGAGTGGGAACTTTCACTCTCCTACATCTAAGACCAACTATAGGAAAGTGCCTACTCATGGAGCCCTCAACTCGCCCTTTTGGTACCGACCAGTCACTGAGCTAGCATTATCCTCAACCTCATATTATTCGCCTTCTCTTCTAGCCAATCTAAGGCTCGATAAAGGTCACCAGCGGCCCCAAACATTGCTCAAGTCATCAAACACCCCCTCGCCAAAACTCACTGACAAATTTGCACACTCCTAATCAACATTACCAAACTCGCCTACACTTCGAAGCTCGTTTAGTACATCAACATTACCAAACTCGCCTACACTTCGAAGCTCGTTTAGTACATCAACACTACTGAGCATGCCTAGAGACACATTAACAGAACTCTGCAGGTCTATGCTTATGAAAATCGGACCAGGCTTATTTAGTTCAATGAATGAGCAGTTTCGCAAATAGCAGAGCCAAACAGACAAGCATATCGGGCCACCTACATGCTTAAATTCCTTTTCGTATTTCTTTTCTTTTCTATTCAAGCTGAGAGAAGGAAATGTTGGGGCTCGTGAATAGGTTGTTAGACCTAAGCTATTGTCCCAAGGCTAATCAAGAGGGGGGGTGAATTGGTAATTTAAAAATTATACTTCTACTCTTGGATTTTTAGAAAACCTTCTTTAATTATTAATGCAAGTTAAATTTAAAGTTTAAAAATAAACTTTTCAACCAGAGTAAACAACTTGCAGTTAAATTAAATGCGGAAGAAAAATAAGAAAGAACACACCAGTTTTATAGTAGTTCAGTCAAATCTTGACCAACGTCCACTCCCCGGAGGCACCCTCCGAGTATTGCACTAATACCGCAAAGTGGCTCTCCTTCTGCCCCCACAGCAAGGCGGAGAAGCCTTTACAAAATCACTTCCACCTTCCCCGGTGCGGCGGAGGAGTCGGGTCCTTTGACACCAAAGAGATCTTCTTCTTCCCAAAACTTCCCTCAAGACGACCCTTGAATCCGATGGTACTGAGGTGCAAACTTGTCAGAGCAACCGTGTGAATATCCCCTCCACACTCCCTTGAAATCCCCTCCAATGATCTTCTCCCTCTCAAACTCCACCCTTTCCTCTCTCCCTTTCAAGTTCTCTCTTCTAGTTCTCTCTAAAAGAACGAAGACACAATGACTGCCAAAGATACACTTTGTCGTCCTTTTACACTCTCCAAGTGTCGGCAGAGAACCGGACCGATGTTGTTGAACTTCACTTGAGAGCCTTCAGAGGAGATGGGCAGAAACTTGAAGGAAACAAAGAGATCTTCGCTTTAAGTAACCTTGTGAATCCCTCACAAACCCCTCACTTGATCTCTCACTCTTCACTCATACAATCTCTCCCAAACACTCACACTCAATGATCCCTCTCAAGAGAAAACAACACCAAAGGCACTTATAATAGTTTCTAAGACTCCTTATATAGAAAGGACAAGAAAAAACCGCCCAAAAACTGAAGATTTTAAGTTTTCAGCGCTCATGATCGTCCTGTACGAACCTCAGTTAGTACGGACAAACAGTGTAAAAACTGTCTCGTACGAACCATATGTGAATCAGTACGAACTAATTTTCGTCCGGCACGAACAGAACAATTTCAAAGTTCGTCTGTACGAATCGTCAGGATGAAATGAACAAAAAATAGAACAGAGGACATCGTCCAGGGACGAAGGGATAAATTCGTCTAGACGAATTGTTCAAAGTGAAATTCCAGAGGATATCGTCCAGGGACGAACAAGACAATTCGTATGGACGAACAGTTCAAAGTGAAATTCTAGAGGATATCGTCCAAGGACGAACAGGATAATTTTTCTGGACGATTAGGACTTGGAAATATTTTTCACTCCCTCTATTCGTTTCATTACTCTTCGAGGAGTATAATTGACCTGATCGTCCTGTACGAACAAGTATCGTACAGTACAATCAGTTAAAAATGTGAATTATAAAAACTCTCCCCCAGTGTGTGTGTGATCGGTTACTCAATTACAATCACACTCTCTCAGACTCAATAAATTGAAAAATACAAACTTTAATTTACAAAAAACGCTAAGCTGAACTTGATTTGAAGTCTTCAACAATCTGGAGCATTAATTCCCTAAAATGTTAGTACACACAAGAGCAAAAATAATTCTTCCAAAATATGTTAGGAGAAATAATAATCAAAGCAATAATATTTGGAATCATAAAAAACATACAAGTTGCAAAAATATTAAACAGGAAAAACTAAGTAGCAACTATTCTCAACAAGAAATATATATAATTCCTCTACTAGAAGGAAATATTACTATTGTTGGAAGAATCCAATTATTATAAGCCTTGATTTAACAGTAAAAGAATGAAAGATTTATTGAAAGAAAAGACGGAAAGATTCCTCGAGGTAATTAATTTAGGAATATTAAATTTTAATTATATTAGAATTAGTTAGAATTATAAAAAAATTTGACAAATCAGAAATTGAATAATATTGCAATAAGGAAATTGCATATGTTAATTTAAAATAAATGAATCAATAAGGAAATTATACCATACAAATAGAAAGCATTAAAAGAAGGAAAAGATATATGCATGCAAATTACAAAGTTTACCCTCATATAGTACAGACTGGAGAGCAAGTTAAAGAAAATGAAAATGGTTATACCTTTATTGGTATTTTTTCACGATGCTCTTTACTAATTGAAAGGGAAAAGGAATAAATGTCAAATAGAAAAGAATGAATGAAATAGAAAAGACATGAAATATATATGAATGCTAAATGTGTATACTAAATGTTATAAGGATATATACAAATAAAGTGTTATGTATGTTTTAATAGTATAAGAAATGAAAAAAAAGAAGAATATGCATTTGTATTTCATATATGTTTAAATGTTATATATTAAAGGTGATTATCTACTGAGTTTACCATGTAAACTTAACCTACAAAACTAATTTTTTCAGGCATCTCCTAATAAATAAATGGCTAAAGAAGTGGAATATGTTTACAGAGGATGGAGCTCAAATGAAAACATAAAAGATATGGTAAATGTAAATGTGAAAAATGTGAAAATTATATTAGTGGCTTTTGAAAATTGTTTCAGTGGCTCTTCAGTATTATATGAAATGTAGAAAACAAACTATTTCTGAATTTGAAAGAAATGTTATAATCATCTGACAGTTCGTTCCTGCCTTGTTAGTTCGAGAATTCGGGTTTGATCGTGACACTACTTTTCCTCAGCCAATCAAGAGATGACACGTGTCTAAGGTAGTCCATATAGTATTGTACTTTTTTATCGTTGTGAAGTAGTCTTTTCTATAGCTCTCAAAACCCTATATATAATAAGTGATGGGGAGGATTTTTCATCTTTTGAATCATATGATACTTGAATATTTCTCTATTTGATTGAGATTCTAAGCATTCTTTATATCTTTTCTTTAGCATTTTCTATCATTTCCATCCTCAGACTTGTTCCTGGTCACACGCTCATAGGTCGGCCTGCTAGTAAGGTCGAGTATCATCAATGGACAAATTCGAATTCAATAATGCCCATTTGATCTTTGTGAAGTAATGTTAGGTGATTAAAATAGAAATGTGTCTTTGCATTATCATATGACAAGAAGATATCATGAAGAGTTAAGGAAAATTTTTATAAAATTACAATCTGCTCACAATATTGTATGGAGCTGCGAACTAGCTGGTGAAAAAGTCATTGAAATTGCTAAGTTGATCATGGTGGAAATAAAAATGTTAAGATTTTGTGTAGATAAAGTAAGAAGGATGATCTAAGGAATATTATATTAGCATAACAAATGGAATGACATCTATTGATGGCAATGGAGTAGAAAATAGACTTATGTTATTTAGATATGTAAAATGAAGTATATAAAATACACTAATTAGATAAGAAAATAAAATAAGTATTAGAAAATTAAAAAGAAAAAAAAAAGACAAACTCAAGATAACTATAATAGAAATTGTTCAAAATTATTCGTAAAAAACACTCAAGAAGAACATTAGAAAATTGAACCTAATAGTTGGGATAAAACTATTGTGATGATGAGTACTTATCAGGATAGTTACATCACCTGAAAATTATAGCTGAATAATAATTTGCTTGACAATAAAATCATCCAGAATATGGTATACCTGAAAGTAGATGAATGGTGGTGCAAGTCAGGAGACATAATCAATAAAAATACTCCAAATTTACAAATAATACAATTACTTTAGAAGGGATACTTGGGATTCCTGAATCCCTCGACCAACATATAAATGAGGCTGTAAAAAAAAAAAAAAAAAAAATTTATTAACACATCATCATCATTACTATTATTCAAAATATTTGGTTTCAACATTATGAGAAATAAGGTAGAAACTTATCAAAATAAAATACTAAATTAAATCCATTTGAAAATATTTCTACTAAAAAAGAAATAGTATTCGTATTAAATGGTGATACAACAATAAATAGACACATTACGCAACTTTAAATATGTCTGAGTAGATTAATAATGATGTTTTGAAGAGTAAAAGGAGTGTGTAATTGTGTAAATGTCAAGGTCTAATTATTAGAGAAGGGTTAAAAAAATTAGATGATGCAGTTTCGACCCATTAAACACAATGGAAATCAAATATAGCACATGCTGTAGTTCAACAATGCTATGGCTCCAATTCTTCCTGGGAAAATTCCATTCTTGGCCTATTTGTTAGTTAACTGTCACATTACATGCATGCACAATATTATCAGTATATGAAATAATTGAGTTTATTTTATGCTGCATATTCTAGGCAAAACATTAACATTAAAGAGCTGCATTGGAGTGTATCAAATCATTATCCCACTACATGTGCTCAGCTACATGAATCTTTTTTTCTATTGTGTTCTATTAAAAGTCAAGTTCTCATTTAAATCTAATAAAAACGTCATTTTTAATATTTTCTAAGTTTCTTTAGGTCTACGGTCTACCTCTATCGTTCTTAACATAGATTGAATCTAATGCATTAGAGTAAATGTGTACACTTAAGAAATGAAGTAAACAAAAGGTTCTCAAATGCATAAAGCGGGCCATGCTTGTCACACAATGCAAAAAGCACATCAAGATTACACTTTAAGTTATTCAACTTTTCACCTATGGTAGAGTTACAATATTTATTTCCTTATTTGTGATGAGACTTTGCTAGAAGATAGGCCTGTAGAAACTGGTATATTGTATTTATTGTATGAGAACCACCTCACCAAAGCCTTCCACACACAGCAGCCACCCTACCCAACCCGCCTCAAATCACTTGTGCAACCACTCCCCACACGTCCACCAACTCAGCTACTTCAAACTCTGCTCCAAACCGAGCAGCCAACAAACTCCCATTTACCTACAATCCGTGCAACCTCCCTAAACCGCCACTACCAGTTCGACTCCTCTTCCCTCTCCCTTAGCCCTCACACAGCAGCCAACAACAAAGGCTGAGTTCCTGCACCTCCATTAGCCTAACTACTCCTGCTACACTTTTTTCTCGACAAGAGCCACCTCAACCTACTCGATCAAACTTCTCGAACTTACTCTCTCATTCTCTCCTTCTCTCACCAGCAGAGAGGAAATGTTATGTCTCTAACTGAGAAACTCCCTCTCCACCTCATTCTCCCTCTAAAACACAGAGATCTATCTATCTCCCTCAAATCTCCTCTCTACTTTCTATCTCTCTCTATTATTTTTATTAATAGTATTATTATATAAAATAAGCAAAATAAAAAAAAAATAAAAGAGAGATTTAACAAAAAAAGGAAAAAAAAAAAAAGAAACAGAGAGTAGTATGCTCTTGCCCTCATTGACTCGTCGCCTTGCCTTGTATGCTAAATATAATGCTCGAAAACTCATTAAAACTCCAACTTTTGTTAGAGACACGAACGTCGTGACGAGCAAACCCCCGTATGCACTTTTCGTAGCGTGACAGCACGAAACTCGCATGCCACACCTATGACGAAGCAAGTAAGCCCTGTGCGCGCTTTTTTTGGTAGAGGGTAAAAATAAGTACTTGTCCATATTATTCCAATAAGATGGGAAAATTCATAGTTTACTCGTGAAGGTGATAAAGACCCATACACGCCTTTTTGGCATAGTGGAATTGAAGACCTTGGTCTGCTATCACCCGACACGGATCATGCACGTTTTTCTTGACATAGTCGACAGGCCTATACTCTTTAAAATTTTGCCGAAATTTCAACTAAAAGATTATTAAACTTGGAACAATTTAAATAATATGATTAATTCAATTGCAACAAAACAAAATTTTAAATGAACGTCAAGGACAAAAATGGGAATATGAAAAGCAACATTTGTTATTTGAAACGAACATAATAAAACACAAGCAGGAGACTTTTCTCGAAACAAAAGCTCGCCTACAAGCAAAAATAGAGGACTTCTAATGCACATAGCAGCTTGCCTATTGAAGTTAATAGGGAATTGTAACAAACAGAGCAACTCACCTACGAGTAAAAAGAGTAGACTTGTAATGAATACAATAGAAGGGTCAAAAAATGACCCCACCAGCCAACCCAACTCCAAAAACCTGTCTTTGAATTGACCCGTTTAATAAACAGGTCGTATTTAGGTTGGGTTTTTTGACCCATTTATTAAATGGTGTTAATATTGACCCGCAAACCTGTTTTTTACATGAAGTGAACCATGAAATGGTTTTTTCATTAATTTTTTTACTTGTAGGTTTAATCTTCTTATTTTTATGAAATATGTTAAATTTTATAGTTAATAAATTAAAAAAAGAATTAACCAAAATAGGTCAATTGGTTGGGTTCGGGGCAATGTTTTTTGACCTATTTATTAAACGGGTCAGGTTCCAGTTGACTCGATTATAATCGGGTCAATTTTGGGGCGGGCCTAAACCCGACTCGTCGAACCATTTTGATACACCGACAATACAATATTTTTAACTTTATTTGAACAAATATGGTATGTGAACTATTTTGAATGAGAATTTGGATGAGACTAAATGAGCCAAATGACATCTCACCTATCTACAAAAGAAAACCTAACTCACCTACAAACACAACCAAATCCATAACATTCGTACAAGCAGGCAAAAGGCGTACAATTGGCCCTTAAATTAAATGTTGCTCGCACTCTAATGACAATCACTTACGCAAATAATTAAATTTAAATATTTTAAAATCCATCATGCATTAAAATGTAAATTTCTAAATTCAAGTGCACCACCTTAAAAAATATGTAGCCGCCTTGAGAAATATGCAACAACGTCGGGAAGCATACGATAGCCCCAAGAAGTATGTTACAACCTCAAGAAATGTGTCACTGCCTCAAGAAGGTGCAACAAGCCAGCAAAGCACGACATCTCAAGAAATATGTCAAGTCATTGAAAAGCGTGCCAATTTAAAGTCCTTTTTCAAACTAATCACCTGCAAGTGCATAGACCGTCGCATTGAACTTTTAAGCCTAAGGTCCTTAAACACTGTGCGAATTAAATTTCAAGTTCGTCTGATCTTCTTCCTTAAAAGGATTGGAGTTGACAAGACTTTACTAAGAAATGAACATACGATCACCAATTCTACTTAGAGATTTTATTTTCAAGTTCACATTTAAACCTTCAAATCTAATTTAAATGAAATTCATTCTTGGATTCAACGTCCGTGCAATAATTCATAAACTTTATACATAATCCAATCTTATATTGGCGAGCAAACAGAGTCAACAAAATTTAACATAAATATAAAATATTTAAATCTTTGATGAAGGACGCGTTGACAAAAAATATCAACCAAAGGGGATTCTATCATCAAAATGCAACGTAAACTCAGATCGAACATAATCCTATGCCAATAAGTGGATAGAGTTAATAAGATTCAAATAAAAAAATATATGAACTATTTACATGTAATACCTAAATTGTTCAAAATAAATGTAAGCATTTTTTTCCTCTTTTCTAAATATTCATTTAGTTTCATTAAATTCTACTTGAAATTCAGAGCATTCCGACTTATAGAAGTATGTGTTAATTACTAACCTAATATATATGCATAATTATTAAACTCCTAACAGCTACTAAGTTCAATAAGTATTAAATTATAATTAGAAAAAGGTAATTAACAGTCAATTCATTAGTTTATTCATATTACTGTAGCTTTTCAGCTAACTAAACATGTATTGGCTGCTTTTATCCAATCGATGGATGTAGGAAAGGATTAGTGGATGTGTAGTGGAGGATTAATAAGAATATAATATAAAATAAAGGGAACACTAGCCTATTCCTTCCTCCAAAAATCTTCATTTCTCTCTGTTTTTCTTAAGTTTGGCAGCAAGGCAGCAGGAGAGAAATTGGGAGGAGGTGTTTTCGGTTGGACCATGCTGGAAGGATTCAGGAAATAGCTGCAGGAGTTGCTATTCAGTGAGAAAACAGTAGAGAAAGATGCTTTTTTCCTGAAAACAGTAAGGAAATGAGATAAACCTGAAGAAATTAATGTTTTATTGAAGTATATTAAGTGAGGTTATTACTATTGCTAAAGTTAGGTAGGGATGTTGTTGCCTTTAGCTGAAACAGTAGAGAAATGATGCCTTTTTTGCTGAAAACAGTAGAGAAATGAAGTAAGAACTGCAGTGTGGAAGAAATTTCAGAAAACACAGAGTTAAGAACACACTTTAGCAAATAATAATGTGATGTTGTAGTTATTTATTGAATGTTGTATGAATGCTGAAATCAATTTGTTAAATTCAGGAGGGGAAAATACAAAAGAAAGGAAAGAAAGTAGTGAAAGAAGTTTAGGAGAGTAAAGAAAATTTTGAGTTGTATGAAGAAGTGTAAATGAGGTGGTATACAAAAGGAAAAGAGGCCAGGATACTTCAGGTGAACCAAATTACCCGCCTATTTTGAAAAACGAGGTGAGAAACCCAAACTATTTATAGGAATTAATAAATGCTTTATTTCATTACAATTCATATCTATTATGTTTATGACAGCATGTATTTCAATTTTCTTTAGTTTATTCTTGTATGAACAAGTACGAATATGTATGAAATTGTTTATTCATAGAATAATGTCTATCAAAGCATATATCATGAGAACTAAAAAGGATTGCTATTGAAAAAATGAAATAAGTCATATATGGGGGATAGGCCCGCACATGTAAAGGCGAAAGACCTGACGAGCTCCTACACTCTCAATTCTAGAAGTTGAAAATTTGGACTCAACCTTCAATGAGTAAGCATCTTCAATTCTAAAAGTTGGGAAGCTGGACCCAATCTTGAATTGGAAAGCTGATAAAGTGCAAAAGCTTATAGCCATCATAAAGCGTTGAACAGTTTCGGCAAGATGGATAGTACTGCTAGGCACTTCTTATGCTCAGTATGGCATTTCAATATGTATTTTAACCATTTTAGTAATGTTAAGCATTTCTTAAATGTTAACAATATTATTATTATTTGTTATACATTGCTTGTATATTTCATTGAGTCCTAACTCATTAGCAGTGGTTGTACTGTAAGAAAGGGGAAGGATCCCGTAGGGCAATAAGAGGGGGTGACTATCTTTCTTTTGGTGTACATACTTTTTGGATGTGCATAGAGATTCAAGTGTAAGCGGTACAAAGATTTTTGGATATGTAAGTAAATTTTAAAGGTTTTAGTAAAGTTCTGTTTAAATCAAGAAGTGTATTCTAATTTGAGGTATCATATATGATTCCTATTATGAAAATCTTGATATGTTATGTTTAAATGGTGTTTGGATAGCTTGAATAGACTATTTTTTACTTGTCCAATTCTGATATCAACATTTCAAAGTAGGAGTAAGTACGAAGGTCTATTCAGAATTTCCTTCTCTGTTACACTCTATTTTGACAGAGGGGTCAAAATAGGGTGTGACATTACATCCCCAATTATGATCGAGTTGAAAGCTAATCTCATAGAGAGGTCAATTTTCAAATTTCATCAAAATTTCAAAACTAAATGTCTCTCAAATTTAAAAATAACGCAAGAGAAATTTAATTACCACTTGTTACTAAAAGCAAAATTCATCCACCTTCCACAATCATTTGGCTAGGGAGATGAACTCAAAGATAACTTCAACTCATAAAGAATGAATGTTCATTTAAGAATATCACTAATATTCAATCTCAAATAATTTCCTGCCAACAAGAACATGACATGTGTCTTCTAACCGGTGGATTGGCCCAACAGCTCAACAGCATAACCCTATTGAATATGTGCACAATCGCACCTATTTTGACCCAATTTAGAAAAGATAACCTAATGACTCTTTACATTTAACTTATCTTGCCTGTGATTATGAGTGTTCTGCATGCATATGAGATGTCTTAATCTATTCTGAAGAAGGACATAAGGGTCTGTGTGCATGATTGAAAAATATAGAATTTTTCCCTGAGGATATTAAGGCACTAGGTTTAAAGCTACGTTGCGGCATTGAACTCTTTATTTTTTTGTCAAAATAATACAAAGTTGCGGTGCCGTAAGGCTAAGCGCCACGACGCCAGACCAGAATCTTATACAAATATTATTTTTCACTCATTTTATTTTTTATCAAAATTCTTCTCCCCTTTAGGAGCCTGCTAGAGAGAGAGGAAGAATCCTATAGAGAGAAAGTTGGATTTTGGTGCCTTTGGTTCATTTTTTATAATTAGATTAGTTCAAAAAGTTATCTAGATCGTGATAGGCTGCATTCTGCCTATCTCAATTTAAAACATATTTAATTACTAGACTTAATTAAAAGTGCTCTTGTGGGCTCTAAAAATTCAGCCCTAGCCTCCTTGCTACTTTTCTGGGGAGTTTTAATGGATTAAGTTCCGGGATAAATTTTGGAAAAGAAAATGGGTTTGTAGATAAGATACTACCCAGATATTTCACCCTCAATTTGCGAGAACTTTATGATCTCAGCTCTGGTTTCCTATAAGTGCAAGCTCCTATAGTTAATTATCCATCCCGATAACGAGAGAGAACATTCGATTAAAGCTAGTCGTCACTTAGATACATAGAGATACATTTTATTTGGCATATAGTAGCAAAGTGGGCTTAAGAGTTGTGAGATTGAATATTTAAAATAGGAATTTCACCATCTTATACTTAAAGCAGATGATGGGGGAATGGATGATAGACCCAATCAAGATCTCACTGTTCCGTCATCCCAGGCCATCGTGGCCCCTGGTCAACTTAGTTAGAGGAGGTAGTCGACCCAACCTAACAGAAGCATCCTTCTTGGCAGTCATGGGTTGCTTCGTCCTAGGGTACCTTGTAAACCTTGGGTAGGTGTTTGTCTACAACAACAACAACAACATCAAGCCTTTATCCCACTACGTGGGGTCGGCTACATGAATCCTTTTTCTCCATTGTGTCCTATTAAAAGTCAAATTCTCGTTTAAATCTAATAAAGAAAGGTCATTCTTAATATTTTCTAACCAAGTCTTTTTAGGTCTACCCCTATCTTTCTAAGGGGACAAATTTGAATCCACCTTAGCTAACATTGGCTTTTAGGCCCTATCGATTATATCATATTAATTCATATCTCTAGGATTCGATGTCATTGATAAGTGTACGGGCTCTAGCCATAATCGTAATGTAGTGGTGCCATTTGGCGACGAACCTCCCAGTTCAGAGGGCCTCAGTCATAATTGTTTACCTGCGATGCTATTTGGTGGCAAAACCATCAGTTAGATGACACGTGCCATGTCGTTACTGGCAAGATATTATTTGAGAATAAATCTTAGTAATATACTTGAGTAAACATTACCTCTTTGTAAGATGAAGTATTTTTCAATTAGTCCACCTCAGGAAATTATTGCGGAGGGTGGATGGATTTTGCTTTAAGTTATTTAATGGTTGAATTTCAGTTTTAAATATTTTTGGATTTTGGAATATTTTGAAGTTTTGGAACCTTTGGAATTTTAAATTTTGTGAGCGTTTGGAAGGTATTTGAAATGGTTGGAATGAACCCCTCTGGTTGAGATCTACGTTCAATACGGCCATCATCGGGGTGTTAATGGACATTTATATTTTATTAATTGAACCTTGTCGACTCTGTCTAACTATCAATAAAAGATCCAGTTCATAGGCTTTATATTTTTATTGATGAATTTCTTTTGTTGTAGACTTTGAAGGCCTTATATGAACATATAAAACAGATATTCCGGTTGACACCTTGAGCATATATCTGTTTAGTAATTCGAGATATGTCAACTCTTATCTACTCATATAGAAGGATTGGGCTCGAATTGTGGTTCATTTATTGACCCGCATAACATCCCTAGACGTCACGTAAGTACACGTAACATACTTGCCGAGGCCCATGCTGGTGTTATGATTGCACTTGCCCCTATTTTTTGTTTATGTGTATACATTTGTGGTGCATGTGGGGGGCATTTTTAGGAATATTTGATGTTGCCAAGTTATGCAGATAATTGTTAGTTGAATGTATGCAACATACTATGTAGAAGCCCATAAATGTCTTATGTCTGTTTGTATGAATGTTGAAAAAAAGGTGGTGTGGCAACATATTATAGTTATTTGTCTACTTCATAAAGGTAGATTATCGTGCACTGCTTGTTTCTTTCTACAAGTAATTTGTAGTGCACTAACGAATCTCCTGCTATAGGTTGTAGATGCTTGCATCTATTGCAATTCCTTTACATTTTGTTTTGGTCTTTGGTCCCTACAATACATTCACTATTGCAGATAGGAAGGTAGATGTACTCCTTCATAGACTGAAATTGACTACAAGATGCGACATTTACTGAAATCTTTCTGCATCTACCCATAGGTGGCATGTGGTGCGTATATCTGTATTTGTAGAGAAGTCGTATGTAGTGCAAATCTTTTATTCTTTCTTGCAGAGGGTTTAGTGTAATTGTTTAACACTAAATTCTTATTAATTGCAAGGATGTCCTTAGCGTTTACTGCATGATATTTGTTGTCACTCATGGGTGGTTGCCTTTATGCATGACGATCCTCTTACATTGGCTTGTATGAGCCTATATTGGTTGTATTTCTTCTGCATCTGACGCGTGTAACAGGTCTTTTAACGGCCCGTAGGAGCTTGCATCTATTATAACCTTCCTGCACTTGCCCACAAACAATGTGTTGAATGTATGAATGTATGCCTGTGTTTGCAAAGGAGCCATCACCTCTACAGCTTATCTATCAATGTTGCTTGCAAGTGAACTGTTAGTTCTGTTTGTATTGATTACAAGCACATCGTAGCATTTAATATGCACTGCTTGTATGTATATTTGCAGAAAATATACTACATTCATTGTCTACCGCTGGTTGTCTCCAATAGGTATACTATCATGTACACCACAGTTCTTCCATTGTCATCATCTGCCTGAGTTTGGTGCATTTGCAAGCATTGTAGATAGGCAGCACACAAATTTCTTCATACATATTTGTCAATGCTCTCTTATATTCATTTGCATGTCTCCCCATTATTGCCTATGGGTGAGAGCATCATGTACACCACAAGATTTTTTTCATCAACTCCTAATCTTGTAGGCTAGTCATTCTGTATATAAATAACTCATTTACTTTTATTTGTGAATGAAGCGATGTGTTCATTATGAATCTACTAGCACTATAAGTGTTTCTATTCATTACAGCTCTTCTAATGTTACTTGCAATTATATTGCATTTCTAGTATATGTCTGCTAGCAAGTTGTCATGTTCATTGAAAGTAAACAAATCCATCAAGTCATTTCCATTGAAAGTTTACATCATTGCTAGCCATCACCCATAGGTGGACTATTGTATACATAAGGAGTCATCTATAGTGACTCTTAGGGACTTCCACATGTACTCATAAGCTTGCTACATGAAGTATTATTATCTGGAGTTAAGTTAACATGCTTGCTTGGAGTTGAATAGCATTGATTGTAAAGTGTTATATTTGTTGTGTATCGTCGTGTTTATTATAATCATTTTGAGTCACCCCCTTGTATGAAATCTTGTTGCTGCTTATGAATGGCTCATACTTACAAGTTCCTTGTCATTATTCACTTGAATTCAAATTTAATCTCATTGTATTTTTCCTTAGTTAGAGTTCTTTGTTATATGCATTAAAGTGAAGTTCCCTATTGTCCAAATCAGGTCTTTGCTTGAGTTCAATTGCATGTCCAAGTCCCCTGTGATCCAAAATTGATCCAAGTTTGGTTTTAGTTCAATTTTATTTTACTTAGGATCAACTCTTTATTAATCATTTAGATTTTGTTTAGATCCAAGTTCAAGTCCAAAACAGGTCTCCCATTCAATGTAATTTTCGGCAGCCTCCCAGCATCTCCCCCGTTTAGGGGAAATTCCAGGAGTTTGGGCTTCCCGCCACGCAAGAGAAAAGTGTGTATGATATGTGTAAGATGACACCGCGGCTGTAAATCTACAATCCCATCATGCCAAAAAAAGGGGTGAATAGGTCTTTGGGCACTTGTTTGAAAAAGCAATTCTTTCCCTGTAGGTGCTGAAGTGCCTATGGGTACTTACATTCGTCCCCGACACACTAGATGCCATGCACCAAGACATATTACCATGTACTAAATATGACCATCTGTAGGGTGAGAAAGATCATTTAGTGAAACTTCCATAAAAACATAGCTTAACTTTATATTTTAGTTGTCGAAAAACTAACAATTTTTTAGAATACTAGAAATCAAGGGAAATCATGAACCCAACTGCACCAATCCACCTAGATGAAGTTATGCCTATTATGACACGTCTCCGCAACCATCAGCAAAAGAAGCAGCGCATGTAACATCTCTCCTATTTGAAGTTCTGTACCATTTCTTCTACATTAATGACCACATATATCTTCATATCAGTGTAATGCTCTCTAAATACTTTACCACCTTCAGCTCTCGTTCCTTCAAATCTTCCTCAATTTATTCACAATAATTCAAACAATTATGATGATTAGGTCATAATACATCACTGTTCTCCCAACATCTTTTCCTCAATTGATAGTACTAGTACGCCTCTTCCATAACGTATAGAAAGCAAAAGAAGAAAATTAAGGCCATATCTTAAAGTCACCAACTTCATGCAGCACCTTACCAACAAGAAACAACAGCAACTATCCAATTATTTCAGTTTTTTTAACAAGGAGTGCATGAAAGTGATAAATAGACAGCTTTCCTGCTCTTGCTTTTGAAGCTACAATCTAAATATATCAACTATACATGATGAATACATGGTTTCATAACCATGATAATCTCATTATGAATATCATTGATTCATAATGTCAAGCTAATTTTAGAATTATAGCAGAGACATTTATATTAATTTAATACCACAAAAAAATATAAAGCAAACAACATACCTTATTCCACCATGATAACATATTAAAAGCCTGGCAACTGGATGTCTCAACGTAGTTGGTGATAGCAGGCACAAAAAATAAAGCCATCCCGATAAAATTGCTCATAAGGTATATCAAAACAAAAATCAGATATAGTGACATGCAAAAGTTGCCAGTAGCACTCTGGAATTGCTTGGTGGAGCATACAGAACTTCCTTGAGACGTAGCATAAGAAACGGGAAGAGTGATAGCCCATATTAACGCAACAAGAAACTTTAGTAGATATCTTACTCTCTGACTTAATCCCATGTTATGCCTTGCTTTCCATATCAAAGAAATATCAAGAGCCACTGCAATCAACAAGGTTCATTACTTCATCCGGTGAAAAGCATTAACAAAGAACATTCACATATAGCACAATACTCTGGACGCCCAAATCATAATTTAAATTGTTCAATATAAGAGAAATAATGGTGCATTCAGCACTTCCGTGCAAAAGGAATTGAAACTAGAAGAATATATCAGCAAGAAGAATAGTTCGCTTATTAGTAAGAAATGAGTTATTTTACTACTGTGCATCATTATTAAATCCTTTTAAAAACTAAATCTGACCCATGAAGTTGAAGAATAATAAAGGAATTCCAAGGAAGATATTTCATAAATTGCACATAAAAAACACAAACAAAGAACATGACAGAAACATAATCATTTAAACAAGTGTAGCAGAATTCAACCTTGGCAAATCATGATTTAGTTTAGGTTTAACCAGCAAAATAAAACATGATTTTTCATCATTATGTTGCACTTGCTAAATCTACGTAGCAACAACCAGCAATCCATTTGCCAGTACTGTGGACTAAAAAGTGGTGCAGCCCATGCTTAAATGTCCTAACAATGTAAGATCTCGCAAGTGGTTCATGTACACACCGTTATGCTTGCATTTACGAAGAGGGTGGATTGTTCATGCAACATGAACCTATGCCTACATATAAAATTGAGGCAACCTAACCACTGTTTGAGGCACTTCCACTTAGTTTTGTGGCTTACTGTGAAGCAAATTATTTTCATAGCTGCGAAGTTCATATTTATATATTCAACAAATTCATGTATGAATAATCAACTTAAACAGCCGGACCTTGTAGAAGTCTAAGAATTGCATTAGTCACAAAGATGCTCATAATGTCATCAAAGACCTCTGGCTCAAAAACATCCAGAGGTGTCTCCAATTCATGCCATGCCAAGATACTCATTACCTGAAAAAAAAATGATAATAATAACACTCAATATGAGTATGCACCAAGAGAGAAAGAGGTGCTCTAAATGTATTTTTCATTTTTATGCTTAAACCTGGAGAGCTAATATAAGAAATGTCCACATCCGATCAAAGCTTCTGAAAAGGTGCCAGAATGAACGAACTTCTACAAAATTTGTCTTTCCCAACCACTTTTGCTCACAAGTTTCATCTGGAGACTCCTGAATGTCACATTAGCATGTTGAATTAAAGGATCTAACCGCCTAAAAATAAATGAAGAACGAATGTACTAGGGAGGCGGACTATCACAGAGAACGCATACTGTAGGTTAAACCATAGAAAGACAAAAATTGTTCTACAAAGAGATACTGCCATGACTTTCATGATTAAGTAGATATTTACTGCGGTAGATTGTAAAGCTCCTTGGCACATTACAAAGTAGAAATCAATGAAGAATGAATATACCGCAAACGCATGAATATACCTAGTTGAATTGAAGGATTAAACCGCCTAAAAATAAATGAAGAATGAATATAATTGGGAGGCAGACTATACTGTAGGCTAAACGATAGAAAGACAGAAATTGTTCTACAAAAGAGATACTGCCATGACTTTCATCATTAAGTAGATATTTACTGCGTTAGATTGTAAAGCTCCTTTGCACATTACTAGGTAGAAATCAAATGTGCATTTTAAATATTTGAATATGGTGTAAGTAGTGTCTTTAGAATAAATCTAGATGATTAACAAATGCTTTTCCTACAGCAGACAATATACAATAAGGGTTAAGCTGGCCACAATAATGCAATGAATTCTTAATCTAGAATTGTTGGGATCAAGAAAATCCCTTTTTGATTAAGCAAAAATTAAAACGCAAGCAACATCTCAAAGCAATTCAAAATAACAAAATAATTCCAGAATTTTATTTAGAAAGACAAACCTACAAGCCAAACAATATTAGAATGGTATGTCAGTCCCCCAAACAAGTTTCAATGCATTATATCGAATCTGTGGGAAGTAAATGGCCTAATCAATATTCGAATGCTATGATGCACGGACACAGACACGGTCATATGGATACGATATGACACACACATGAGACATGTCAATTATTAAAAATATAGGACACAGATAGGAATTGGACATGATATTATAATTTTTATATTTTAAAAATAATATATAAAAATTGAATAATTATAATATTAAAAATAATTCAGAAATAATAAATCATTTAACTAGAATTTAATCTTAAAATGAATAATATTATGTCGAGAGTTGGGCGTCAATGCTTAGTATCAGGCATCAAGAGAAGAGATGACAATGTTGTCAAGAGTGGGGCATCAATGTGTGGGCTCCGAAAATTCGGCCCCGGCCTCCGCTCGCTCTTCTTATTCAGCGAGAGAGTTTTAACTGAATAAGTTCCGAGGTAAATTTTGGAAGGCAGATGGGTTTGTAGATAAGACACTACCCAGAGATTTCGCCCTCATTTTGCGAGGACTTTATGATCTGAGTTCTGGTTTCCTATAGGCGCAAGCCCCTATAGTTAATTACCCCTTCCGATCACGAGAGAGAACTTTCGATTAAGGCTAGTCATCAATCAGATACGTAGGGAATACATAGTATCTGGCATATAGTAGCAGCAATGGATTGGATATTGAAGATTGGGTTTGGATTTGGGTATTTAGAAAGGTTTGGAAAGTTTGGTATTTAAAATAGAAATTTCACCATCGTGCACTTAAAGCGGATGGTGGGGGAATGGATGATGGGCCCGATCAAGATCCCATGGTTCCGTCGTCCTGGGCCATCGTGGTCCCTGGTCTACTTAGTCAGAGGAGGTAGTCAACCCAACCTGACAGAAGGATCCTTGTCGGCAGCCATGGGTTGCTTCGTCCAAGGGAACCTTGTAGACCGGGGTTGAATGTTTGTCTAAGGGGACAAATTTAAATCCACCTTAGCTAACAGAGGGCTTTGTGCCCTATCGATCATATCCTATTGATTAATATCTCAAGGATTTAACGCCATTAAAGAGCGTATTGGCTCTGGCCATAACCGCTATCTGTGGTGCCATTTGGCGGCAAAACCACTCGATTCAGAGGGCCCTGGGTCATAACCGTTTACCTGCAGTGCCATTTGGCGGCGAAACTGCCGGTTAGAGGACACGTACCATGTCCTTACTGGCAAGAGATTGTTTGAGAATGGATCCTAGTGATATTTTCGACTAGGCATTTGGCTCTTTGTGAGCTAGAGTTTATTTGAATTTATCCACCCCGGCAGACTGTCGCTGAGGGTGGATGGATTTTTGCTTTAAGTGTTTCATGGTTGAATTTCAATTTTAAATATTTTTTGGATTTTTTAGATTTTTGTGGAGTTTTCTAGGATTTTGGGTTTTTGGATTTTTGTGGTGGAGCTTTGGAATATTTGGGATTTTTGGAATTTTGAGTGGAGCTTTGGAATATTTGAAATAAAACTTCGGATATTTGGGAGATATTTAAAAATATTTGGGGAACCCCTCCGGTTGAGATCTGCATTCAACACGGCCATCATCGGGGTATTTGGGGGCATTCCCTTTATGGATTGAACCTTGTCAACTCTATCGGGCTGTCGACAGAGGATCGGGTTTCGTAGGCTTTATGCCCTTTGATAGTGAATTCTCATTGTTGTAGGCCTTGAAGGCCTTATATGAATGTATTAAGACAAATATGACGGTCGCCACAACCGTATATTTGTTTGTTGGTTCGAACCCTGTCAACTTCTATTGACCCGTATAGAAGGATCGGTTTCGAACCTGAATTCACTTGTCAACCCGCGCAGCATCCCTAGACATCACGTGTGTACCAATAACACGCTTGTCAAGGCCCATGCGGGTTTTATAATTGTTTTTACCCCTTTTAGTATACCTATGTGTATACAATTTATAGTGCACGTGCGGGGGTGTTCTTGGAATAGACGCCTTCTGTCTGCTTGTACGGAGGTTGCAGATCCGGTGGCGTAGCAGCTTCTAGATAGAATTGTTCGCTGCTTCGTACAGGTAGACTGTCGTGCACTATTTGTTGATTTTTGTAGGCGGGTCATAGTGCACTAACTAATCTCCTGCCTTGAATTGTAGAAGCTTGCATCCATTGTTTCTTTGTGTGTTGATTAGAGGAATCTCCTATATTTGCTTACATGTCGACTGATATCGATTGTGGAAGGATTATGTGTCACTTTGAACTTTGATGGTTGATTGTTAATGGTGGACGAGCCTTGTTGAACATCGTAAATCTTCCACTGCCATATGAGGATAGCTCAAATGTTGTGAAGGAAACTTGCTTAATAACATGTTCATCCCAATCAATATGACGACATATTGATATCTTAATGAAATTTCATATTTTGATTGCAATCATATCATTGTGTTTTCCAATCAACTTTTGCTTATGAATAGATTGCATTCATTGTGTATATGTATTCACCTTGCAGACATAGATAATTTGAATCTGGTTCTTAGATGATTTAAAGGTCTTATAGTATCACTGGCGATCAACATCACAACAATATTTGAGTAGAACTTTAAATCAATCATTGACAACCAAATTATACTATTCTGTCACCTCGCTCTTATCATTCGTAGGTGATACATGTTCAACTTTCTCACTCACATTCGTTGGTGTCTCACTAAAATCATTAGCTTCAATAATCCACCAAGGTTTAATGTGATCATTTACAAATCATCTTGATTTCGTCATTCATGAATGAGAAGTTAGTGAGTTCTTCCTTGTTTGAATTCTACTTGCAAACTTCGAAGAAGGTCTAATGCATATGATAAGTTCGATATCATCCTTTACTTGCATTCTGATTGGAGTAGTCACTTCTCAATCTTCATTAGAGGTCATTCAAATTCAAACATTCGTTGTTTGTTCATCAAGTCCAATATTGGATTTCTACTCCAAGCTTCTTATATAATTTATAAATTTGAGGCATTGTCATTTGATTCAAATTTTCATTGATCATTTAAGTCCCAATTAAGTCCAAGTCCAAATGATTTGAATTTCGAGTACAATTCAGGCTTAAGAAGATCCTCTTTCCTTCATTCGAGTCCCCTGTAGTCCTTTGAGTTCATGTTTAATTTCACTTTGCAAGTTCAAGCCATGTCCACTTGATGTATAAATCAAGTTCAAATTTAGTTCATTTTGATTTAAGTTCTGAGCATAGTTCCAAGTCCTTGGTTGTTCTGAGTTCAATTAAGTTCTAGCTCTTCGTTCTTCTCATTTGACTTTCAAATCAAATGTAGGCTCAAATTTTATATTTTCAAGCTTATCTGAGTTTGAGTTTATTTAAGTCAATTGAATCAAGTCCACAAGCCCGTTGTCTTCTCAAGTTCAAAGGTTCACAAGTCCGAGTCCAAGTTCAATCATCCTTTGAGTTCAACCAAGTCCAAATGTAGCATTATGTTCACCCGAAATTTCGGCAGCCTTCCGGCGTCTCCCCCGTTTAGGGGAAAACTACGGAAAACTGGGTTTTTCCCACCATGCTAAGAAAAGGTAGATGCCCTCTTTCGAGATCACCGCGGCCGTATAATTTTGATCCCCCACCACGTTAAGAAAAGCGTGTATGGGTATTTTTTGAAAACATTTTGCAAGAAAACATTTTTTGAAAGTATTTTGCAAGAAAGCAGTTATTTCCCCGCAAGCGGGTACTTATGGGTATCCCCGCTTCATCGTGCGCATCGCACCGGGATCCCTTCCCACCACGAACTTCGAAGAAGGAATTTAGGTGATTACCCGCTTCGTCGCAAGCGTCGTGATGCACTCCCTCCCACCACGCTAAGAAAAGCGTGTATAGGTGGTCGTTTTGTCTCGACAAGTGCGTTGAAACGGGTTCTCGGAGTTTTAGGGTTTAGGAGTTATACCTGCGCGGGGTTGATGACGGCGGTGTTGGTCGAGGGAGAGAGGCATCATATTTATTTTATAATTAATTATGATTAACCATGATTTATTATGACTAGTCACAATTAGTTATAATATAAATTATAATGTTTTTTTATTAGTTATAATTAATTATAAGTTAATATAATTAATTAAAGTAATTAATTATAAATAACTTTAATTAATTATAAATAACAAATATTAATTAATTTTAACTTAAAAATATAATAATTAATTATGATTAACTGATATTAACTTTAATTAAAATTAATTATAATTAGTTAAAATTAATTATAATTAATAACTTAGAATTAATTATAATTAATCATACTAATTATAATAAATTTAATAATTGCAATTAATTAAAATTAATCATAAATAATTAAAATAATTTTAATTAAAACTAATTAAAATTATTTAATTAACATTAATTTTTATTAAAATTAATTTACATTAATTTTAATCAAAAATCATGTTAATCTTCACCCTTCCTTCTCTATAGTTCGGCGGGTTCACTGGGCATGGCCGAAGAAGAGCACGTGAAAGGGGGGAATTTACCTTCACAACCAACGAGCTCTTGTTCTTCCTACCGATCAAAATGTCGTAACTTTCGATCGGCACAGGAAGGAGCGGGGGCGGAGTCGGCTGGAGCAGGTTCGGCCGAAGCTCGGGGAGATCCCGTCGGGTTGCACAGGTAAGGAGGATGGTTTCTCCCTCTCTCTCCCTCTCTCTCTCTCTCTCTCTCTCTCTCTCTCTCTCTCTCTCTCTCTCTCTCTCTCTCGGGATTGGGCTTGATGGGAGGAGGCGAGCTCGCCTGCTGGGTGAGGTCGGAGGAGGTTGATCGGAGAGGTATCGGGAGAGAGTAGTGAGAGCTCGGGCAATGGAACGAGCGGCTTGGAGTCGGGAGTGTGCCGAATGAGGGGGTTGCCCTCTCGTTTTAAAGGCACGATCCGGGATGCGATCGAGGCCAGTTTTTGCGCAGGAGGTGCGGAGATTCGACGTGAATCGGCGCTGTTGCGGAGTGTCTCGGCGGGATTCCTGGGTCCGTCGGGCAAGGAATGATTTTGAGCTCATTTTTTTTTGTTTTCCTTTGGATATGGTATGCAGGTCAACACAATGTTATGCGGTAAGTATCAGGCGTCGATATTAAGAGAGCCTTTGTCATTGATGTTGGGAGGGTGTTGGTCGTCGATGTTAAGATGACTTCGGACAAAGATGAGTTGTCAAGTTGTAGGTGTAGAAATTGCTAGTGTCAAGCATCAGTGTGTTAGACCGGTCCACGCGGGACCGGCCAAGGCGCGAACAAGGCGGAAGCCTCCGCCTCCCGATTCAGCCGCACACCCCGCCGAAGCAAACAAAGCAATGTAGGAAGAATTTTTGAGGGATTTGGGAGGGAAATTTGAATGTAGGAACTGCTTAGGGATTTCTTTTTGATTTGTATGCATTAAATACTTTGTTTTCCTAGGGTTAGGACATCTTGAATTTGGTTGATTTGAGATCTCCTAGATTTAGGTTTTTCTTTGGGCTCTAGCGGCGTCTAAAGATTTGGGAGAGATCGATCCTCCTCTCGAATAGAGGATCAATTGTATCTTGTTATTTTTCGTTTTTCTTTCATCAAATACTACAAATTATCTACTGCTTTTGTGGTTTTGGCGGACTTTTGTGAAGAATTCTCGCTATTGTCCAAAGATTGATAGGAAATACTTGAGATCTACAAGTGTTTCCTATCAAATTGATATCAGAGCAAGTCATGGAACCATTCGTGGGCTTATTTTGGCGAATTTCAGCGGCTGATTTTTGGTCAGGAACAGACGAAGTGGTGTTTTTGTAATCCAAATCCGGAATTTTTGGATTTACAAAAGTTCAGATCGAGATGGCAGCCAAGAAGTTGATGCGCTAGAAGAAAATCTTGAAGGGGAGATGAACCAAATCAAGACAACGATGGAGGAAAGGATTTCCTCCATAGAAGACAAGTAGCAGATCTCCGAAACATGATGAAGAAAATGTTGGAAATCCACAACCACACAACGGCTTCCGTGGCAAAAGAGAAGGAAAGAAAAACATGAATTTTGAAATTCGTAGTGAGGAAGATGAGGTGGAAATCGTGGAGGGAGAAAGAAGGAAACCCTATCTGGAGTCTTTCCAGATGGATGATAGAGGAGGTAGGTATGGAGAAAGGCATGGGTATGGAGGGATGGAACAAAGGGGGGTTGATTGGGAATGCCGGGAGGGACATTATGATCGCCGAGGTGCTGATTTTGAAGGAAAAAGAGGGGAATTCGAAGGGGGTTTGGGCTATGGCAGGTCAACAAGGGAAAACCGGGAGACGTGAGATGGGCCGAGCACTTGGGAGAGGGGAAGCTATGGAAGAATAAGGGGGAATGGTGGAGATCAGAAGGTGGGAAGTTAAAGATGCCTATCTTCGAGGGGGAGGATGTGTATGGGTGGATTTATAAAGTGGAGAGGTACTTTGTCGTTAATGAGCTAACGGAGGAGGAGAAGCTGACAGCAGCAGGCCTATGTTTGGAGGGGAAGGCACTGTCATCGTACCTGTGGAGAGACCAGAGGAGACCTATCATGGACTGGAGGGAATTCAAAGACTGCATAATAGAACGTTTCCAAACTGACCGGGAAGGAGATTTCTATGAGCAGTTCTTTGCTCTGGCACAGGAGGGATCAGTAGCAGACTACTGGGAGCAGTTTAAGCACCTAGCCAATAGGGTGGAGCGATTATCAGATACGGTATTGGAGTGGAACTTCATGAAGTGGTTGAAGGCAGAGATCCGAGCAACAGTGAAGGTTTTGATTCCTCGTGACTTGGGGGAGGCCATGAAGTTGGCCCAGCTGGTGGAAAATCAGAAGAATCTAGAGAAGGGAGCTAGGAACAACAACTCAGGAGGCTCTTACAGCACAACAACTACTCTTCTAACACACCAAGGGGCCTGCATCAGGTAACATTAATGAGACCACCAGGGAGAAGCCAGAAAGAGAGAGTGGGAAAAATTTTAAGAGGCTGACAGAGAAGGAGATGCATGAAAGGGAAAAGGGATTGTGTTTCAGGTGTGATGAGAAGTATACACCAGGACATCGGTGCAAGGACCGAACTCTTTAGGTTCTCACTATCTGTGATGACGAGGAAACTGAGGGAGGTGAGGGGGAGTTAAAAGAAGAGATGGATGAGAAGTTGCATTTGGATCTGGCTGAGGTTTCCATAAATTCAATAGTATGAATCACTTCGAATCATACGATGAAGGTGAAGGGAAAAATAGCAGGCATGGAGGTGGTTGTTTTGATTGACAGTGGGGCTACCTATAATTTCATTTCTACTCAGATCATCAACTAACTAGGAGTGAAATTGGTGGACACCGGTTGTACTAGAGTGATGATGAGTACAGGGAAGATGGAGAAAGGCCAGGGGATCTGTAAAGGGAGGATTATCTCCCACTAGAGTTAGGAAGTACTAATGTCATCATGTGAATGAAATAGTTACAAACCTTAGGAGAAACCAAGGACAATTAAGGAGCACTCACGATAGAATTAATGGTGGATGGGGGAAAGGTGGTTATAAGGGGAGATGCAGGGCTATCCAAAGCCATGGTAACACTTAAGACCATGGTTAGGAGCCTACAAGAGCTGGGGGAAGATTATCTAGTTGGACTACACAAGTTGGATGTGATCAAGATGGAGGAGGGGAGGGGATGTTTCTCTTTCAAGGCAACCCCTAATTCAGTAATTTGGTAAGGATTTTCAGCCACCTCAAGGATGGCCACCTCCACCGGAACACGAGCATATCTCCACCTTGAGGACAAGGTGGATCTTCAGGAGGGAAGTATTGTTAGAACGGTCCAATGGACCGGTCCAGCCGGTCCACGTGGGACCGGCCCAGGCGAGAACTAGGCAGAAGCCTCCGCCTCCTGATTCAGCCGCACGCCCCGCCGAAGCAAACAAAGCAATTTAGGAAAGATTTTTTAGGGATTTGGGAGGGAAATTTTAATGTGGGGACTGTTTAGGGATTTCCTTTTGATTTGTATGCATTAAATACTTTGTTTTCCTAGGGTTAGGGCATCGTGAATTTGACTGATTTGAGATCTCCTAGATTTAGGTTTTTCTTTGGGCTCTAGCGGCGTCTAGAGATTTGGGAGAGATCGATCCTCCTCTCGAATAGAGGATTGATTGTATCTTGCTATTTTCCATTTTTTTCATCAAATAATACAAATTATCGACTGCTTTTGTGGTTTTGGCGGACTTTTGTGAAGAATTCTTGCTGTTTTTCAAAGATTGATAGGAAACACTTGCGATCTACAAGTGTTTCCTATCACAATGTCAATGTAAGAACTGGTTTAACTAGCCGGTTCAATTGAACCGGCTAGCCTTAATATAACCGCGATCAAGCATAATCAAAACGGGACAGCGCGGAACTAGTCAGACCACACGCACGCTCAGCAGCTTCAACAGGTCTCGGATCACTTTTTTGATCAAAGGATTGCGTGCGAGAATGAAATCAGGCGACTCCTCTTTAAGTATAACTCCTTCCTCTTCTTTCATTATCGCTAAATAAGCAATAATTTAGAAGAACTACTGTGAGAGGCGGCTAAGAGGAAAATGAGGGAAGGTTTGTTGATTTTTCCCATTTCTGTATAAATCCTTTCATATTTCTTCATCTAAACAATGAGGGATATTAAATTGAAGGCAAAGAAAGAGATTGAAAGCAGAACGAAGATATTTGGAGAGAAAGAGGAAAGAATTTGGAGAATTTTTCTTCTGAATTTTCTTTTATTCTCTGATAGTGGAATAAAGAGTACGTGCTTAAACTATTAATTAAGTTTGATTTAGATATGAATTTACATTCTTACTTTCTAATTGAATAAATCATTATTGTAAGAAGAATTCAATTAAAGTAAGCATTGGTTCGATGGTTCAACAATGAAGGAAGGAGATTTGCAAGGGAAATTTTCTACAAGGTAATTATTGTATAAATTTTGAAATGAACTAAAGCTCTTTTATGTTGCAATACATTAGGTTGTCGTCGTATGAAGAATAGGAATCATTGATGTTGCTTTATAATTGAGAAATTTAAGTGAAGGTTTATAATAATTAGATCTTATTAATGTTATTTAAATAGTGAAAGATTTTTATAATTAAGTTGAGACGAGAGTATTGAAATCTACAACAAAGCTCGGGATTGGAAAGAATTAAATATTGGAAACATTCAAAGTGGGTATATGGTGTTATCTTTAAATATTTCATGATTCTATTTTATTCATAGTCTTCTAATTATTTGCATTAATTATAAATGTTGAAGGTATAAATATTTCATGATTCTATTTTATTCATAAAGTCTTCTGATTATTGTATCAGTTACAAATGTTTGAAAGTTTCATTAAAGTGAAAAGTAATATATATATATATATATAAAATAGTATATACTTCGAAAATGGAAAAAGAAGAAGATAGATAAAAGTTATATATTGAAATAAAACAAACGTAAATATAAAAAGGAAAAGGTATATACATTCAAATTATAGGAGTTCACCCCTATATGGTAGTGGCTGGGGAAGCAAGGTACCTATGCATGTTAAATAGAAATAAAAATGGTTGTACCTTTATTAGTATATTTAGACGGTGCCCCTATACAAATTGAATTGGAAAATGAATAAATACTAAATTTTTATGAAATGTATTATATAACTAAAAAGAAACGTGCATAGAAGATCAACTCGTTGCGCCGCAAGCGTCGAAAATGGGATTTCAGGATTTTTGTGTTTAGAAAACATTATACCTTGCACAAAATAGGCAACGATGATGTCAAGAGCATGAGAATGACGAGTCAAAATACAAATCCTTCTCCCTCTTTTTTTTAAATCTCTCTTCTTGTTCTTTCTTTCTCTCTTTGTCTTTCTTTAACTATTACTAATAACAATCAATAATAATATTTATCAATAATAATATTGAGAGAGGGTGGCTGTTAAATGCTTTGAATGTCTGAGCTTGAGTGTTTGTAGGCAAGTAGGTGAATTTTTGGATTATGGAAGAAGTTAGTTGTTTGGTTGTTGTTTTGAGCAGGGGAAATGTGAGGAGTTAAAGTTTGCCGGATGGATCAAATGGGATGTTTGCAATTGTGGGTTGAAGAAAGTTGTACGAAGTGGTGTTGTAGTAAGGAAGAATAGCAAGTGGCAATTTTCTCAGGTGAATGGAGAGGAGAAAGAGTAGGTTGTTGCAAGCTTTTAGGGTCGGACAAGGTGTGAAGGTGGGCTGATAATGGGCTGTTGATTTGCTAGAGGATTGCAGGATGGGCTTGGGGTGTTGGCTGTGAGAGAGGAGAAAGAATGACTTGGGCTGCTGCTATTAGAGATTTATGGTAGTGAGGAGTAGAGATTAGGCTAATGATGGACGAAACAGAGAGGAAGGCTGTAAATGGTCGTTGGGCAGCAAATTAGCGGGAATACAGTATTGGGCTGGAGGAGGGATTTGGAGTTCGGCTGCTATCAGATTCGAATAGGACGGGAGAAAATGTAGCTGTTGTTGAGAACAGGCAGAGAGAAGCGGCCTATAGGTGAGGTGAGTGGGATTGGATCGAGAGACAGGGGTTGGTCTCAGGGGGCGTGAGGGAGTTCCGTCTGCTGGAGTGCGGAGACAGGCTGTTGAGTTGAGGCTTAAGGAGGGACAGAGAGGGGGTCGGGCTGTCTCATGCGAATAGAGGGAGACGATCCTAACCTCTCAACTTGATTTCTTGCATGCATTAAACATGATCAAGAGGATTGTGCTCTTAGTGCTAACTAGTAAAGGAAAATCTAAAGAATTAAACCTTTGGGTCCCTAAACCTTTTTAGTATTTTCCTATCCCTATTTTATAAGAAATGAAAAATAAAGAGAATTATTTTACTAACATGTGCGTGACTTAGAAATCTGAAGGAAAAGAAAGATAGAAGAACTAAAATCCTTCTTAATTTTACTACTCAGAGTTAAGATTTCGAACAAAACATATATACTATAAGTCTAAAAAAAACATCCAAAATCTATAAATGCAATTTTTAAGAAGATAATTTAGATATATATTCTAGTTCAACTGATCTGTGATTTTCTTTGACCAAATCAGTTCTCTTTGATTCAAATCATTTATGCACTGAGTTCTTCCATTCAATACAACAATTCGAGTAGTGTCACCTTTCCTTGCAAAGATCCAATCAATCCAAATAATCACAACTATCTAAAAAGAGGCAAGATAAGCAAATGTACAGACCTTAGAATTAGTAATTTGCTCTGAAGAAAATGACGTGAAAAAAAAATCATTTTCTAGACGCAAGGGCCAGCCAAGCTTAAAACAATTGTTCGACCTGCATGTTCAGAAAGCAAACAAAAGATTCTGTTGAGCATTATAATTTTGAAGAGCATGGACTCTTCTCAAAACACTCTTACTACTTACCAAAAGAATTCATTCAAATCATCATAATTTCTCCATTTTGAATGGTCTGAAACACCATTTTTGTTCTTCTGAGCTTCCTTCATTAATAAAAGGAAATATAGATATGATTATCAAAAATTGTGCAATAAAGACGGTAAAATATAAAGTGACAAATATAACCTCATTGATAACTTTGTAAATTGGGGTGATAACATTTCCCAAAAATGATTCATTTGGTCCTCCATAAGCTGGGACTACCTTCTTTCCAGTATTTAAGCAAACGGCACCAGATAATACTCCATATAACTCGTATGCCATCTGAAACACAAGTTTTATCTAGTCAAGAAGAAACATGACAAAAAAAGGACACAAAATAAAGAATTATTATGGAATATGATTGAAGTGGTTTGCTTCAACACTTTGTGAAATTAGAATGTTTTATCTTCAGGCCACAAAGGTTATAATTTCATATCCATCGCTTTCACTGCATCAAAGCAAAGCTAATAGGAAAGTGTCTACCATTAAATTAGTATGTTATACAACTGGGAATAAATTTACATTATCAACAAAGCGTAAGAAGTTTAACAAAAAAAAAAAGACAAATAAAGTTTAGCCAACTAAAAAAACTGATATATGATGCGACCACAGTAGAAAAATTGATATTACATGATGAAAAATGTAACACAGGCATTCTGGCATCAGCCGCAAGTTAGAAGCCTCGCCCCAGATAAGAAGATAGAGAGCAATGTATAAAATTTTATATTGCTGTATTTCCTGCTGCACTGATGGTAACCTGAAAGGAGAATAAAGATATGTAATCTAGACAAAGCAAAGTAGATTAAAAGACTTAGCTCTTTCCGGTCAATTTTATGTTTAAGGAAAGATTTTAAAATTCTTAATGGCATGCATAGCATGCTAAAATAGCATGAGGCATAGTCAAACAAAACCTTACCATAAGTTACAATTACGGCCCAAAAATTTGCACCAGTTCCTATAATTTTTGAAGATTTTTACCATAAGCTCATCCACAGCTCTATCATCAAGCTGGAAAACATGATTTATGCTTTAGAGTACTTAACAATATTGTTAAAAAATAGATGAGCCTACTGCAAAATGATACGGGCAATAATACCTTTGTGGCCAGTGCAGGTTTAGGATTTTGCCTAACATGCATATTAGCAAGCAGTAAAACCAAATGTTCCCGTTGATTGGAAACACTTCCAGCCTAAAAAAAAAACACTTTTATGAACCAAACGTAGTGTACTTGTCAAGTTCTGTGCAGTAAGTAGAACGATTAGAAGTTGTTTGACGTAGGAGGTCCTGCTATTCAACCAGTATGGCGGTTTGCATAAAGAAATAATAACTCCAAGGCACTAAATTTCAGCCATAAACAGATGACATCGATTAGTTCACCTGAAAACCAAACAAGTTCTGCAGCCAATACAGTATATCCAAAGGGAGCTCTGTTTCACAGCTGTTCTCTGTACTTGGAAGGCCTCTAACATTGCGAATAGCTGAAACAGCAGCTTCAATCTGTGGAACGTTAGATCAGAATCAGTTTTAATCTCCATAAAAGTGGGCTTTTGATCAACTACAAGATCGAGTTAACAACTCTAAAGTTGACACGGTAATAAGGATTAAATGTAGAACAAGGAATGAATTCAAATGAACACAAAGAAGATGATTCCTAGTATGAAAAACAATGGTTAAAGTTGCCTTCTTATATTTTGAAAAAGGTACTACACTCTCAAAAGAAAAAAACTATATAAAAAATCATTGGGGTCCACTTCCTTAGGTGGACCAATCAAAATGGGGATTGTGTAGAAACCAAAGAAACAGAGAGATACAAGAAACAAGAGATAAACAATAGAGGAAAAATATTATTATCAAGCATGTCTTACAATATGCTGTACAGACTTAATAAATAGGCCAGAGACAGTATGGTTCAAGAACAAGTGAACCAATAGAATTGCTACACCTCATGTCCAAGTACAAATACATAAACGTATTATTTTAAGTATTTTGTTTCTAATACGCCCATGCAAACTGATGGTTCTTGACTGACCGTTAGTTTGTGACATGATTTATGAAAGCAAGGTGTAGATAAAGACTTGGTAAGTATGTCAGCCTCTTGATCGATCGTACTGATTGGTAGAATGGATATGTTGTTTTGTTGTATGTGATCCATTATAAATATTTGATCTATCTCGATATGTTTTGTGCGAGCATGGAAGACCGGATTATTTGCTAGAGCAATGGCTGAGGTGTTGTCGCAGTATATTTTGGTTGGATAATCTTGATTGATGTTGAAATCTTGAAGGAGTCTTCGAAGCCAGATAATATCGGACGTTAGTGCCGCAAGTGCCTTATATTCAGATTCTGTGGAGGAGTGAGCTACCGTATGCTGCTTCTTAACAGTCCAGGAAATAATTGTGTCACCCAAAAAGGAGCAGTAGCCGGATGTGGATTTACGGGAGATAGGATCACTCGGCCAGTCGGCATTTTAAAAGGAAGTGAGAATGAGGTTAGATTTTGTAATCGGAATGCCAAAGTTGAGCGTACCTTTGATATATCAAAGAAGGCGTTTCAGCATGTATATGTTCTGAGGTTGAGGGTTGTGCATGTGTTGGGATAACTGATTGACACTGAAGGCAATGTCAGGGCGAGTTATAGTTAAATATTGTAACGAGCCCGTGAGACACCGGTACAAGTTACTGTCTTGTAGAAGAATGTCATAGTGAAAGACTTCCGGTAGTTTGGTGCAGGTGGGATTGGCTAGGGAATTACACTGTAGGAGTTCGGCTTGTTGTAGAACTTTTTAAGCATATTTTGTCTGGGTAAGGAAGTACTCATGTGGAAATCTAGTTATTTTTACACCAAGAAATTCATTGACCTCCCCGAGATGCTTCATAGAGAACTCTGTGTTGAGTTTGGCAAGAATGTCGCTAATAGCTTTCTTGTTGTTCCCGGATATAAGTATGTCATCAACATAGACCAGGAGGTAGATACGAGTTTGGGCTTGACGGTACACAAGTAACGATGGATCCGATTCACTGTGGGAGAAGCCGAGTGTGACCAGAAACGAGGTGAATGTATTGTACCACTGACGGGGAGCCTGTTTTAATCCGTAGATAGATTTGTGAAGAAGGCATACGTGATCCAGGTGAATGTGGTCCTCGAACCCTCTTGGTTGAGTCATGTAGACTGTCTTGGAGAGGTGATCGTGAAGGGAGGCGTTTGCTAAGTCTAGTTGGTGAACAGTCCAATCATTATATAAGGCGACCACCAGCAATATTCTGATGGTTGGTAACTTTGCAACTGGACTAAATGTCTCTGTATAATCCAACCCGTATTCTTGATGGTTGCCTTGGGAAACAAGTCTTGCCTTGTGTTTTGCTATAGAACCGTCTGTATGAAATTTTGTCTCATTCATCCATTTACAACCCAAAATGGACACGTTTGGTGGAGGAGGAACTAAGCTCCATGTTTCTTGCTATTGCAGAGCCAGAAATTCCATAGCCATGGCTTGACGCCATTCAGGTTTCTGGACAGCGTCAGAGTAAGTCGTTGGGTCCAGATGAGAGTTAGAATGTGTTTGTTTATGCAGCAGGTTTAGTCTGATGGGAGGTTTAAGCGATCCTAGCCTGCTACGAGTAGTCATGGGGTGTCAAGGTAAGGTGGTTTTGGCCACTGGTTGAGAAGGTTCATAAGAGTTAGATGATGTAGAGCACGGGGGTTGAGATGGAGAACATGAGGGGGAACGGGTAGATGGATTAGTATGACATATGTTGGGGGACTTGGCAGATTTATTAATTTGAAATGTGGACACAGGTGTAAGAAGGAAAGGGGACGGATCTTCCTGAGCCTTGGATTGAGAAGCGATAGTACCTGAGAAAGGGAAGGCTTGTTCGTGGAAGGTGACATGCCTGGAGACGGTGATGTTATTGTTAGTAGAATCAAGGCATTTGTAGCATTTGTAAATGTCAGAGTAGCCAAGAAAGACTTGAGGTATAGCTTTTGGTTGGAATTTGTGTCTTGAGTGCAATGGTGTGAGTGAATAACACGCACACCCGAAAGTCTTGAGGTAACGATAGTCAGGTTTAATTTTGTGAGAGAGTTCAAAGGGAGAGAGATTATTGAGAGTGGTAGAGGGCATTCTATTTATAACGTAAGTCGCAGTCAAAACAGCATCTGGCCAAAATATGTATGGAACCGACGCCATATGAAGGAGCGTGCGAGTTGTCTCAATGATGTGTCGGTGTTTTCTCTCAGCAACACCATTTTGCTCCGGAGTGTAGGGACACGATATCTGATGAAGAATACCATGAGAACGAAGAAACGTGGCAAAGGCATGATTCACGTATTCGGTTCCGCCGTCAGTTCTTATGGTTTTAATTTTATTTGACGTGTACTTTTCGACTTGATTCTTAAAATTAATGAACGTTCAAGAACCTCATATTTCAGACGTAAGGAAAATAACCAAGTAAATCACGAAAAGTCGTCAACAAAAATAAGGTAGTATTTAAAACCTTGAGTTGAGGTCATGGGAGCAGGTCCCCAAACGTCGGAGTGAATAAGAGCGAGAGGAGTATCAGTGTGATGTTTAGAAAGTTCAAACCGAAGTTTATGACATTTAGAAGTGGCACAAGAATTACAGTTAGCCGAATATTTTCCTAGATTAAGACTTGGGTTACAACGAGAAATCAAATCAAAAGTATGTTTGTGCGGGTGTCCAAGTCTTTGGTGCCAAGACTCAGTCTGCGATTGAGAGATAGTGAGCGCTTGGTGCTGAGCAGTAGAATGACCCGTTGGCATCGTGTATTACATGGCCCTCTGAATATAACTCTGTGAGTCTTCATGTCCTTCAAGACAAAACCGCATGGGTCAAAAACAATAGCAATATTATTATCTTTGGTGAGTTGAGAGATGAAAAGTAAATTGTAATGAATAGCAGGAGAGTGCAAGATCTGAGATAGGTTCAGGTTACGTGACGGGGTCGGGAGGATTCCCGCCCCGGTGTTGGCAATGTTTACCGAGCTACCGTCACCAATTGTGATGTTGTCCGATCCTCGATAGGGTTTAGAGATCGATAGGTTCTCCAGTGAATCCGTAAGATGCGTGGATGCCCCGGAATCCAAGAACCAACTAGAGTTAGTGTTTTCAGAATTTGCCAGGAGAGCTGTGGTGGTTTATTTGGATGAAGGAGTGTACTGAATATTTAAGCAGTGCCAGCATGTTGTGGCCGAATGACCCTTTTTGAGACAAATTTGACAGATGAGAGATGCAGTAGCTATGGTTTTGGAGGCGCCATTGTTATTAGAGGAATTTCTGCCGCGAGATCTGCGACCTCTTCCATGGTAAGTGAAGAGAGCCGTGTTAAGATCTGGATTGGTATTTGTCCTAGCTGCTTCGGTAGCAAGATTGACCTCCTCGCTTAGAAGAAGAGGATATAATTGATCAAGATGAATCGGTGTAAGCATAGTTCTTATAGCGGTTTTGAAGGATTGTATGACGGAGGGATTCCATTGAGAATGTAAAGGATTATGTCCTCTGTGTCAACGACAGAGCCGGCAGCGGCTATTTTGTCGACCAAGGACTTGATTTCGGTAAGGTATTGTATCATAGTAGAGTTCTTGAGTGAAATATTGTGAAGCTCATTCTTGAGCTGAATGACCTTAGAACGATTTGTGGATTGGAATTGAGTTTCAAGGGTGGTCCATATGGCAAATGTGGATTCAAGATAGAGAACTTTGGGTAGAATGGTGGGAGAAATTGTTGAACAGATCGAAGCAGAAAGATTTTGATCTGTAAGTAACCATTGAGAGAAAATAGGGTTGGGAGATGACGAACCGTCTTGATTTGTCATAGTTTGAGCAGGAGGCAAGCAGGTTGGATCAAGAAAGCTCTGAAATCCATTTTCCCGGATGATTTTGAGAATTTGAGATTTCCATAAGGAATAATTCTCCAGAGAAAGCTGTATAGAGACGACGTTTTTTATGTTGGAAACGAGAAATTTCAGGGTGGAGGGGATGACCGGATCTATGTCTCCATTGGCCGACTGAGATCGGCGATCGTCGATGGTAGACATGGCGGAATGAGCCATCGAACAGGTAAGGACCGGTGACCTATTCTGATACCATGTAGAAATCAAAGAAACAGAGAGATACAAGAAACAAGAGATAAAGAATTGAGGAGAAAAATTATTATCTAGGATGTCTTACAATGTGCTGTGTCGACTTAATAAATAGGCCAGAGACAGTACGGTTCAAGAACAAGTGAACCAATAGAATTGCTACACCTCATATCCAAGTACAAATATATAAATGTATTATTTTAAGTCTTTTGGTTCTAATAGATTGTCATGCTTTTTTTGCTTAGGAAATGTGTTTATTGATCCACCTAATCAAAAGTTGATGTGACTTAAGTTAGATAAGATCAATAACACTATGGGCCTTGGTTTCTTGTAATTAGAAAACACGTTTATTAAAATAATAATATTTGCTAGATCATGCCATTTAGTGGTTGAAATTATAAATCAACATCTGCTCTAAACTCCACAAATTCCTCAAATGTAAGGATTTTGATTTCTAACAGAAAATAACTGAAAACAAAATCACAGCCAAACAAGTTCAAATAAACTTCAACCAAATAGTGCATTTGTACTTCCGACCAAACATGTAGAACTGGTTTTAGAATTACAAAAAAAAAAAAGTATAATACTGGTTTTGGAATTACAAAAAAGAACAGGATTTTTATTCCAACTGAATTTTTATTTGCATCCAATCAAATGAGCTCTAATAAGAAACTAAAGTGCTCCCAATAAAAATTGTAATTATTTTGATAATTCAAAATCTGCCTCGCATCAAACCTCTGGAAGAAGCATTATAGCATTTTTGTTATCACCAGAATCAAGGGGAAGAATGTTGTATGGACTATAAGATCCGGATTTTTCCACGATGTCCTGACCAGCAGGAAGACTCTGCTGTCAAGTTAAATGAAATCCATTAAAAAATCTTACAAGTTTCCTGCGGATTAAACCAGATTCCAGATAGATGACTGCATGGTTTGTAGAAAAAGGGATAACCTCATGACCGTCACCAAATGGAACTGCCTTTAGAACTTCCATAAGAACAGAAGCAATTTCAAATGCATTTTCAGACTTTTTCCTGCAAGAAAAATATATTAAAATATATTTAAAAAGCTAGCTGCCTGGCCATCATGGATTAAACTAAGACAAATTTATGAGAATGCATATGCATAATTTCATCTCTCAGAAACAAATAAGATAGAAATTCGTACTTAAGATGGAGATATTCCAGTTCACGAGCATCACTCTTTTTAGTTCGAAGTACTTTGGTGACCTCTTCATCCTATTTAATTGAAAGGGAGTTAATATATCAAAACTAAGAAATATTACAACAAAAATATCATAACAGAGGCCACAAGGTGCTAGAATCTATAGAAACCCCTATAGAACAAAATCTTAAGAACAACATTGTGGGAAATCAAAAACTTAAAAGAGAATAAGCAGATAAATGCCAGTGGATTATATTAGAAAAACCTGAATTGAGTTTTATGTAATAGGTAGGGTAAGGCAACCTTGGACCTTAAAAATCCTCTATTTAGAAACCATTTTAATGTAAATGCTAGTCCCTAAGATGAACTGCTGGTCTTGTAGAGATTCTTGTTCACTATGGTGTTAACATTTTCGTCAGATTCACTCATATGAATCACCTTCCATTTAAATTTTAAAATTTATAAGTTGATGAGAACACCCACTGACCCATAAAAAAAGTAAGAACTAATTTTTGCAAATAGAAAGATTTAGGAAAATATTTTTAGCTTTCAAATATAATTTTTTTATTAAAATGCCAAAACGTAGAGTAGCTAAACCAAAAACCTAACATCTTCCCCACAAAGTCCTTGTACGGAATTGATCTCCCTCACCTACGGCGTTCCCATTCACGGCCACCAAACATTAGTCCCCTTCCGGCATTCTCTCTCTCTCTCTCTCTCTCTCTCTCTCTCTCTCTCTCTCTCTCTCTCTCTAATCAGTTATGTACCATGAGTGAGTCTTATTCCACCATGACTGCCTTTTTCTTTTTTTATTTCCCTCTCTTGTTTTCTCTCCGTCACAATTTTTTTAGTAGGCTACTCCTCTCTCTCTCTCTCTCTCTCTCTCTCTCTCTATCTATCTATCTATCTATCTATCTATCTATCTGTTAGAGTGAATCTCTATTTTTTTGTCGTCTATTTCCTCATTTTATTCCTAGCCCTTTCATAATAATTTATATATTTTTTACTATGTAAATTGAAGATATCACTGAAGTTTTTTTTTAGAAACTCAAATCTCTTTCATAGGAATTTTGTGAATTTGAAGTACACTAACTAAAGTCATCTACTTTGTCGAGAGGGGAATTGCAAGTTTCGAGTCAAATAAATTAACATATTCATATTAAAACTATTATTCTTCTTTTATTAAATATATTACTATATTCATAAAATACATCTCTTCTTTTTATTTATTTAATTACTCTTTATAGAATATAGAAACCGTAGAAGAAAATAAAAATTAGATACTCTCAATTATAAGTTTTTTTATCATATAATTTACCTTTTTATAATTAACTCTAAGAAATAAAATAAAATAAATTATCAATGTCAATCCCAAACCAGATGAAAGCTAAAGGAATTTTTAAAATCAGAAACTTATGCCTCCATAGAAAAAAATCCTAGCTTCGCCCCTAGAACCAACTCACATGAACAGGCAAGCTCCAGCAGTAAGTTTGAACTATTTCTTGTGTATTCATCAACTTCCATATCACAAAGCAAATGGTAATTGCCTATCAAACAACGAAATATAGCAAATAGAAGACTGTTTCCAAAATATGCTTATTGATAGACAATATCTGTAGAAAAACAATCATCTTTAACTTATTTTGGCAATAGAAAACACAAGTACCTGCTGAAGGCGCTGAAGAAGAGAAGTTTTGAGCTGTCGCACACCGCGCCCACTAGAATTTTGATCCATCATATGAATTTTCACGAATGCATGGAAACGACCTAAACCAAGATAAATTTATAAAGAAAAAAAAAATTTATTTAAAATATCTCCTACCAGATCGCACTAGCATAAAAGATAGCTAATTATATCAAAAGAAATTGAAGAATAATAAAGCTTAAAAAAATTGGTCTAAATACATGGTAAAACATTTACATCTTTCATAGTTCTATAACAGAAGATATGTTTGAACGATCAAATGATCTTTAGAAATAAACTATCGAATATGTTGTGATTAAATCATTTTTCCTTATTATAGGGCCGCCTTTGGAGAGAACTGTATAAGCAATCAAGAGAAACATTTTTGTTCGCATTACTAATCATAAAAGAGATGTAGTTAAATATTGACCTCAACTTCATTTTATTAATCCTTAAAAGAACAAACATGCACCGCTTCTATACTTAACCTTCCCCTACCTTCTTAAGATATGGAGTTCAAACAATTGGCTTAAGCTCATTGAATACTTCTTCAAAGGACGATTATTCTATTCCAACATCACCTCAGAACCACAATTAATGGGTGGTTAAAGGCAAAGAGGGAGAAAAACAATAATTAATAGAAGCCATATGTTGACCTCAATAAGTATTCCGAATTTGTCCCTATCAAATATCGTAAAAAACGAGCAACATTGCACATGTACTGTTCGAAACACATCAACCAGAAGTCGATATCACCCGAATAACAAATTGCATCTATTGGATTGGTGCATAGACAAAAATCTTAATATCCGCCCACATGCGAGGTGATGATGCAACTTCGATTTGCAAGAACGATGAAAATTTTGTAGAGAAAAAGTCAATCTATATCTTTATTATTATTCTTATTATTATTATTATTAAAAATAAGAAAAGCAAATCCCTGCAGTCCTATCTTCCCCATACATGCTCCTCTCCTCTCAATGTCAAATGCACATCGCTCATAACCACGACCATACCGCACAATCCCTCTTCACATGCAACCCTCTCACTCAATCTCTCACTCCCTTATGCATTTTCATTATCTATCACTCACTCCCTCTCGTTCTTCCCAGTCGCCGCACTACCATCTACTCAACCCCGCCACCGTAGCTAGCTCTCCCCTATCTTCATTGCCTACTCTACCCTACCTTGTCGCCGCCGCCACCCAAATCATTATTTCTTCCTTAATCTCTATTTCTCTTTCTCTCTTTCTCTCTTTCTCTCTCAATTAGCACCTACAAATCCGTGCACAATTCCAATTGTCCTGACCCGATCCAATTCAAGGTAATCCACTGAAATTCAAATCAATGCACCATTCCAATTGTCCTGACCCGATCCAATTCAAGGTAATCCATTGAAATTCAAATCAATGCGCCATTCCAATTGTCCTGACCAGATCCAATTCAAGGTAATCCACTGAAATTCAAATCAATGCACCATTCCAATTGTCCTAACCCGATCCAATTCAAGGTAATCCACTGAAATTCTACATCTGAATCATTTTGCATGTGTCCAAGAATGTGTATGCATGTAAAATCTACATGTGTTCTAAAAAAGGTCCCAGAGATCTATTTGCATATTCTAAAAAATCTAAAATTTTCCACGGCACCGGAGTAGGCGATGTTAAGTTCTCTGGAACTTTAGAAATTAATTCATGTTGGGGCATTGGAGGAAGCGCTGCAACATTGTGGGCTCCAAGAGGGAGCGATGTGGCACTTGCTTGATTGGACGCCACGGTGCTAGGACGAATTTTTACATTAAAAATATCATTCTCCACTAGTCCGCACATTTATATTCCCTCAAGGTAGCAGAGTAGAGAGAGAGGAATTCTAGAGAGAAAGTTTGTTTCGGCCAACTTCGAATCATTTTCAACTGTTGTCCATGTCCTGAAAAATTATCTGGCTCGATATGGGTTATATTTTATTTATCTTAGTTTTCAAAAATACGAGAATTTCATAAATTTTCTAATTTAATTTATAATTCCATTAGTGGTAAACGGAGTTAACTTAATATCTGCAAAACTATTCTGGTTCCCAAAAATAATTTGTAATATAATTAAAGCTTTAAAATGAAGTTCTGAAAAAACTTTAATAATTTGATTATATTCTAAAATAGTAAGTTTCTACTCATTAGTACTTTCTGCAGACTGCCATTAAAACATTCTATTTAATTCTAGAATTTACTATGTTTCCTTTATAACAATGAAATGAATTATATGTGTATTTAATTGAAATGTGTGATTCTGAGGAGATCTAGTGGGTATAGAGGAATTTCTATTATGATACTAAATGCACATTATGGTACTATATACACATTCTATTTTGGTGTTGGGCACTGGAAGTTATAAGTGTTTGTCTTCTGATATGTCAGCACGAAAGTCATAAGGGCTAGAATTCTTTGAATTTTATTTTGATAGGAGATATGAGAGCTTGAGAAAAATTTTATATTTTCTGTTTGTACATTAAGTGCATGTTTATTTACTTTCCTACATTGCTACATACAATTCTAATAACGGAAAGGACTATTCTATTCAGTACAATGATTATTATGGATTGTTCTTAAATTCAATTAAATGATTTAATTAGAAATTTAGATCAGTATGTGCGGCCTGCTGAGTTGTGTTGGATCACAGTTTATCAGTTGAGTAGCTGAGTATGATCTGATCAGTCTGAGTCAATATAAGTATTTCTCTTCTTTTTTTTTTTTTTTTGGTAAAGTCATGATTAGTTATTAAAATTGCTCTGTTATGTAGCTCAACCTATAACCATGTATTGTAGTGTAATAGTTGTGTATATATTTTGACGAGAAATGAATAGACATTTTGTGGATGACTTATTTTATGCATATTGGTAGTTTTTAGCAACTTTGTAATTTGTTATTAAATTTTAATTCAATTTGAAGAAGACGGAAAAATCTGATAAGTTTTTGTCTTCAAACTGAATTAAAATTAATAACAAATCTTTGAGAAACGCAATAGGACTTAACCTGACTGTGGGTCTTATCGGGTTAGGTTGTGACAATCCCCTTTTGGTATCAGAACAATGATTTTTTAGAACTAAAATGTAAAATAGATCTATAGAAATTGATCTATAAAATCAAGTGAGATAGATTTGGGTACGTCTGAGCATTCATTTCTTCTTGTTTTTACATACATGTGTGTTCATCCATGTGCTTTGTGTAATTATGAATCCGTAAGACCAAGATATATCAGATGGGAAGAGTGTTAGTCAGGCAGTACCCATAATGTTTCACAATATACCAGTCTAATAGCCCAACTGATGGACGAAGTACACAGTAGGATCCTTTCTATTAGATTAGATGATGTAGACCGACAATTGCAGATGTTTCTAAGATTGAAGCATCCGAGATTTGAAGGAGCTATTGAGCCCAAGGCTGTATAAGATTGACTGAGGAGGCTGGAGCAGACACTTGATGTTATGTAGTGTTCTACTAAGAGGAAGGTACCTTTGGCCATTTTACTGTTAGATAGAAAGACGGAGCACTGGTGGTTGGGCCAGCGAGACGAGAAGTTTCAGGGGAGGATAAACTCCCTGATCAGTTAGGAGTTTACTAATGTATTCCAAACATAGTTTGTACCACATTTTGCACGTCAGCAGATGTAGGAGAATTTTTAGAGGCTTGTCTAGAAACACAGAACTGTATGTAGTATGAGGGTAAATTTACTACATTAACTAGGTATGCTGATCTGCAGTTGGTTAGCACTTCGGAGAAGTGTTATAGGTCTTTGAAAGGGCTTCGGGATAATTTAAGATAGCCACTGGTTTCGTTCCCTATTTATGATTTCTCTGAGTTGGTAGAACAAGCTCATCTAATAGAGAATGATATGATGGCTACTCAATAGTTGTGGACTACTAGTAAAAAGCAGTATAGCAACAAAACTTCTGGTAGTGTAGGAAGAATAGCAGGTTTGGACCCTCTGAGTCCAAGAGAGGAGGATAGTCTGTTTATGGCAGTCCCTGACGGCATGGTGAGTTTTGATTTTGTTAGTGGGGCACCTATGTGCCGTAGTTGTGGCATGTGCCACTTTGGTCAATGCTATAGGAAAACCGAATAGTGCGTCCAATGTGATTAGTTTGGATACAGGGTAGCACAGTGTCTATAGGTGGTACCAGATTAATGTTCTGAGCCAAGGTCTGTGAGTTCTGCCATACTAGCAGGGAGACTAAGGATAGTTTGACTTCATATGTTTGCTAAGGGATATTCTAATAGAGGCAGTGGCTCTAATTCTATAGCAAGGAGACCACTCTCAGGTCAGAGATAGTCTGGTAGTTTTGTTGCACTTGCTTCGATTCAAGCACGTGTGTAGTTTGACTCAACATAAGGCTCGAGATGCCCCCAATGTTTGTTTAGGTACGACTTATATTTTTATCAGGCCTATCATAATTTATTTAATTATGAAGCTAGTCACTCATTTATTTTTTAGCATTATTTTGATTTACTATACTTGCCTTCCGTATTACTGCCTTTTACGTTGTCTGCTATCTTGTTGACATGAGATGGAATGGTAGCCAGTAGGGTATGTTTCTGTTACATAGAAATATCAGATAGGAAGTGGAGATCTAGTCTGATTTTGTTGTCTATATCAGAATTTGATGTCATATTAATTTATGGTCTTCTATATTTTCATCATAGGTATGGCTCTATATGAAGCTCTATAAGGTAGTTAATGTAGAACCCTAATGTCTTTGATAGAGGTAGATGAAAGGAATCTAATAAAAAATTTTAAAAATAAAAAATAAAAAGGAATCTAATAGGACCAGCTTTAATTGATGATGCTACTGAAAAGATCTGTCTGATTAGAGATAGATTAAAAGTTGTTTAAGATAAGCAGAAATAGTATTATGATGTCAAGCACCAAGCAGTATGTGGGAGACTTCGTATATGTGAAAATCATGCTAATGAAATGCATCAACATATTTGGGAAAGAAGGGAAGCTGAGTCCAAAGTATGTTGGACCATTCGAAGAAAAAAAATCACTTTTTCTCAACCATCTTACTAAATAGACATTTTTCCCCATACTCGACAATATTTAAAGAATATGCAATGCTTCAGTTTTCCTTTTTATGTAACTAAGATGAATAATTCAAAAAACATAACTCCTGATCACAATGATTCAATCAGACATAGGTCTAGTGACTCCAGCCTCCAGAACAGCCAGTTCTAATCCAATTAGAGCTATGAAGAAAGCTGATGCAGAGCACGTTAGCATGTGGATACAAGCAGAACAATTTACACAATATAACTAACTCACTCATTCTCCACTACCTACATTTCTATTTACGTTCTTACCATACCTTTAGCTCTTTATGTTATTTTCTCAACCATCTTACTAAATAGACATTTTTCCCCATACTCGACAATATTTAAAGAATATGCAATGCTTCAGTTTTCCTTTTTATGTAACTAAGATGAATAATTCAAAAAACATAACTCCTGACAATGATTCAATCAGACATAGGTTCAATGACTCCAGCCTCCAGAATAGCCAGTTCTAATCCAATTAAAGCTTTGAAGAAAGCTGATGCAGAGCACGTTAGCACGTGGATACAAGCAGAACATTTTACACAATATAACTAACTCACTCGTTCTCCACTACCTACATTTCTATTTACGTTCTTACCATACCTTTAGCACTTTATGTTAGGATTTACCAATATAGCAATAGTTTTAGTTACTGGTTACATATATAAAAATTGGGTGAATGTAGGGAGCTTGTGATCATCTTTGAAATGTAGAAAAGATAGAACAGTGCTAGCTCCAGAATTTCGGTGATCTGTTTTCTTTGTATTTATGTTATCTTGCAGGTGTATCCAGCAATCCACCTGGTGAGTTCTATCAGGTTGGTATCATAGCCAGCGCAAGATGACAGAGAGTGGAAAAGAACCAGTGACCGAGGGAGCTCTAAGTCTTGAGGCTCTTTGGGCAAACCCCCAATGTTTAAAATTGCGTATTCAGGTATTGAGGCGCTTTTCGTTCGTGAGACGAGGTGTAAGCCTCAAGGCGTTTTGAGGCGTAAGCCTCAAAATCAAAAAATTGCGTAAACAGAAAATGATAAATTTTGTATATAGTAATGAGTAAATAATATATAAAACATAAAAATGCACAAGGTATGAAGTGAAATCAAAATATCCCAATAATAAAACAACATGAAATATAGTTCAACTCAAACTCCATCTTTCCCAAATCATAGTATTCTTTTCATTAACATATAAGAGTTATTTTGAGCGGTATCGAAACAAAATTTTATTTTAAGAGTTATTTTGAGCGGTACCGAGCATTTACCTAGTGGTACCGATCATGTACTGCTCGGTACCGAGCATGTACCTGCTCGGTACTGGCTCGGTACCGAGCATTTACCTAGTGGTACTGAGCATGTACTGCCAGTACCGAGCATATACTGCTCAGTACTGAGCATGAACTGCTCAGTACCGAGCATGTACTGCGTACGCCTCAAATCTTGAACTCATTGCGTAGGCTTTCAGGCTTAAATGGACGAAATTGCGCTGAGGCACGCCTCTTATTGCGCTGAGGCACGCCTCTTATTGCGCAATTTTAAACCATGGGCGAACCAAAACAATGTCAATCGACGACTGGATGAGTTAGTGGCAGATTTGCAATGGTTGACGGTGGAATTACGCCATGAGTTCAATCTCAATAAGGCAAGGAAACTTCACCAACAACCACAGCAGGAAGAAACACCTGTAAATAGGCCAATGCAGCATCGGGGATTAGCCGACGCCAGACACTTTAACCGCACTCCTGCAAACATTCAGGAAATGTCTGATTAAGAGGATGATACACAGGTTACCGGCAAACGGACTTCATGGAGTCCGACGAAGAAGAAGACGGAGGCAACGTGTATCATCTGCATTACCGTAGGCACAAACGACCGACACATTACCATCACCATCCAGGAGAATTCAAAGTTAAGTTAGATATTCCTTTTTTTGATGGACATATGCATTTAGAAGATTACTTTGATTAAGAAAAAGCTGTTGAAATTTTTTTTTGAATATATGGTGATTGATCCAGACAAACAAGTGAAATATGTAGCGCGCAGGCTGAAGGGTGGTGCAAGTGCTTGGTGGGCACAAATTATACAAATGAGGCAGCGAGAAGACAAGGGGAAAGTTCGGAGTTAGAATAAGATGAAACAACTATTAATAGCCCAATTTTTGCCTACAGATTTTGAACATATATTATACATGAGGTACTAGTATTGTGTTCAAGACACAACTCTCCTTGGCCTATTGGTTGAGAGCTTAGGCTTCCAACTAAGAGGTCCAGGGTTCGAGTCCATGTGTATGCGTTGTGTGTGTGAGTTTGCCTTAAATGGCCTAAATGTCCCAAAAAAAAAAGTATTGTGTTCAAGGAGTAAGATCTGTAAGTGAGTACACTAAAGAGTTAAATTATTTGACTGCTATAAATAACTTCAATGAATCTGCAAATCAACTGGTGGCACATTATATTGGAGGTTTAAAAGATAGCATTCAAGACAGACTCAAGTTGAACTCGGTTTTGTCGATGGCCCAAGCTGTAAATTTTTCTTTGAAAATTGAAATGCAGCAAAACAGACAATCCAAAATCCATTATAATAGGCGCCATTGGCAGGAACCGCCTACAGCAAGCAATAAAAGCAATACACCAACAGTTAAGCCATCTCAGAACACCAATCCTGTGATTATATCAAATACACCTAGCAATGCTAATATTGAACTCAGGAATCAACAGAAATCAAGATCAATGGCTAAGAAAAATCCTTATGCAAAGCCATCTACATTCACGTGCTTCCATTGCTTCCAACCTTGTTATAAATCAAATGAATGTCCTCAAAGACAACAAGTGCATCTTGCCGAATTTGAAGAGGACAGTGAGCATGTCGAAGCTGAAATAGACAAAGACTGTGAAACGGAAGACCTCCAAGTTGATGAAGGGGAACCGTTGATCTGTGTCATGTAGAAATTATTGTTAGCCCCGCGGTAGAACATAAACCACCAGCGCTATGCCATTTTCAAAACTCGCTGCACTATAGCCAGCAAAGTTTGTGACCTCTTAATTGATAATAGATGCACTGAAAATGTAATCGCCCGATCTGTTGTTCAAAGCTTATAGTTAAAGACTACGAAAAATCCGCACCCATATAAAATAAGCTAGGTCAAGAAAGGCATAAAAATTGTGGTCTCTGAATCATACCGAGTGACCTTTCCTAAAGGCAAACAATATGTATGTGAGGTGTTATACGACGACTTAGATATAGACGTCTACCATCGTATACTTGGACGTTTGTGGCAATGGCAATTCAATGTAGGTGCCATTTATGATTGTCGGGCCAATGTATATTCTTTTGAGTGGAAGGGTCGTCGCCTCCGATTGCTACCGAGCTCTACTAAACTCAAATCACAAATTCCTGGACAATCCAAGCAAGCCGCAATGCACATTGTGACAAGTCCTGCATTACTTCATTGCTGGCGGGAGCCTGCCCCCTTATTCGTACTACTTGTAACAGAGCCCAAATCGTGTCCACTTCTGAAGGAAAGGCACGCTGAGATCAACAAGCTGTTAAAACAGTATAAAGACATCACACCTAATGAGTTAACTGAAGAGCTTCCTCCAGTCCGGACTATTCAGCATCAAATATACTTCATGTCTGGTACCTCACTACCGAACATGCCTCATTATAGGCTCAACCCCAATGAACAACTCATATTGCAAGAATTAGTTAACAATTTATTGAAGAAACAATTTATACAAACTAGTCTGATTCCATGTGTCGTGCCCGCACTGTTGGTGCCCAAGAAAGATGGCAATTGGAGGATGTGTATTGATAGTTGAGCTATCAATAAGATAACAGTGAAATATAGATTCCTGGTACCTCGCATAGAAGAATTACTTGATACACTTACAGGTTCCTCCGTCTTCTCTAAACTAGACTTGTGAAGTGGGTATCATCAAATTCGCATACGGCCCAGGGATAAGTAAAAAACAGCCTTCAAGACACCACAAAGGTTATATGAGTGGAAAGTCATGCCATTTGAACTATGCAATGCTCCCTCCACTTTCAAGAGGATGATGAATGAAATTTTGAAGCCATATTTAAAGAAATTTTGCATTGTGTACTTTGATGATATTTTAGTTTATAGTGATAATTGGCACCAGCACATACAACATTTGGCAACTCTTTTTGAGATACTAAGACAGCAAAAACTGTTCCTCAATCTTCCCAAGTGTGAGATTGCTACTTCTATGGTCCATTTCCTGGGATTTTTCATATCCGCCTAAGGGGTACACACGGACCCTAAGAAAGTGAATGCTATTCTTGATTGGCCACCACACAAATCATTCTTCGAAGTTCAAAGTTTTCAGGGGCTAGCAAATTTCTACCGCAAATTCATCAAAAAGTTCAACATCCTTACGGCACCGGTGACCAATTGTTTGAGAGCTAAGTTGTTTTCAGTGGGGAGAAGATCAGCAGTAGAGTTTTGAGACAATCAAAAGAGCAATAAGTTCCGCTCCAGTACTGGCACTTCCAAGCTTCGACAAAGTGTTCACTGTGGAAACTGATGCTTCTTCCATTGGGATCGGGGCATATCTGTCACAAGAGGGTAAGCCAATAGCATTTTTCAGTGAGAAATTGTGTGCTACTCGCCAAAAGTGGTCATCATATGAACAAGAACTATATGTCATCATTCACGCACTTAAGCAGTTGGAGCAATATTTATTACATCAAGATTTTATAATATGTGGTGACAACAAAGCATTATAATATATTAACAGCCAACCATCCATAAACCGCATGCATGCACGTTGGCTCATGTTTCTACAAAGGTTCTCCTTTACAATTAAGCATAGACCTGGAATGAACCGGGTGGCCGATGCCCTCAGTAGAAAAACTGCATTGCTCACTAGACTCCAAACCGAGACAACTGGATTAGAATGCCTTAAGGAATTGTATGAATCCGATCCTGATTTCAGACATTTCTGTAAGCTATACTAACATAACAATGCACTGATGGATATTCAATCAGACACGGTTACCTGTTTAAGATGAATTTTCTCTGCATTCTGATTTCTTCTTGGAGATAACAACTTATACGGGAAGCTCACGAAGGAGCTCTTGCGGCACACGTCGGACGCGACAACACTCTCCGACATCTACAAACTCATTTCTTTTGGCCACGGCTGAGACGAGACATATTCCGCCTAGTGGATAGCTACCCAATGTGTCAAATGTATAAGGGATTACCACTAACCAAATGCGGAAATGATTCAATTATGGTGGTTGTGGACATATTCTCCAAGATGGCTTATTTTATCTCTTGCAAGAAAACTTCAAACACCATGAACATTGCACACTTTTTTTTCAACGAAATTCTTCGTTTGCACAGTCTTCCTAGGAGTCTCACGTCAAACCGCGACGTCAAATTTATAAGTCATTTGTGGCGAGAACTTTGGAAACGATTGGGCACAGACCTACGTCTTAGCTCGGCGTACCATCCACAATCCGACGGCCAGACGGAGGTTATCAACCGTACATTAGGTAATATGCTGAGTTGTTTGGTGCAAGAATACCCAAAGCAATGGAAAGAAGTATTAAGTAGAGCTGAATTTGCCTACAATTCTACGACAAACCGTTCTACAGGTAAATCACCTTTAGAATTGTTTACACTAAACCACCTAACATTGCTCTAGACCTTACTGTCCTACCGAAGTGCAAGTATGTCGCTGCCACATCCTTCACCGATGGTTATACCGAAATGTTGGCTAATGTCCGTCAACAAATTATCAAGGCAAATCAACGCTATAAGCAAGTTGCTGAAGCACGCCGTCGACAATGCATGTTCAACGTTGGAGACTTACTCATGGTCCGCTTGCGACGAGAGCGTTTTCCACCGAGAGCCTATTCCAAATTATCTCGCAGCAAAATTGGTCCGAAATCCATCACTGCAAAAATTAATGATAATGCTTATACCGTCGCCTTGCCAACAAATTGTAACACTTCTCCGACCTTCAATGTTTCCGACATATGGGCATAAACACCGTCAGGTGAGGTTGTTATCGCTCGTAGCTCGTCGGAGTTGAGCTCTTTTGAAGCCGGGTAGGACTGATGCAGAGCACGTTAGCATGTGGATACAAGCAGAACATTTTACACAATTATAACCAACTCACTCGTTCTCCACTACCTACGTTTCTATTTACATTCTTACTGTACCTTTAGCTCTTTATGTTAATTTTTACAGATAGAGCAGAAGTTTTAGTTACTGGTTACACATACAAAAATTGGGTGACTGTAGGGATCTTATGATCATCTTTGAAATATAGAAAACTTAGAACAGTGCTAGCTCCAGAATTTCGGTGCTCTGTTTTCTTTGTATTATGTTATCTTGCAGGTGTATCCAGCAATCCACCTGGTGAATTCTATCGAAATCCTGGAAGAAAACTGAAATTACGTAGTATGTTTTTTTTTTTTTTTTCATCCTAAGGCGTCCGTAACATTCATACAGAGATATATATATAACCCAAAAATGCAGAAATTAACTAAATAAAGAAAAAACATGTGAAAAGCAGAATTAACCCAGTAAAGCAATTAACATTCTAAATATACAGAACCAAGCATTACATTTGAATCAAGCAATTAAGAAGAAAATAGTTCACACTGACAAATTAAAAAAAAAAATAGTAAGAGGTTATTACAGAGGTAGGCAACCCGAGGAGACTCGCTCTCTATCTCATTGGCGACTCGAAGGAAGCGCCGAATCTCGGAAACCATAATGGGTGGTAGCTTCTCACTGTCAAATGGCTCCGGTGAGTAGCGGGCAGCCCTCGCCCGCCCCGGGAAGGGCTGGGAGGAACTGATGACTGGCCTATGGGAAGGACCCTCGGGCACGATCTCCTCCATAGCGTAGACAACTCGCGATCTGGAATCCATGTCGATGGCTCGAAAGCTTTCCAAGTATTTCTACCTCCGATCCCCATGACTTTTTGAGTCTCCCCTTCTTTCCTCCACTTTTCTTTCTTTTTTGCTGCTGCTTTTCGGAGGCTGAACTTTGCTTTTGGCTGAACAGAGGGAGGAGATCTTTAGCTTTAATTTCCATGATCTCACCTTTTCCGTTAACTAATCTCGCTATCGCCCGAAGGAAGGAAGAGCATGCAAGCTCGATGTACACTGTGGAGCTGGAAATAAATGAGTTGAGGGACTCCACCTTTGCATGGATGACCACAGAGGTCTTTTGTGGATGTTTGGTTTGCTCATGCTTTATATTAATACAAAATAAATAAAAACCATGAGTTATAAAATTTTGAATAGTTTTAAGCTTTGTTTTAAATGCAATATAATACATCAATTAATTTAAATTTCACACACTAATTTATTTTTATGTATTTTAAAAATGATTAGTTGACTGATTTTTAAAGAAACTGTCAACTATTTGCCACTCGCAGCACCAACCATCAGCTCAGGCCACCCAAAGCCATTCATCCTGCCACCATTGTCGGTTGGTGCTGCCTCTGGATGCCACAGCCATTTAGTTTCATCATCGTTGACCTTCAATCATCATAGATCGCCACCATCATTGGTTGGCACAACTTGCCACCATCCATCATCTGCTATTGCCAACCCCACTATTGTCATTGTCAATCAGAATCTCTAGCCTTTACATTGAATTTATTGTACTTCAAATCAAATAAAAAAAATCTTCTACAATTATTTTACACTTAGCCAAAATAACTTCAAAATATCACAAATACATTATTCATTTTACACCATATTCCTTTATTATGTATTACTTTTTTAGTGAATCAGATGTTCTTTAAATTCATTTTCAATTCAAGAAAAAACTTGACAATATGTCTTATAATATCCAAATTTTGAAAAAAATATAATCACCGTTTATTTCTTAGAAAAATATGCTTGAAAGTTTTATTCGGACTAAAATATTCCTTGCTTTTAACAAATTGAGTCTGAAACAATTATTTGATCTTTTGATTGTAAGAGCTCCTTGATCATTTTTCTTCCCATCACATTATCTATTTCTAGTGCTTGTAGTGTGTTCGTCTTTCACCTATGGCAAAAATTCATGACAGCAATCTCTCTCAAACTATCAAATTTTTTATTTGTATTTAAAATTGAAAATAAGCTTTGCACTATAAACCCTAAACCTCTTGGCCATTAAACTTTAGTTTACATCCTTGTTGTCGTGTTAGAGCTATCTTCCAATCACATTTGCAGTTAAAAAGATGATTAAATCACGGTTGAATAAGCTCAACAATCTTTAAACGATGATAAAAATTATTTAAATGTTATTTGCTCAATTTTTTAAAATGATCTACTCACTAAGTCTTTGTAACATCTTCAACCTATGATTTAGAAATATTTGAACCAATTTCAATGCATTATAGAACCTTATTCAAACCTTATTTGAGCTGTTAACTCGATCTTATCTTTGACCCTTCATCGATCATTTCAAACTATCTTGGAAGAATGGTTGAAGAAGCTTTAAGTAAGTATTCTACTAAAGTTTGAATAAAGTTATAATGTGCCAAAGTTTGTTTGAATATTGATAAAATGACAGGTATAGACATTATGAAGACTTATGGAATGGGTTGTATATTTTTTGTCAATCATGATCCAAGATGGTTCAATTATTATTAAAGATTGTTTAGTTATGATCTGTAACAACCTAAAATATGAAAACATATTTTAAAATGAAATATTTGAATTGGAGCATTGCGGTGCTGAGATTATGAGAATTGCGGCACTACGCTTGAGAGCACACCGGTGCCAGAAATCATTGTCGCATCCTTTAAGCCTCTTTTTCTATAGTAATCATGGATTCAACATGCGACGCAGAGTCAGAGCACTGCAATGTTAGGCCACTAATAATATTTTTATATATATTAAATTATAAATATCACTGCTACCTTCACCCCTTCACTCACTTTCGATCTCGTGTGGCTTTGCCGGGAAGGAAAGGGAAGGGAGAAAGGGAAGAGGAGAGAGGAAGCTCTCTGATACTTTTTGTTCATTGTTCCTTTTACAAAATTTATTCTATTTGTTGTAAGTAACTACCCTCTTGCTTCTATTATCAATTATTTTGATTTTTTATAGATTTTATCTCTCCTAAATTGCCAAAAATGTATTATCCCCTAATTTCATATGTTTTCACCATATAATGTTTAATATATTATAGATTTGATCATTATGAGTAATTTCATATGATTTTCTTAGATATGAAATGAGCATTTACGTGAAAATGTTGGAGAAGCTCTTATGGAAGATAATATTATAGAGAGTACTAGACTTGCCTTAGATGGTTTGTAAAGATTAGAATGCTCATGTGTGGCTAGCTTTATTCTTAGGAATAAGATATGAAATGAGCATATATGAGAAAATGTTGGAGAAGCTCTTATGAAAGATAATATTAGAGAGAGCGAGAGATTTTCCTTAAATGGTATTGTAATGCAAACTATGTTTTCACACGTCAAGAAAATTGGTAAATCCATTGGAAATATCTCTAACACAAACTACGTTTTCATACAGGTATCAGCTTGAAGACCTATACATGCCTTTCTTAGCATGGTACTATTGAAGACCACGATCGCAGTGTCAAATAACACCGATCATATACGTCTTTCTTGACGTGATGGGTGTTAAGATAGTTGCTATTTGCATGTTTGCAACTTGTATAGTTTTGATGATTCCAAACATTATTGTTCAAATGTGTAGTTATCTCCTAACAAATTTAGAAGATTTGTATTTGCTCTTGTGTGTACTAACATTTCAAGAAAATCGAACTCCAGACTACGAACACTTCAAATCAAATTCAGCATGTAATACTTTGTGAATTTGAAGCTTGTACTTTTCTTTGAAATAAACTTGAAAGGGAGTGATTGTAATTGAGTGAATAAAAACATACACACACACATAAGGAGATCATATAAAATTTATACTGATCGTACGGGATGATATAAGTTCGTACGGGACGATCAGACAGTTATCTCCTATTAAGATCACATGGAACGAATAGGAACTGGTCAGAAAAATTTTTCTAAGTCCTATTCGTCCAGGACAAAATTAAAAATCGTCCGGGACGATTTGTTCTCTGTAAAATTTTTGTCCAGATGAAATTAAATTATCATACATGACGATCTGGTCTTTGTAAGATTATCGTCCAGACGAAATTAAATATCGTCCAGACGAAATTAAATATCGTCCAGGACGATCTGCTCTCTTTAAAATTTTCGTCCAGACGAAATTAAATTATCGTACATGACGATTTGCTCTTTGTAAGATTTTCGTCCAGATTTATTAAATATCGTCCAGGACGATCTGGTCTCTGTAAGAATTTCGTCCGGACGAACCAATTTTCGTCCAGACGATACAACCGACTTAGGACGGTTTTTCTGCAGTTTTTGGAACCGACCTTGTAATAACCGTTCGTACCGGACGAACATGGTTCGTACCGGACGATCAGCTTGTACGAAAACATTTCATACACATATACAAAGAGGTTCGTTTCAAGGCTTTTAAGTAATATCGTCCAGGACGATCCACGATCGTACGGGACGATCCACTGCGTACAGTATTGAAAACTTGCAGTTTTTAGACGGTTTTTCTTGTCTTTTGTATAAATAGTACAAATTAGACTGTCACTCAATCTTTTTGTCATTTGATCTTCATGCCTATTGAGAGAAAAGTCAAGGAGAGAGTGTGAGAGAGCATTCAAAGGAGGATTCCTACCACTGGAGTGTGAAGACTTCACTTGGTGTTTAAAGGTAAGAATCTCTACTTGTGAATTTGGATTACTTCACTCTTTTCTTTCTTTCTTCTAGATTTCTTGTGAGAAGATCTATCAAGGAGATCCGGTTCGCTGCCAACACTTGGAGAGTGTGAACAGCCGAAGGGTTCGCTTCCTACACTTGGAGAGTGTGAACAGACAAAGGGTTCGCTGACTACACTTGGAGAGAGTGAACAGCCGAAGGGTTCGCTGCCTACACTTGGAGAGTGTGAAAAGACGAAGGGTTCTTTGCCCACACTAGGAGAGTGTGAAAGGACGGAAGGTTCTCTGCCAACACTGGGGATTGTGTAAAAGGATGACGGTTCTTTGCCAACACTGGGGATTGTGTAAAAGGACGACGGTTCTCTACCGCACCAGGTAGTGGTGAAAAGAGTGTTTGTAAAGGCTTCTCCACCTTGCTGTGGGTGCAAAAGGAGAGTCACTATTGGTATTAGTGCAATACTCAGAGGGTGCCTCTGGGGAGTGGATGTAGGTCTGGTTTAGACCGAACCACTATAAATCTTGTGTCATTTACTTTACTGCTTTTTATTTTCCGCATTTTTCTTTTGTTTAAAAACTCTGTGGTTGAAAAATGTTTTCTATAAAAACTTAATAAAAAATTTTCATTTCGGTTCAACACATTTTCAAAGAGGGAATAAATTTTTAAAATACCAATTCACCCCCCCCCCCCCCTCTTGGTAGCCTTGGGACATTAACTTAGGTCTAACAACCTATTCACTAGACTCAACAAGTGGTATCAGAGCTCCGTTTCAAAATCATAAGTTTAAACTACTTTTTGATTAATGTAGATGGCTGCATTCAGAAACCGAAACACACCTGAGGGTTACTCTATTACTAGACCTCCACTGTTTGACAATATTCCTTTTGATTTCTGGAAAACATGCATGTCTACTTTCTTACAGTCACTTGATTATCGTATGTGGATCCTAGTCCAGGAAGGTTATACAAAACCAACTATATTAGTTGATGGAGTTAGGGTAGAAACACCTTTTGCAGATTGGACTATAGAATAATGTGACTTAGCACAACTAAATGCCAAATGTCTAAATAGCTTCTTTTGTGCTTTAAAATCTGAAGACTACATGCGGGTTTCCACTTGTAAAAGTGGGAAGGACATATGGGATAGACTTTGTATAACTTATGAAGGGACTAATGAGGTTAAGCAATCAAGACTCAATATCTTATTACATGACTATGAGTTGTTTCGCATGAAACCTAATGAATCTATTTCTGTCATGTACACAAGATTCACACAAATTGTCACTTCTTTGTATGCACTTGGTAGGGAATTAACTAATGCTGAAATAGTTAATAAGATTCTTCGTTGTTTACCTACTGCTTATGATGCAAAAATTACAGCAATTACAGAGTCTAAAGATCTAAACATTTATTCTATTGACAATCTTCTTGGTTCACTCATTGCTTATGAGCAAGGAGTAAGTCAAAGAAAGATTGATACAGGTGAACCACGAAAGGAGAAGAATATTGCACTAAAAGTGAAAGAGTCAGAGAGTGAACACTCATAACCTGAGGATGAAGATGATATTGCATTAATGACTAGACAATTCAGAAACTTTTTAAAGAGGAAGCAGAAGAGACGCCATCAATGGAATAGAAGTAAGTTTAACAGAAATGGCAAGGTTTCTAATGAAGTGATTTGTTATGAATGCAGGAAACCAGTTCATATCAAGATTGATTGCCCAAAACTCAAAGCCACTCCTAGCAAGGAGAAGGTAGAGGAGAAACCAATTGTAAAGAAGGGCAAAAAGAAGTTTCAAAGAGCTTTTTGGGTGGACTAAGCTTCAGACTCATCTGAGACTGAAAAAGAAGAAGAAGTCACCAACCTTTGCTTGATGGCAGATAATGTTGATCAATCAGATCAAGAAGAGGTATGTGACTTAACTTATGATGAATTGTTTGAAGTTTCTGAACACATGCATGATGCATATAAGAAAATGAAAAAGATGCATGCTAGTGTAAGTTTAGAATTGGAAGAGCTTAAGAAGGAACATGAAATCCTTAAGAAAGATCATGCATTAATAGATGACAACCACAACGAATATGATGACTTGAATAAGAATTTTGAAAATTTAAAATCATCCTATGCTGATCTTGAAAGAGATTTTAAAAAATTTAAGGATGAATCTGAAAGGAAAACATATCGTATCAGTTATATAAATCGAATCGTGGAAGAAACGAATTCATTTTATAAATTAACAATAAAAGCTCTTGAGGATAATAGGATATCCCCCAAAATTGAAGATTTTACAAATCTTAAATATTATCCTAAATATATGGAATCCCTTAGAAGACAAACAAATGGAAGAAAACTTAGGAATACTTTTCCTAAAGTTAAATATAATAATTATAGATTTTAGGGACATATAGCTCACACCTGTACTTTGAAGATGAAAACTAATTTGGTGTGGAAACCTAAGATGCATAAACCTAGACATATCATACATGCATCTAATTATAAATTGCTAAAAGGTGAATCCAAACTTGTTTTGGATCCCAGGTCTAACATTTGATATTTTTGTAGGGTTGCTCTCACACAAGACCTCGTGGGAGCATATGGTACCTGGACAGCGGATGTTCAAAGCATATGACTGGAGATACTTCTTAATTCATAATGCTGGAAGCCAGGAATGGAGGCAAGGTTACACTTAGAGATAATACCACAAAGAAAGTGGTTGGATCAGGTATGATTAGAAATTTGAAAAACTTTTTCATAGACAATGTATTATTGATTGAAGGCTTAAAACATAATTTGTTAAGTATAAGTCAGCTATGTGATAAGGGCTATAATGTAAAATTTTTACCTACTAGCTGCATATTAAGCCTAAATGGGAAAGAAGTTTTAAATGGAAAAAGGGTAAACAATGTTTACATGTTAGATTTAAATTGTATTCAATCTCCTACTGCTTTTTGTTTGAAAATTGTTTCTGATGAATCATGGCTTTGATATAGAAGACTTTGTCATTCTAGTATGAAAAACCTTAGAAGAATTACCCAAAAGAACTTAGTGAGAGGTATATCAAAACTAGACTTTAGTAAGGACCACCTTTGTGATGCATGTCAATTAGGAAAATAAGTGAAGTCCTCTTTTAAGTCCAATAAGGATCTTAGAACTAGTAAACCATTGGAAATTCTTCACATGGATCTTTTTAGACCAGTAGGAACTGTAAGTCTAGGAGGGAAGGTATACGGATTTGTTATAGTGGATGATTTCTCAAGATTCACTTGGGTTAGATTTCTTTTTCATAAGAATGAATCGTTTGAGGAATTTAGAAATTTTTTGACTTGGATTAAAAAAAAATTAGGGTGTGAAATAATTTCTATACAAAGTGATCATGGAGGAGAATTTGAAAATTTTTATAAGGAAAAAGGGATTGATCATAATTTTTCTGCACCTAGAACCCCTCAACAAAATGGGGTAGTTGAAAGGAAAAACAGAACATTAATAGAAGCCGCCCGAGCAATGTTGGCAGAATACTCACTTCCTAGATATTTTTGGGCTGAGGCGGTTAGCACTGCATGTTATGTTCTGAATAGGGTGAATATGAGATCGAATTTAAATAAAACATCCTATGAGTTGCTAAAAGGTAGAACACCAAATTTGTCTCATTTGCATGTTTTTGGTTGCAAGGTGTTCATTCATAATAATGAAAAATCTGCCTTAGGAAAATTTGATCCAAAATCAAATGAAGGAATTTTTGTTGGATATTCAAGTATTAGAAAATCTTATAGGGTATTCAACAAAAGAACCTTAGTAATTGAAGAAACCACACATGTTGTATTTGATGAATCTGGAAATTTGGAAGAGCCAAATGTTGTTGAAGATGAGATTGAGGAAAACTCCCAAAAGATTGATAGAATAAATTTGGAAGAAGATGTGGAAGAGAATTTGGAAAGAGAAAACCCTTTGCCTAGAGATTTGAAATTTTCTAAAAACCACCCAAGGGAATTGATTATAGGTGAACCTAGTGAGGGTGTTAGAACTAGGCGTGAATTAAACAAGGAAGTCAATCATTCAGCCTTTATTTCAACTATAGAACCCACTAATATTGATCAAGCACTTTCTGATGAATTTTGGATATTGGTCATGCAAGAAGAGTTGAATCAATTTGTAAGAAATAAAGTTTGGGAATTAACTTCAAGGCCAAAAGATTAAAGTATTGTTGGAACCAAATGGGTGTTCAAAAATAGAATGAATGACTCAGGAATAGTCATTAGAAATAAGCCTAGATTAGTTGCTAAGGGGTATAATCAAATTGAAGGAATTGATTTTGAGGAGACTTTTGCCCCTGTAGCTGGACTTAAAGCAATTAGGGTTTTACTTGCCTTTGCCTGTTTTAAAGGATTTAAATTGTTTCAAATGGATGTCAAAAGTGCCTTTTTAAATGGGGTAATTGAAGAAGATGTTTTTGTAGAACAACCTACAGGTTTTGAAAATTTTAAATACCCAAATCATGTTTTCAAGTTAAAAAAGGCATTATATGAATTAAAACAGGCACCTAGGGCTTGGTATGAGAGGTTGAGCACCTTCCTACTTGAAAGATCTTTTGAAAAAGGAAGTGTGGATACAACTCTCTTTTTAAAGAAATTTGAAAAGGATATTCTCATTGTTCAAATTTATGTGGATGATATCATTTTTGGATCTTCAAATAAAAATCTTTGTGATGATTTTTCTAAAATAATGAGTAATGAATTTGAAATAAGTCTAATGGGAGATTTAAATTACTTTCTAGGCTTTAGCATTAAGCAACTTGAGGAAGGTATATTTCTTAGTCAAACTAAATATGTAAAGGACATCCTCAAAAAATATGAAATGGACAATGTTAAACCTGTTAGTACACCAATGAGTTCCTCAGTTCAGTTGGATAAGGACCTTAAGGGAAAATCAGTTGATCAAAAGAAATTTAGATGGATAATTGGATCTTTACTTTACTTGACTGCTAACCGACCAGATATTATGTTCAATGTTTGCTTATGTGCTAGATTTCAATCAGATCCAAAAGAATCACATTTGACAGCATTGAAAATGATATTAAGATATTTACTAGGAACTCAGAACTTAGGAATTTGGTATCCTAAGTTTAGCTCTTCATTTGAAATTATTGGTTATTCAGATTCTGACTTTGCAGGCTGTAGAGTGGATAGGAAAAGCACTTCTGGAACATGTCAATTCATTGGAAATTCATTAGTTTCATGGTCTAGTAGAAAATAAAATTTAGTGGCCCTATCTACTGCAGAAGCAGAATACATTGCATTAGGAAGTTGTGTGGCACAAGTATTTTAGTTAAAACAACAGTTGATTGATTTAGGATTAACTATAGGCACTATTCCAATTTATTGTGATAATACTAGTGCTATTTGCATTTCCAAAAATCCTATTCAACATTTTAGAACCAAACACATTGACATAAGGCATCATTTCATAAGGGATCATGTATCCAAGGGAGAAATTGAACTTACTCATGTTTCAACTGAAAATCAACTTGCAGACATTTTTACAAAACCTTTAGCCTTTGATACATTCATTACATTAAGAACAAGGCTTGGTGTAATTGATTTGAATGCTTAAATAAAAATGTTTTTGCAACATTGATATTTCTGTTTTCGTAGTTTATGTTTCTATGATTTTGTTTTTGTAATTTTTGTTTGTTTTGAGTGATTTTATTTTAGAGTATGTGAATTTGTCATTGTCTATTGTGATTTGTGTGTTTAGTTTTGATTTTCTTTGATAAAAATTCAAAAATCCAAAAATGTGGAAATCGTCCGGGATGAAATTTTTCGTACGGGACGATGTGTGTAAAATTCAGTTTGCGTGATTTGAAACATCTTCAGAGCAGTTTTTAATGTAGTTTGTCAGTACGATCTGCACGATCGTCCGGGATGAAATTTTTTTTCTCTCAAACGTCGGGACGATTGAATGCAGCAGTTGAATGGATAAGACAGTTTTAATTGTGAACTTCGTCCGTATGAACTTTTGGTTCGTCCAGACGAACAGACGTCGATTCATAGCGGAGGATGGTTTTCAACTGACATTAAAACGAATTAACTTTTGATCGTCTGTACGATAGGTCAAGTCAAAAGTCTGTACGAAAGGACGTATCGTAAGTTGTGTTGATTACGAAAAGCCGTTACATTTTGGACGAATTTGATCGTCTGTACGAAATTTTTTCGTCCAGACGAACGATAATTTTCGTCCAAGGCGAACATGTTTCGTCCAGGACGAACGTATCATTTTCTTTAAATAAAAAGGCTTTCTAACTCAACAATCACATCTCCAAACATCTCTTTCAATCCCTTTCGACTTCCAAATCAACAATGGCCTCCTCTAGCAAGCGACAAAAGGTGTTAGGAAAGAAACCTCATAGGAATGCTTCTGAAAACTTTCTCTCAAAAGAAAATGAGGAATCCTTTCCTCGATTTGCTTCTGCAAAAATCACTCCTTCTATCATTCTGATTCAAAGTGAGATAAACTTCAAGGTAATTCACCTTTTTGCTTCCACTCAGTTTCAATTTATCTTATTTCTCATCCACCTCTACAACAAACAAACCTTTCTTTACTTCTTAGCCAATATGAGTTTTAACTCCAATCACTCTTCTATCAGTTCTTATGTGTTTAAATAAAAAGTTGAAATCACTAAGCATGACTTAGGTGCTTTTCTTAACTTAAGAACTGAAGGTTCTAGAGCCCACACTCTTATGAACGATAACACCTTCAAGTGGTTTCAAATTAATAGGGTGATTAGAGGAAACAGCCTAGATTATCATATTGCTAGAGTTTCTGGAATGACCAAAAATGCTAGAATCATCCAACACATTCTTAGATCTTATATTATTCCAAAAGCTGGTGATAGGATCAACATTACTCCACTCATTTCTGTTGTGATTTTTTTGATTATGAATAAAAGTTTTATTGATGAAGCCTAACTTATCTTAGACCATCTTTATGGGCTTTCTGAAATTGGACATGCTGATCAGAAAAGAAAAAGGAATATTTTATTGGGTCACTTGATTATATATTTTTTGGAAAAGAAATACAATCTAGTGCATCCTGATGAAGAATATGAGGAGCCGGTCTACTACAATGATGCTTCTTTTAGAGCAATCTTCAAGGAGCAAAAAGAGAAAGCACCTGCCAGTGCTTCTGAAGAAGAAGAAGAAGGAGAACAATCATCTGCACCTCAATCAAATTATTAAAATTTGATTGAGAAATTTGATAGACTTGAGACTCATTTTGATCAACGATTTGATCAAATTGTGCTCAACTTCAGCAGCAGCAACAAGACATTGGTAGTATAAGAAATGAAGTTCATGAAATTAATACCAATGTTATGTTGATGACTTCCTACTTCAACTTATTTGGTGGCATTCCTCCTCCTCCTCCAGAAGAATAGAGATTTGGGTGATGATTTTCTAGATGTTTGTTGTATTAGTGTTTGTTTTTAGTTTGTTTTAGTTGTGTTAAAAGTTCGATGTATTTTTTTTATTTTAGTATTGATATTATGAAGTGATCTTGTAATCTTTTTCATTAATATCAATATATGTTGTATTTGCTTTAAATTTGGATTGTTTTTGAAATGTGTTTAGTTTTTATGAATTTCATAAGTCTTTTTAATCTTAATTGTGCTTAAATTAGATTATAATTTGAGATTAATGTCATTAGATAATCTAGACTTTCTAAATTTAAAATTTGTTTATAACTTGTTATAATTAGAATTTTTAATTTCATGTCTATTCATTTTGACTACATTAAATTTAATATTATTATTGCAATTAAGATGTTCTCTTATTTTGTATTTCTTTGATCAAATGATATTTATGCACTTAGAAAAATTTAAAATTTTATATTATTGATCTTGGAAAGAATTGGTATCAATTACTCTTGAAAATTGTACAAAAAGTACAAAAATCAAAAGGAATGCGCAAAGGTTCGCAAATGTGAAAAAGAGACACAAAATAAGCCCAATGTAAAAAGATGCACAAAAATGTGCCAAATAATTGAAAAAGATGCGCAAAGCGCCACATGTGGTAATTCTCTTCTTTCCAGATTCTTTAAATCTCTTAATTCAAATTGATCTTATGTTCATTTATATTTCTATTGAATTTTGAAATATAGAATTTTTATTCATCTCTCTTGTAATGATTTTCTATATCTCAAATGTCTAAATTGAATCATGTCTTTGATAAATTCTTCTTACTTACAATGTTATATCACTTCTTAAATTCTATGAATTTTTATAATTTACCTAATGTTATTAGTTTTAGATTGCATATTATATGTCAATCACTCTTTAGATTAAATTTTTAAATGGATTTCATATAATTACTTATATTTCTTGTCTATTTCTTCTTCACTTTTTGTTGTTGTCAAAAAGGGGGAGAAATTATTGTGTTTGTATGTTTGTATTTTGGTTTTATGTCATTTGGCTTTGTATTTTGGTTTTGTGTCATTTGGCTTGTGTTAGTATTGTCTTTTATTTTTTGTTTGTTTTGTTAAAAATTTTGAAAAACAAAAATTGTGTTATTTAGTTCAAAATGCCTCCTTATTTTCATGTATTCATCATCTCAGGGGGAGTTTAGGAGATTTTGTAAATTGAAATCATACAAACAATAATTGTTTTGCCATCATAAAAAAGGGGGGAGATTGTTGAGATTGTTGCTATTTGCATATTTGCAACTTATATAGTTTTGATGATTCCAAACATTATTATACAAATGTGTAGTTATCTCCTAACAAATTTAGAAGATTTGTATTTGCTTATGTGTGTACTAATATTTCAAGAAAATCGAACTCCAGACTACGAAGACTTCAAATCAAATTCAGCATGTAATACTTTGTGAATTTGAAGCTTGTACTTTTCTTTGAAATAAACTTGAATGGTAGTTATTGTAATTGAGTGAATAAAAACATACACACACACATAAGGAGATCATATAAAATTTATACTGATCGTAAAGGACGATATAAGTTCGTACGGGACGATCAGACAGTTATCTCCTATTAAGATCACATGGAACGAATAGGAACTGGTCAGCAAAATTTTTCTAAGACCTATTCGTCCAGGACGAAATTAAAAATTGTCCGAGATGATTTGTTCTCTGTAAAATTTTCGTCCAGACGAAATTAAATTATCGTACATGACGATCTGGTCTATGTAAGATTTTCGTCCAGACAAAATTAAATATCGTCCAGGACGATCTGCTCTCTGTAAAATTTTCGTCCAGACGAAATTAAATTATTGTACATGATGATTTGCTCTCTATAAGATTTTCGGCCAGACGAAATTAAATATCGTCTAAGATGATCTGGTCTCTGTAAGAATTTCGTCCGGACGAACCAATTTTCATCCAGACGATACAACCGACTTAGGATGGTTTTTCTGCAGTTTTTGGAACTGACCTTGTAATAACCGTTCGTACCGGACGAACATGGTTCGTACGGGACGATCAGCTTGTACGAAAACATTTCGTACACAAATACAAAGAGGTTCGTTTCAAGGCTTTTAAGTAATATCATCCAGGACGATCCACGATCGTACGGAACGATCCACTGCGTACAGAATTGAAAACTTGCAGTTTTTGGGCGGTTTTTCTTGTCTTTTGTATAAATAGTCCAAATTAGACTGCCACCCAATCTTTTTGTCATTTGATCTTCGTGCCTATTGAGAGAAAAGTCAAGGAGAGAGTGTGAGAGAGCATTAAAAGGAGGATTCCTACCACTGGAGTGTGAAGACTTCACTTGGTGTTTAAAGGTAAGAATCTCTACTTGTGAATTTGGATTACTTTACTCTTTTCTTTCTTCCTTCTAGATTTCTTGTGAGAAGATCTGTCAAGGAGATCCGGTTCGCTGCCGACACTTGGAAAGTGTGAACAACCGAAGGGTTCGCTGCCTACACTTGGAGAGTGTGAACAGACGAAGGGTTCGCTGCCTACACTTGGAGAGTGTGAACAGCCGAAGGGTTCGCTGCCTTCACTTGGAGAGTGTGAACAGACGAAGGGTTCTCTGCCCACACTAGGAGAAAGTGAAAGGACGGAAGGTTCTCTGCCATTCCTAGGGATTGTGTAAAAGGACGACGGTTCTCTGCCAATATTGGGGATTGTGTAAAAGGACGACGGTTCTCTACCGCACTGGGTAGTGGTGAAAAGAGTGCTTGTAAAGGCTTCTCCGCCTTGCTGTGGGTGCAAAAGGAGAGTCACTTTTGGTATTAGTGCAATACTCAGAGGGTGCCTTTGAGGAGTGGATATAGGTCTGGTTTAGATCGAACCACTATAAATCTTGTGTCATTTACTTTACTGCTTTTTATTTTCCGCATTTTTCTTTTGTTTAAAAACTCTGTGGTTGAAAAACGTTTTCTATAAAAACTTAATAAAAAATTTTCATTTCGGTTCAACACATTTTCAAAGAGGGAATAAATTTTTATAATACAAATTCGCCCCCCTCTTGGTAGCCTTGGGACATTAACTTAGGTCTAACAACCTATTCACTAGACTCAATAATGGGTAGGCTTATACTCTTTCTATTTCCCCTAAACATGGGAGACGCTAGGAGTCTGTAAGATTTTTCATTGACAGGAGATCTGTGCGAAATAATACTATTTAATTTATAAATAAAAGAAAATTAATTTTTTTTTGCATATGGCTTTAGGTGATGAGCATCATAGAGGATTGATAAAAAAAAAATTTGGTTAGCGAAATAAGAAGATGACTCATGGCAAGTTGTATTGTAGAAAATATTTTTCTAAGAGGGAATGCTATTTTTTTATTTATGCTACAGTTTTTGGGTGGATTATCTGCCAGCAAATACGATACGATGAAATGCAAGTAAATTTTTGGAGGATTCATTGGGATGGTATTTTCGGTCGATAATCTATCGATAATAGCATGATAATTCTAGCGCAATATTTTCACCAAAAATACAGACAGATAAAACACTAGAATTTCCTCAAAGAAAATGATGTGCCTCTATTATTTTTCATCAGAATTGCATTGAAAAATTTGCAAGATATGTTTCAGGAAAAAAATATTTCACTGGTAAAGACTTTCCAATGTGTGAATTACCATCATATAGATATCCGCCAGAAATTCACTAGAAAAGCAAAATATCAGGCGAATTTCCCTTGTTACCAATGGATTTTGTCTGCTAATAATGAGCCATTTTTCTGTAGTGGATATTCTTTCAAATTTAATAATGGGGCGTTACACCTGCATAAGATGTCATGGGAGAGGACATTATAAGGGTTGAAAAGAGACATGGTGCACTACATGGCCACTTCCTTAAAGAAGAATACCCAAACCAACATAATGCAACTACATATGCATCATCACCATAGTATTAGGCTTACGAAGCCATCCCAAACATAAAGAAGAGATATATAGAGTTTCTTAGGGAAATGGTAGTGAGGATGTTAAGTTAGAGGAGCAATAATATGCTCACTAGTAAGGATTTCTTATCATAGCTCATGAATAAAGATAAAAATATATATTTTAAGAAAGTAGATATATAATTTAATCATCACTAATAATATCTACCTTATTTTTTGAAGGGAGTTGTCCATCTCAAGTTGGTGCATAGAGTTAAGAAGTAGGACTTCTATAAGTCAAATATACATTCTCCCTCTTAGATTATCCCAGGTAAAATTATAAATAAGTTAGCAAGCCACCCAATTTTTGATGGAAAATAATTAAGCCTATGAATCTTAATGCCAATGACTCTCTCTATCTAAGTGGTAAGGAACATATTGCCTCCTTTAGTTCTTTGGATGTTAGGAATGGTTAACAACTCTAAGAAGAAGGAGATAGGAGTGGGTGGTGAAAGTGCAATGTGCTTCTAGTAGTTAAAAATTCCGACTATATTATTTAATAACATGGTAAGAATTCCTTTAATTTATTAAAATTAAAGTTCTAACATTTAAATATTCATTTTATGAACTTCAATTTCTTTTTTTAGCATAACATATTAATTTTTAAGTTATTAAATAAAGGAGAAAATTTGGCAATAACCAAAGACCTTTGGTCCTGGCATAATTATGTTAGACAAATAATTTGATATTATAGAGAAATAATCCACGTCTTTCAGAAGCTCAGGAGAAAGGACTCATTCAAGTTTCCTCATGAACCACTCATGCACTTCATTATTGGAGAGTAGAAAGTTCTTAAAGTTATGACTTAATTCAAGAATAATCAAATTTTATAATGAATTAGAAAAACTTCATTAGATTATATGTGAGATCATGTTCGTATATTATATATGATGTTTCATGATAGTGACTGCACTCTAGAACTTATTATAAATAATGAAGCTATTCTACAAGTGCTTCCTAAGGTTGCTTCAGTAGTTAAGACTATTTGACAAAAGGAAGGAACTATTTTTCCTCCTAAATATCCTTTAAATGTGGAGAAGGGCCACCACAAATGAGGTTCAAAGGATTATAATAAATAATCTATTTCAAAGCTTAAGAATATTTAACTTAAGTTGCCACTTTATTATGTCTATTTATATATATATATATATATATATATATATGCAATAATACAACTAATAATGAGTGAGTAAAAGTATCATCACACCTAAATTGTAATAACAATTTATCAAATTTATGTTATTTGAACAATCAAAATAGGATGTCAACTTATGTAAACTTGAAAAACTACGAGTAATATAAATCACTTAGGGTTATAAAGCAGAGAGTTAAGATTTAGAGATTGCATTACATCAAAACTAGTGATATTAGTTACATTGGTATATATTATTTGAGATAAAAGATTTTGCTATAATTAGAGCCGATGATGCACCCTTCCATTTTATAAAAAAATTAGGGTACCTAACCTACCTCTATCTCTAGGATAATTTTAATAGTGGTTAAGTTCACTAGATTGGTTTAGCTCATTCTAATAAAGAAAAGATATAAAATACATGATTTTTATATAATGATATAGAGATCGACGTGAAATAAAACTCAATGTTAAATGCCATCACTCTTCTCTACTTCACTATAATAATCTTCCTCCTCTCAAACCTAGCTCTCCAAAATTCAACACTGCCCGCCGCCCCCCCCCCCCCCCCCCCCCCCCCCCCCCCCCCCCCCCTAATTACCCAATTTATACCCTTATATTGTAATCACCAATTATCAAATTTATTTATCAGCTTTTTTCAAACAATGAAAATAAGATGTCAATTTATGAAAACTTGAAATTAACTATTGAATAATATAAATAACTAAGGGTTGTAAAGCGGAGGGTTAAGATTTAGAGATGAGATTGCACCAAAAAGTGATATTAGTTACATTGGATTATATGTTAATTAACATAAAAGATTTTGTTGTAATCAAAGTCGATGATGCACCCTTCCATTTTATCAAGAACTTAGGGTACCTAACCTTCCTATATATATATGATAAATTTAATTGTTGTCATGTTCACTAGATTGGTTTAGCTGATTGTAATAAATAAAAGATACAAAATAGAAGATTTTAGATATGATGATCTAGATATAGGGCTATGTAGTTCTAGTTCCCCTAGGAGTAATGCCTCAGCTCGATGTGAGAGCAAGAGGAGTGTTTTTCCCATTGTCAAGGATAAATATATTCTTAATTCTCATATGACTAAGGGATTCAATTTTACCTACCTTTTTTTTTGGCTTGTTTCACCTTTTTTCCTGAGAAAGTTGTATCTGCTTATTCACCGCCTCTACCTGTCCATTGATTTATGGATAGTGAAGTGAGGAATACTTTAGGTAACTGACAATATTCCTTGATTTTATGCAAACTTTGGTCCATTATCTATTATTATAACAAGAGGTAACCCATACCTGCAAATAAAATCAAACCATATGAAGTTTTTGATAGTTTTATTAGAAGTATTTGTGAGTGCTTTAATTCATTTACTGAAATAGACTTCCATTACCAGATTTAATTATTTATATATACATGAAAATGGAAATGGGCTGATGAGAGCCTTATGCACCACACAATGAAAGGAAAGAGACTACGATTGGCAAGAGCTTATGTAATGGATACAACTATATAAGAGTAAATTTTTGATATTTTGAACACCTTTTTAAGAGCTATTTTTATTTCATACAAATAGAAAAATAGAAATATATTTGTTAGAAGTCCAATCGGGGGTGTTAAACCTTATTGAACAGTTCTTCTTAGGCACACGAAAAGGGGGGTGGGGGTTTGAAATGGTATTTAAAAAAAAATTCCCCTTAAAGGTTCATCTTTACAAATGATGTTAAACAAAAATACTAGTGGAAGCAAATATCAGAGATCAAAATGAAATTTACATTTTTATTTGTGCAAAAAGAAAAATTTTTATTACTTTTGATTTTTCTTATTTTATTTTTGCTAATTCTTGCTCACAGAAACTAATGCATAGATATCACAAAATTCCTCACCACAGATTTCACAAGAATAATATGCAGGAAATAAAATGCGAGAGATAAAAATGCAAGTAAAAAAAATAAAAACTTCAAAAATTTTATAGTGGTTCGGTCAAAACTTGACCTAGTTCCACTCCCCGGAGTCATCCTTTTCGGGTATTATGCTAACTCCTTCAGTGCCTCTTTTTTAGACTCTACGGCAAGGTGGAGAAACCCTTACAAATCACTTCCACCAAACTCGGTGCGACGTAGAACATAAATCCTTTTTCACCCACCTAATAGAGGCCGAAAACCTTGAAGCTGTGCCACCCTCTTAATGATGGCAGTGTATCTTGGAATCCTTTTTCACCCTTCCGATGAAGGCAGAGAAACATGAATCTATGCCACCCTCCTGGTGATGGCAATGTACCTTGCAATCCTTTTTCACCACTGGTGAAGGCAAAAAAACTCAAAGCTATGCCACCCTTCCTGTGGCAACAACATACCTTAGAATCCTTTTTCACCCTCCTGATGAAGGAAGAGAACCTTGACCTTTGACCTTTAAGCTTTTCTCCTTAGAGCGACCCCAAAAACTCATCAAGTCCTTAGAGAAAATAATGTACAAACCAGCTTGCAGCAACCGTGTGGAAACCCCTCACCCTCCTTCTCCCTCACACTCAATCTCACTTTCTCCTTCTCTAAAGCACTAGAGTTTTCTCAAGAGTTCTCCTTCAGAGTTCCTTCAACTGCTAAAAGATTCTCACCTTTGTATTTAAAATAAGTATTTAAATCAGGCTTAAAAAGACCCTAAAATTTTCAACTCTGTCAACTCTGGTCATACAGTATGACATGGAATCATATAGTACGATTAGTTCAATATAACATAATAGTATTGCACGATAGACAGAAGCCAGTACGATCAATTCAAATATTTGAATTGATTATCCAATATGATTTAAGTATGATTAGTTTAATTGAATCATCATCTCATCCAAGAAGATCGACGACGATTAATATTGTCCACATTTGGAATTGGTTCATACTGTACAAATAAGGGCTCATATAATATGATGTTTAATATTAATTATTCTCAATCAGGGCATTAGATTAGGCAAGATTTAAATTCGTCACAAAGTTCAATAGGGATTGTATATTATGATTTGTATGAATTTTGAATTTCAAAATATTGTCTAATTTATGATTCGAAGTAGGTTTCTTGATTTATATTGATTGTCCAGTATGATCAATATTATACATTACGATTAGATCAAAATGAGAAAACTTAACTTAATGATATAATTAAACTCAATTTAACGCAGATCATACATTACTATGGAGATTGAATAGTATAATTTAATAAAAAAATAATGTTTTTAAATCTCCTCCTTTATGTGTATACAGGACCACTAAACTGCTACACACCTTTTTTAGGACTTTTGACTTAAGAAATATGAAATAAATAAATCAAATCATAAACTCTTATTAGATGACAACACTCCTTTTGTATAGTATACGCTTATAAGATTGAACCTACTTTGGAACTTGAATATGAATTGAACTGCAGAGGACTTGAATAAACTTTGGACTACATAGAACTTGGGTTTGAACTAAATGCAAGAGAACCTGAGTTCAATGGGACTTACGAATATGAATCTGGATGAGCAAACAACAGGGAATAAAATTCAAAAGCAATCCATATGTTCAGTGAACATTAAGAAATGCAATATCACAATAATAATATAAACATTAAGTGATGAATCCAAGTCATCCAAGTAAGTAACAATCAACAAAATAGTGAACTCGTGGCAGGAGGTCTTCATGTATAAGTGACATACAAGTGAATTGCCAGTTCCTTACACATACTGGAAACCAATGAGAAGGAGTAGACACAAAGCTCATGAACAAGAGGATTTGCAATATAATAATGTGTTCATTATTATCACAAAGAACTTTTGATCAACACGTGTAACATGATGCATGTAGTGTCCACATCAGTGGGTCCACAAGTTCATGTAAAGGAGCTTAATGATGTTAATGAAATAATATCTTAGTAAATAGAGCTACTCTCAAAGATGATGAAGAACCTGCAAATAATAACACTTTATGTAGTGGTTTTACAAGTACATGTGGAAGTCCCTACGAGTCGCCGTAGAAGACTCCTTATTTATACAACAGTTACCCTTGGATAAAAGAACTCGATATGTAACAAATGTAGCAGGCTTTAATGCTCGTGGAACCTCAAATCGTGGAACCTCAAATGATGGCAGAAGTTTCTACATTTGTAATGCATACAACATCCCTACAAGCAACACTAAAAGAATTGCAACAAATACAACAATCTTCTTGCAAACAGAGATCAAATTGAAGGAATAACAACATGCTTACAATCAATCAATAACATAGAGTTCTCAAGAAATTTTGGGAGATCTTCGAGCTAATCAAAATGCAAAGGAGTGTGAAGGGGACTTAGTAGATGAAACAATTGTCTTATAATACTCTAGCAATCTACATCAATATACAAACAAGCACATTTATCTACATTCAAGCAAGGATAAAAGATCTGCAATATGTATAATTCTTCTATGAATGCATATGTATACACAACATACCACCCATGTGTAGATACAAAAAGACTTCAATAAATGCAGTATCCTGTAGTCAATCTCAGTCTGTGAATGGATACATCTATCTGCAGCAATAGTGGATATATTATTATAAGGACCAAACCACAATGAAATGTACAAAGAATGCAACAAATGTAAGTTCATATGAGGTTCTGCATAAGAAGGAGATTAGTTAGTGCACTATAATCCATCTATAGAAATAGACAAGTAGTGCGTGATAATCTACCTGTACAAAGCAACAAACAACTCAATCTACACGCTGCTACAACACGCCACCAGATCTGTAACATTCATGCAAGCAAATAGAAGGCATTTATAAATATTTCAAAATACCTATGCACCTACACCATAGTTTATATAATCATAGGTACACAAGGGGTAAGTGTAATTATACACCGTATGGGCCCCGATGAGCATGTTGTAGAAACACGTATAGGGATGCTAAGCGGGTTAATAAATTTGAACTACATCATCATAAGCAAGTAAATAGGAGTCAACAAGGTTCAACAAAATAACTACAAAATGCCCCCAGGACCTGTATGGGCCCCGACGAATGTGTTATAAGTACACACATGACGCCAGAGATGCTGCATGGATCAATAAGTGAATTCAAGTTTGAACTCGATCCTTCTATACGGATCAAAAGGTGTCGACACGGTTCGAGCCATCAAACAAATATACGATTAAGGCGACTGATATATTTGTCTTAATATATTTATATTAGGCCTTCAAGGCTTATAACAATATGAATTCACTGATAAAGACACAAAGCTTACGAAATCCGATCTCATATCAGCAAGTTGATAGGATTAATAAGGTTCAATCAACAAATGAAAATGATCTTGAATACCCCGATGATGATCGTGTTGAAAAAAATCTCAACTGGAGGGGTTCACAAACACTTTCAAATGCCTTCCAAGCTCTACCCAAATATCCACAAAAATCTAAAACTCCAAAAAGTCCAAAATCCAAAATCTCAAAGATCATACAAATCCTAAATATTTAAAATTGAAATTCAACCCATCAAATAACTTAAAATAAAATCCATCCACCCTTTGCAATAGTTTGTCGGCATAGAAAAAAAAGAAAAACTACTTCAGATCACAAAGAGCCAAATGCCTAGTAAAAAATATCACTAGGATCCATTCTCAAATAGTCTTGTGTCATTAAAGACATGGTATGTGTCTTCTAACCGGCAATTTTGCCGCCAAATGACATCGCAGGATAAACAGTTATGACCCGGGGCCCTCTAAATTGAGTGGTTTTACCGCCAAATGTTGCCACGAAATACTGATTATGGCCAAAGCCAATACATTCCTTAATGACATTAAATTCTTAAGATATGAATCAATAGGTTATGATCGATAGGGCACAAAGCCCTCTGTCAATTAAGGTGGATTCAAATTTGTCCCCTTAGACAAACATGCACCCCATGTCTATAAGGTCCCCTTGGATGAAGCAACCCATGGCTGCCGACAAGGATCCTTTTGTCAGGTTGGGTTGACTACCCCCTCTAACTAAGTAAACCAGGGACCACGATGGCCCGGGACGACAAAACCATGAGATCTTGATTGGGTCCATCATCTATTCCCCCACAAGTATGAGATGGTGAAATTTCTAATTTTAAATATCAAACTTTTCAAAATCTCAAATTTCAAACCCATGCTGCTACTATATGCCAGATAACATGTATTTGTAAATATCTGATTGACGACTAGCCTTAATTGAAAGTTTTCTCTCATGATCGGGAGGGGTAATTAACGCTTGCGCCTAAAGGAAACCAGAACTCAGATCATAAAGTCCTCACAAAATGAGGGTGAAATCTTTGGGTTGTGTCTTATATAGAAACCCATTTATCTTCCAAAATTTACCCCATGACTTAATCCGTTAAAACCCACCCAAAAAGAAAAAAAAAGCAATCAGCAGGCGGAGGCTGGGGCCGAATTTTTAGAGCCCACAAGTGTGCACAGAAAAATAATATCCACAAATACTAATAGGAGAAATATAGTAAGAAGCCAATAAAGTTTTTTATCATTAAAATCATGAGCTTAGGATCCTGGATTACAATACTTTCTTAATAATATGGTGGGTGAGTGTTCCTCCTCTTAAATGGCTAACACACTTTCCTGAATGGACTTTCTTAAGCATGATATGGTACTCATCTTCTCTAACACACATCAAATTAAGAGAAATAGCTAACATTTTTAATAACTCACCTAAAATTATTGGGTATTATGTTGCCTTTATTTTAAATCACCTTATATCTGTGACCTCAATGCTTATTTTTTTTAATCCTAAGGTACTTTAGAATGGGGTCTATCAACGCACTGGGTGGCTAATCTCCAATTGAATCACTTCCTCTTCTTTTATTATGGGCCTCTCAATCTTTAGTGGTGGCTTCCTATCTAGAGTACCTTACTTTGAGAGCATATTAAGAAGCTAGTTTTACTCTTTAGGAATCTAAATTCTAAAGTATATAAACTTACTGACTTCTATATCTTTACTTTGAAGAGATATCTAAGTAATACTTCATCTCTTATTTTATATTTACCATTTATTTGGTATACTATGAGTTGTGAATTTGAATAAACAATTAGCTATGTAATGCATATTAATGTAGTGAACTTCAATCCAATAAGTAAGGATTTATGCTTAACTTGATTATTTGTGATTTAAAATTTTATGTTGGTTTCTTGTGTTATAATTTTCCTCATAGGGATTTTAGGAATTATTCTTATCCCTACTTCTTATTCTTCTCTGACTCTATGACCATATATAATCCAAGATTAGCCTTATGTTCTTTCCACTTCTTTCTTCTTGCTGGGATATTAAAGTCCACTATAAAATATGTGAGCACTTGGGCTTTGATGGTTGTTCTTGATATTTGTGAGATTTGGAACTCATGTAATTCCACTAACTATTTGAGTAATCTCCCAAAATGATTTGGCCTGGAAAGTACCACATTGAGTTTGTTATGAATGGCCACTTTGATTGACTGGCTTCAAAGTAAGGTTGTATTCATAGAGTAGAAGTTACAATTGACCATGTAAGTTTCTTGGTATCTATGCTTTGCACCTCATAAATTTTTTCTTAAATAGTAAATGCCCAATATTTTCCCCATGCTTGCATATGAGTACTTTGCTTATGGCATCCTCACTGATTCCACGATATAATAATGAATGTTACCCTTCCACGGGACTTTGAAATAGTGATTGTGAGAAGAGAAGATGTTTATGTTGTTGGAAGGTAGCTTTGCACTCCTTTCTCTAGGTGAATATTTTCTGCCACTCAGCACTTTAAGGAAAGAGGAGTATATGTTGCCCAGCCTTCAGATGAAGCAATTTATTCCTACGACTCACCTAGTGAGTCACTACACATATCCTTAGGAGTACTTGGTGAAGGCATCTCCTGAATTGCTTTCATCTTATTTGGGCCAACATTAATACCCTTGAATGTAAGGTGAAATTTAAAACATCCTTGAACCTTCACCAAAGGAATATTTTAAGGGTTTCAATTACATATTATACATTTTTTAGTGTGGTGAGTGTCTCGTTCAAGTCCATAATGTATTGCTTGTGCATGAAACCTCATTAACCAGTTGCTCTCATGTTGTCTTTTTATAGAAGACTCTATCCACTAATAGCTTCTCGTCATAGCTATCTGGTGTGCCTTCCAAAAGTTGTTAGTGAAGATCTTATATATTCACTACTAGTTTTCCATCAAAGCTACCTCATGGACATGCATTTTAGAGATTTTTATTAGATGTAATACTATTTATAAAAGGAAACCTTTGTCAATAATTTAAATATATTTGAAAGATATATTTTTATCTCTAAAGAAGTTAGTATAGAAATTCTTTTTGCAATTCCTATAAAGCTCAACTTCTTCGAGTTGCTTTGTTGATGGAATCTTTTAGTTTGATGGTACTTGTTAACCTCTCTTTTGCTCAGACTCTTGGTCAAAGGGGTTTACCTGGTCAAATTGACCAGGGAAGACACCAAGACCCCTCCCAATCAACTCCATGGATCAAACCTAATTTGTTGAGCCCAGACTCGGGCCTTGGGTCAACCTGGTTGACTAGGTCAACCTGGGTTGACCCAGATTGACCCAAACTTCTCCCACTTGATTTCAAATCCAATTCAGAGCTTCTTGAGCTCATTTCTCTCCTCCTTTGGACTCAGTGGGTCAGACCCAACCCACTAGGCCCTAACTCATGTCCTAGGTCAATCTAGTTGACCAAGTTAACCCAGGTTGACCCAATTAAGCCTAAATGGGTATATTCAAGTTTTAATTCCATCCAAGCTTATTCTTGGCTTGATTAGGTCAATTTGACCTATTTGAGTCTAATTGACCAAGTTGACCAAGTCAACCCTTGACTTGGCCAACCACGATCTCCCTTGGTCAAATTAGGCTTATTTAGGTCAATTTGAACCTTTAAATGTCGTGGAACTCATTCATAGTCCTCCTTAATTCAAAATCCCATGTTAATCACCTGACTTCCCTCCTATTTAGCACTTAATCTCATCCCAACCGTCCATGAAAGGGCTAGGGCTTTAAATATGAGAAATTAGGGCTCTCCTTAGACCTTTTTCGCTCTAACTCTTTCCCCAAGCCTCCTTAACCTGAGATCTTTGAGGTGAGAGCTTCCACTGTGACGCCTCAGGCATCAATAGTGAAAGGATTCGTCGACAGTCTTGATCAACCATCACTTCTTGTTCCCTTGCTCAGTCCTAAAAATTGTTAACCACATATAATGAGCTTCAAAAAGCCCAGCAGGTCACCAAAGCCTATAACTAAAATCAACGCATGGTACTGAAACAGTATGCATGTCAATCAGTCAATCAATAACAGACACTTGCACATGATCATTGAATCTATGCAAATACGAAATCAGTACAGAAACAGAAATCAATGCATAAACAATAGAATCTAAAATCATCAGCAATCAGTAGAAAACCCATAATGTTCCCGTAGTCTTCTTATCTATCACATCAGTCTATAACATCAGTCAAATCAATATAGCAGAATCGAATCGAAACATACACTTGTAGATCAATCAGTTATTTATCACTTGCTCAATTAATCATATGCAACCCAGAAATTAATATCCCGTGCTCAGTGAATCACATTTCACTTGCTCAGTATATCACGTGCATAATGTCAGTACAATGAATCAGTAGCAGCAGAGTATGTATCCATATCAATAACAATCTAATGACGACATGAACAATTATGCTATAATAGTGAAATTGAATCAATCAGATCAGTAAATCAATTAATTTCGGTCAATAATATCAATTGGTATGGAATCACATAAAATGATCAAATATATACATCGTAAGAATAGTTGAAATCAAATCAATAAAATCATATAAATCAATCAAATCAATAAATCAACAATCAAGCAAATCAATCAAATCAATAAATCAGCAAATCAATCAAATCAATACATCAATAATCACGTGCTATAAGAATCAATACAATGAATCAATGTATCAGTGGATCAGTAGTATCGATATCAGTATCTATAGTATCAATAGTATCCATGAATCAATGCATCCATAATATCGATGAATCAATAATGTCGATATCTGTATCCATGAATCAATACAATATCCATATCCATATCGGTGTCGGTATTCATGAATCAATACAATATCCATATCCATATCGGTGTCGGTATCCATGAATCAATACAATATCCATATCCATATCGATGTTGGTATCCATGAATTAATGAATAACATGCAATATCAATGAAATCATACAGTAATAGTATACCCGTAAATCGTTAGTAAATCCATTCAGTAATAAATCAATTCAATACAATAAATCCGTCAATATCAATAAATCAATAAATCCATTCGCTAACAATAAATCCGTCGATATCAATCATGCGTAGGGTAATCAATAAATCAATCAGTAATCAATAGATCAATTCATATCAGGAAATCCATACAAGTCAATGTCAATAAAATCCATAATGAGATCATAAGGACTTTACTGTACACATGCAATTCAATACAATAGTCTTACTGAACAAGTACAATCACTAGCTATTAAAACATTTTTCAAGTCGATAATCCATTGTGCTGTTGTAGAAATCCGTAGTGCTGTTGTAGAAATCCATAATTATATCCGTTGGCTCAATAAGAGTCGTCACTGTGTGCCCGTCGGCCGCCCGTCGGCCGCCCGTCGGCATAATAATCTCTTTATGACTCCCAATCGTTATATCAATGATCAATAGAGGATATCGCCAAACCCTTTTTAAAGGAAAGCCCGTCGGTCCACCATCCTGTACAGGTCAAGTCAATCTCCAACCAACGGTTCAACCAGTTTTCACTTGTCTTACAGTAATAGTAATATATATTCAATCATATATCCACATTCATATGCATATCAATAAGGTATTGCAATCAATAAATACAATTTAGCTCAATGCAAAAAAACCCCTTAAAATATCGTATAGTAGGCAGACGTCGTTGCAAAAATGCACAGTTGCCGAAAATTATCAAATTACTAGAAATCGAATAAAACAACGTTTCAAAGCTTTACTTATACTGAAGCAATAATTTCCAACATCCTGATAATTTTCTATTCGATAAAAATCGCACATAACTCAAAATACCCGATAGAAACTTTACAGAAAATACTCAAATCGTGTAGAAATATCATATAAAAAACATATCAAAAGTTGTGCGGTAAAACTTTTGTGAATACAAAGATATGCACGTTATTCGGTAACGAAAACAAAAAACTGAGCACAGAATTATCAAAACTCGAAATCTTCGAAATCTGAAATAGGATTCGGATTCCTTACTTTGAGACAAACAAATCTTCCAACAACGACGACGGACAAAAAGTGCTCTGCGGCCTACGAAATTAAGCTTCTTCTTTCTCTTTCCTTCTCTTTCTCTCTCCTACATTTTTCTCTCTCTTCAAAATGATCTAAAATATCTCAAATCGGATATTTATCAAGCAGGATCGTCCAGGACGATGCCCAGATCATCCCGGGATGAACTCCTCTGGACACGGATCGTACAGACGAAAATTAATTCCAATTTGTTTCATCCCTGGACGATGCTCTCTGTTCGGTTCGTACCGACGGTTCGTCCTGACCCTTACAGGATCGTCCAGACGAAATTGACAGATTCTTCACAATTTTCTTCAGTTCGTCCGGGACTATGGCCAGTTCGTCCGGGACTATGGCCAGTTCGTCCGGACTAACAACACTCAAAAAAATCAGCTTCGGAGGGGTTTTACATCCATAACCTTTCCCCACCCATTCTAAGTCAAATCCGGCAAGTCAAAGCCGGCGGCGATGAGTTCTCCAGCGACCCGAGGGCTTAGAACTTTGAAAGTATTTTTTAGTCGATCTATCGCATTTTGAAATGTGATTTCTTCTACAACTAGGAGTGTGGACAGTCTACAAGTGAAACAAGCCCAAGATCTTCCGAGTCAACCGTGTGGATTAGGTAATATCACAAACCCTAGCCTAGAACACATAGGGTTAAATAGTGTTTCAATAAGCGCTTTTCGGACGCATTTTTTATTCACCATTATTGTTCTTTACATATAGAAGCTATGTTTCAAATTTTAAGCGATTTGGTGCACCCAATCGTGAGAACAAGCCAAAAATGTTATAGGGTTTAATTTATGTAACCCAAGCATGGCGTGGGATCTAGACCATTGATTGTGCAATCAACGGTCCATATCTATTCGCTCCGCTTCACTCATTCGACTGCTAGCTCGATCCCGAGTTCGATCGTGCGATTCGGTGAGATCATAGCCATTCACTCGTAATAGTAGACGATTCGACGCCCTGGACTACGCGCTGACATGGTTAAGGAAACCGCGTCGTGCGATCGCTGTCGTCCCAATCATGGGCAATGATTGCACGGCGGTGAAATCATTGCCAATGATTGGCCATTACCGTGTGGTTTTGAAAGAGCGAATCGAAGAGAGTCGTCGCTGCTGCCTTTTTATTAATTAATATTAGTTTTAATTCTATTTTAAACCTTATTTTCTTCAAAAAATCATAGAAAATTTTTAAATTCAAAAAATACTTATAATATATCAAATTGATCATATTTTAATATTCTTTAATTTAAAATTAATTATAAATATAAATAATATAAATTTTTTAAAATATTATTAAAATAGTGATATTTTATTATTATTATTATTATTATTATTATTATTATTATTATTATTATTATTATTATTATTATTATTATTTTAAATATTTTCATCATAATTATTTTAATCCTTATTATTTTGATTATTTAGCTATTGTTATTATTATTATTATTATTATTATTATTATTATTATTATTATTATTATTATTATTATTATTATTATTATTCTTATAATTCTTATTCTTATTCTTATTATTATTATTATTATTATTATTATTATTACAATTTTTTTATTATGATTATCACTAAATTTATTAAATTACTTTAATTACTATTATTATTATTAATACTATTTTCAATATATATTTTTTATAATAATTATCTAACTTATTTAAAATTACTTTAAAATGAGAGTAATTATTTTTATTATCACCATTTAATTTAAATTAATAACTACTTCATTATTTTAAAAAATTTACCAACCTAATTACTTAAATTATTTAATTCCTAATTAATTAATTTTAAAATTCATTTATTTTGCTAAATTACAAAAATTATTTTTTTTCAAATTATTCTAAATTCCAGAAACTTTAATCTTTAATTTAATTTCTAAGTAATAATTATTTTAAATTATTTTAAAATCACTTTTAATTGCTTTAAACTTCGAAAAATAGCTATAAATTCATTTTAAATCAGATTTTTATGTATAATACCTCATTATTTTTAGAAAATTATGAGTTTTAATTTGAAAATATTTTTAGGTTTCAAAACTTATGTTTTTGTCATATTTTATATATTATTTAGTTATTTGTTTTATTTAACTATTATTTAAATAAATAATATATTAAATATTTTGAAATTACAAAATTATTTTCAAATATCCTTTTGAAGCCTCTTTGGGTGACCATTGCATCCCTCAAACACTTATAAATTGAATTATTTTTAATTATACTATTTTCTTGATGTTATATTTGTTCACTTACTATATATGTATTTTAAATTATTTTAAAATTATATATATTTTAAATTCTCTAAGTTTAGGAGATCCACTACTTAGAATTTTAAACATTAATTGTGCTTGTAAATAGCATTTACGAGGAGGTAGATTAGGGGATGACTGAGTCTCAATCATTCTCTAATCACATCATTAAGCACGCTTATTCTTCTTTTTCATCATCTTTTGCGTGTGTAGGACGCACGAGCACTTATTTAGGCCCTCCTAGATTTTTAGGATTGGTGTGTTTACTATTTCATGCATTCCATGCATGTTATCCTCAAGGGTTAGTCCAAAACTCTATTTAAAACTCACTTAACATAGTGACACCCTAATGAAAATAATTAAGGACCCATCCACTGAACTTAGAAAAATTATACTAGCTAGGATAGATCACTGATTGACATGAAAACTTCAAAATTTAAACTTAGTGATATCTTAAACCTCTCAAAATTTTCTAGGAATTTTTAGAACTCTTTAGACTCCTTAATTAAAAACTCTAATTTATTCATTAATTAGGCCCCGATAATTTCTAAAAATTTTAATAAATCTATTTCAGCTTAGAAATTACCCATAATAGCTTGAACTCTCCATAATTCAGCTTTTAACCTTTTATAATTAGGGCTTTTTAATTAGACTTTAATCTGAGCCTTAATTCAACTTTAATTAAAAATTACATTTTTACCCTTATTAGATAGTTAAAAATTATTTAAAATTCTAAAATTTTCCCAAATACTTGGGAACATCTCTTTAGGTCATTCTTGACCTTTAGGGGTGATTCTAATTTGTTTGGAGCTCATTTGGATCAAAACCATAAAATTACCCTTTATTAAACAATTTTAATAATTCATTAATTGCCTAAAACTTCTAAAATTCATAACTTGACCTAGAGAACTCTAAATCTAACAAAATCAAAGCCTAACTACTCCCTTTAGGGCTTAATATTTAACTAAAATGGTAGAACCCCCAAACATATATTGTTTCCTATAGCGACCTTTTGGACCCCTTAGCCTAGCGCATAGAAGGACCCGGAACTTTTCAAAATTGGCTAATATAATTTGAACTTTAAATATCTCTATCCTAAGTATTAAAATGGATCAAAAAACTAAAAAAAATAAAAACTGATTCTAATTCATTAATATTTAAACTTCAATTAAAGTTCCCTTTCAGACCTTCAATAAATCTGAACTTTAGATAATTTGAACTAACTATCTTATATAAGACCTACTTAAAGTCATACAAGACTACTACACACATATAGATATGCTAGGGCACCACTTCTAGCTCTAGAATTAGGGCTGATGTTTACTTTTTCTGCTTTATTTTTTAATTTTATATAATGATCTTGCTTGTGGGCACGAATGTTGATTTGTTTGATTGCTCAGACTTATGGTGATGATTGTTTATTTCTTTATTATGCTTTATGTGCTTTATTTATGTGATTTGTGCATTAGACTGCCCATGGGCTAGGGCCACTTTTATACTAACTCAATCTTATATAGGTGACCATGCTCATACAGCACTAATAAAGGGGGGACCATAATCATTAATGCATTAATGCTTTAATACTAACGATGTCTTCTGCAGATGCTCTAGAGACTGCTTAGCCCCTTTTAAATTAAAAGAGCATGGCCAAGCATATTTATTTTTATTTGGGATGATTTTCATTAGGATAATCATATAGGTATTTGAGTCTAGATTTTTCTCTTTTAAATGTAATATAATTTGATATTTATTGAGTTATGAAAGACTTAAAAGTCTGGCATTTCAAATATAAAGTACCCAAAGAGAATAAGAAAGGCCCCCTATCAAGGAATTTCTTTATCATTTGGGTACTCTTCTAGAGGATGAACCATATGGAGCCTGAAGGAGATGATCCAAAGGGAGATGACCCAGAGAAGGATGATCCACTAGAAGATGGAGACTTGAAGAATAAATGCCCGTCTTTTAAGACTTGCATCATTTAGTAGGATTAAAATCCAGGATCTTGTCGAGAGAGCTTGGCCACCACCACTTTTCTACATTCCCTGGTTGCACTTATATGGCACTTATCGTGGACTTTGTTTTACTGTATTTTCTAGATTTATATTGATGTGTTTATTTTTTGTGTGCATAGAACCTGCCTGCTTTTTTTAGGTTTCTTATTTGCATGTGTGTGGCCTGATTTACACTAGGCTCTCTAGGACTAAAATCATTTTTCTACTGGCAATTAAATTTTAAAATTTTAAAAATTAAATAACTTAAAAACTTAACAACCTGGGAAATAGTTAGAACTGTTCGGGGTCGCATGCATATTATTACATTTTTTCTTTCTGCTTGCTATAAGACATCTCCCTGCCTACGGGTAGAGTACAAATAATCTGGCCTATGAGGATGAAGTGCCGGACTTGGGGAGGCCCAACCTTTTCTAAAAAACTATTTTTTATAAGCTTTTTTTTTAAACTATGAAGCATATATTATTTATATTTTTTAACTAGCATGCATTGCATTAGAAACTAACTAAATTAAAATTTAATTACATTAACTATAGGATCATTCACCCTATATAAGTCCAGGGCCAATTAGGAAACTCTCTAGATGTCTGCCCTACTTCCAAAACATTCAACCTATATACCTATCTTTCATAAAGACTAGATATGGATTTTATGCGTTTAGGTGGTTATCTGGCTTTCCTTTTTAGGCAGGCTATAAGCCCTGGTGCATTAGTTAGGACATGGGTGTTAGTGTTATGTAGAACACTAAATCCACCTTAGATCTAAGATTCAAGGCTACTACACTGGGCATCTCATAGTATGCTTAAATAATAGGTAAGTTCCTTCTCTTCAGAGACTATAAATCATATTTATCCGCGTCACACAAATGACACCACCTCAATCTTTCCCCTCTATATGTCTTGAGAGTATGATTTTCTGTTTCTCCTTAACTACCACAATCCCTCCCAGTGTGGATCTGAATCGTGCATGTTAACTAAGCCATTTGAGCCACCTTTCTTTCCTTTTGAGTAGAAACTTCCTAGTCCCCCTTTGTGTACCAATCTCCCTTGTCTTAAGAAGAATCACTATAGGAAAATAGCTCATTTCCGAAAGAATTTTCGACGGAAATAAATTCATCACAAATTCTGGTGGCTTTTCCGGCGGATTATCAACGGAAATATTCCGGCGAATTTTCTGACGTTTTTCCGGCAGAATTTTTTATTGTGTTTCTGACAGATTTATTTCTGACGGAATTTTCGACGAAAATAAATTTTTTCTACAAAATGACTATAATAAATTTTTATAATTACTTTTTTTTATTAAATTAAGTTAAATAATTTAATAACTTATTATCAAATTAAATTATTTTAATTAGATATTATTAAATTAAATTAACTAAATAAAAATTAATAATTCATTATTAAAATAAATAAAATTAAATATTAGTAAACTAAATTAATTAATTAAATTAGCTTAATATTTAATTATTAAATTAATTAATAAATCATTGTAAAAATAAATTTATTAAATTAAATTACATTGCATAAATAGATTAAATTGATATTGAGTTTTAGTTTAAATAGAATAAAACAAACTAAAATATATAGATTTTCCATAGTGGCGTGGAGGTTAGGTTCTTAAAATCTAGACGACGCGGGTTTGAATCCTGCCAAAGGCAGGTCGCGTTCTCGGGTGATTCGGGTCACGGGCTTCGCTCGGGCGGGTTGAGCCCAGCTGGCTGGACGGGGAGGGAGGGGCTTTAGTGGGAGTGGGTCAAGATTGTATTCATGGGTTGAGTCCAGCTGGCTGAAGCGAGATTAGTTTTTTTTATATATATATTTCCGACATAGTTTTTATTCGTCGAAAATATTTCTGATAGATATTTCATCAAAATTTCACCGAAAATATTTCCAGCAAAGTTTTACGTCGATTGAACTTTTCCGACGTACGTGTAATCGGCATAAATATTTCTGCCGGAAATCCGTCGGAAATGCTAATTTCCGACGGATTTTGGCATTTTTCAAACAAAAAATTGGCATTTTTCCTATAGTGAATAATATTTGATCCTTAATCAAGAATTTTCTCAGGCCCTAGGCTCGAGATGTAATTAACCACGGGGGCTTGCGCCCGTGGGAAATGGAACACCATCAAATAAAATCCACTCGAGCTGATGTATCGGGTGGGGGAAACTTGTTATTTTGATAAGGCCATATATATTACTACCCATCAAGGTGCGTTGGCGAGAGCTGCTATCCTCAATGATTAATCTTATGAACGATATAATCTGCCTTTCTATTGACCCGCTTGCAAGGAGCGCAGAGGCCTGCAATCATCTCTATCCCCTGAGGTGGTGCGGTCATATCCCTTCTGCACTCTACAGCCAAGCGGTATCCTTTCGGAGGTCCACGGTACTCTTCTTGAATAATTTCGATAATTGCTTACCACAACTCTTCTAATCTCCTCTATTTTTGGACCAATGATCTATATGTTGCTTTTACAAATAATGAACTAGATATTCTTGAAAATTTAGATGTTCAATCGCTTCCTTCAATTTAAAATATTTTTATTAAATATTACCTAAAACTGAATGTGATAATATTGAGATTAATCTCCACCATTTGAATTCTTTAAGTATTTTCGACACCATCTATAAATGAATATAATTAATACTATGACTTGATTTGATTAGTTGTGCTATGATTTGAATTAAGAGAAATCATACAGTATGATCCATGTATTTTATGATTTAATATATTAAATTTATTTGCAAATATGATTTATAATATAAATTTAATTCTAATTCAATTGTGTGCGTGTGAAAATCATTTTAACTTTGATCAATACATTTGATTCAAAAATATAGGACTGAAATAAAAAAAAATATTTTCTTATTGAAACATGTACTCTTGTCATTACAAATTTAGTGTAGTAGAGCTGATTTGGCCATAAGCTTTAATTTTAGTCATAAGCATTTTCAGAATTGAATTATTGATTTTTATTTTTTGAAGCTCATGTTGAACAAATTAAGATTTACACTTACTTACAATAAAAGAATAGTTTTAACTGAATTATATTTGTTCTCATATAAAGTATAATTTATATTTAAGATTGCATAGTTAGTAGATTCCTTAGATTTTTATGATGTTAGGAAAGTTGCTATTTGCATGTTTTACATTCTTGCAACTTGTATAGTTTTGATGATTCCAAATATTTTTGTTTTATGTGTTGTTATCTCCTAAACATTTTTTGGAAGATTTATTTTTGCTCTTGTGTGTACTAATATTTCAGGAAAATTGAACTCCAGACTACGAAGACTTCAAATTAAATTCAGCATGAGATACTTTTTGAATTTGAAGATTGTACATTTTATTTGAATTAAATTTGAGAGGGAGTGTTTGTAATTGAGTGAATAAAATTCACACACACTAAAGGAGATCTTGAAAAAGTTTTTGTACTGATCGTACGGGACGAACATTGTTCGTACGGGACGATCAGATCAATTATCTCCTTGTAAGAGCAATGGAACAGACAGGAACTGAACTGAAAAATTTTTCTAAGTCATGATCGTCCAGACGAAATCATTTTGGTCCCAGGACGAGTTTCTCTCTATAAAAATTTCGTCCAGACGAAGTCATGTTCGTCCAGGACGATGGGAACCGACTATTGAAGTTTTTGGCAACATTTTGTAGTTTTCGGAACTAACTTTTGATATAACTGTTCGTACCGGACGAAATTTTTTCGTACGGGACGAACCTATTTCGTCCAGGACGAAATTGGTTCGTACAGATGCACAAATGGTTCGCACGGGATAGTTTTTTACACAGTTCGTCCGTACTAACTCAATTTCGTACGGGACGATCCAGTGGGCAGAAAAATATGTTTTTAGTAGTTTTTTGGGCGGTTTTTGCATGTCCTTTCTATATAAGGAGTTCTAGAAACTATTACAAGTGCCTTTGGAGTTATTTTCTCTTGAGAGAGATCATTGAGAGTGAGAGTTTGAGAGAGATTGTAAGAGTGAAGAGTGAGAGATCAAGTGAGGGGTTTGTGAGGGATTCACAAGGTTACTTGAAGAAGAAGATCTCTTTGTTTCTTCCCATCTCCTTTGAAGGCTCTCAAGTGAAGTTCAACAACATCGGTCCGGTTCTCTGTCGACACTTGGAGAGTGTAAAAGGACTACAAAGTGTATCTTTGACAGCCATTGTGTCTTCGTTCTTTGGGAGAAAACTAGAAGAGAGAACTTGAAAGGGAGAGAGGAAAGGGTGGAGTTTGAGAGGGAGAAGATCCTTGGAGGGGATTTCAAGGGAGTATGGAGGGGATATTCACACGGTTGCTCCGGCGAACTTGCACTTCAGTACCATCGGATTCAAGGGTCGTCTTGAAGGAAGTTTTGGCGAGAAGAAGATCTCTTTGGTGTCAAAGAACCCTGCTACTCTACCGCACCGGGGAAGGTGAAAGTGATTTTGTACAGGCTTCTCCGCCTTGCTGTGGGGGCAAAAGGAGAGTCACTTTGTGGTATTAGTGCAATACTCGGAGGGTGCCTCCGGGGAGTGGACGTAGGTCAAGGTTTGACCGAACCACTATAAATCTGGTGTGTTCTTTCTTATTTTTCTTCCGCATTTAATTTCATTACAAGTTGTTTACTCTGGTTAAAAAGTTTATTTTATTTTAAACTTTAAATTTAACTTGCATTAATAATTAAAAAGGTTTTCTAAAAATCCAAGAGTAGAAGTATAATTTTTAAATTACCAATTCACCCCCCTCTTGGTTAGCCTTGGGACAATTAATTAGGCTTAACATCCTAATTCATATTGAACGAGTTCCAACATATGATATATAGTTTTCTAAAATTGAGGTAATATTTTTTTATGAATTTTTGCTGAAAAAATAATATTATTTTGAAACACTAGCAAATATTTTATAGACAAATTTTAATAGCCCCCTTAACATATAAAAGAACAAAGAAGAATTATATATCACTTGTGGGTCTCAAGTCACTTGTATGATATTTTCACCTAAATCCACAAGTTTAAGGAGAGGCACTCATGGATTAGGATGTACATGTGGGTTGACCTCTTATTGGCTCAAGGACCCCTAGAGTATGCATTTAAAAGATCCCAAATCAATTAAAATGGGCTTTTAATTATAGGGGACTTGGGTACCTCCTTCCATAATGGAGCTTAATTTCACACATTGAGTATAAGAGGTAATGGACATGTGGGTCCAGCTTATGGAAGCCAGAGTATGCATATAAAAGAGAGAAAATCAAATAAAGTGGGACTCTAACTATAAGGGGCACAGATATCTCTCCATGATGGCAACTTACTCTAGTACACTTAGCATAGGAGGAGGATGTGACATACATACATACATATATATATATAAGAAATATACATTTGATAGAGTTGCAAATACAAACTCATCAAAGGCAAGTAGACCAATAGTGGGTGTGTGTTAGATTAGAATGAGTTTATATAGGTATAAATGTTTTATAATAAAAATTTTATTATATAAATATCATTAATATTGATCCTTTATAAGATGAATACATGCACCTCAAATATCAAGAAACTCTGAGTTCTACAAGAGACGGATCTTCAAGTAGATCATCTTAAAAATTAAATTTTAGATTATAGAGTTAGAAAATGGGAAGAAGGAAGAAACAGAGTTTTATGGCTTATGCTTCTAGGGCATATCATATGATGCTCAATTCAGCTATAATAATTTATGACAGACTGATCTGATGAGAATTTTTGGCACACGATCCATCAGAAATTCCACCAGAAATTTCAGCAAAAAAATTCTGCCAGAATTTCCATCGATGATCCCAGAATTTCTTATAGTGAAAGCTATATGGATGATTGAACGCATGGATAGGTGATATCAATATTTTTAATTGCTATATATTTTGTTTGAAACATTTACTAGAACTATACCAAAAAATTATTGAAAGACATTTTGTTGGATTTTATTAGCAGGATAATAGACAAAAAATATACCAACAATTTTTAATGGAATTTATCATTGGTAACTATCAATGGAATTGTTGGTTGATCATCCACCACAATCCCAGGAATGCAATTTTGGTGGTAAACTCAATGGAAAATTTTTTTGATGGATTTTCAATCATTGAAAAGTATTTTCACTATGGCTTTTACAAGTATATGTAAAGTCATAAAAAATGTCATTTTATGACAAATTTTTCATGTTTTTAAATGACTATTACATTAGTAATATTAAAAGAAAAAGTATGTATAAACATATTAGTCATTACTAATTATGAATGAAATAGTAAATTATGGCTTTGTTAACTAAAGACAAAAAAATGTAGTTTATTTTATGGGTAAAAGACAATAACAATAACATCAACATCATCATCAAGCTTTTATTTCACTACGTGAGGTTGGCTATATAAATTTTTTTTCTCCATTGTCTCCTTTCAAGAGTTAAGTTCTCATTTAAATATAATAAAAAAGGTTATTTTTGATACTTTCCAACCAAGTTTGTTTAGGTCTACCTCTATATTTCTTAACATTCGTTGGTTCTAATATATCTACTTTGCTAACCAGGTCATCAGAAGGCCAACATTTTATGTGTCCAAACCATCTAAGATGACACTCATAATATTACCTGCCATTGGAGCTTCTCCAACTTTTTCATGTATATACTCGTTTAGCATTATGTCTTTATGTATAAAACCAATCATCCACTCGAGCATCCTCATCACTACAACACTTCTTAATTTTATGCTTCTCTTTTAAAGGCCAATATTTTGAGCAATAAAGCATTGTAGGTCTCACCACCATGTTATAAAATTTTCCCTTAAGTTGGAGGGGCACTTTTCTAACACACAACAGGCTTGATGCATTCCTCAACTTTAACCATCTAACTTGAATTATACTAATAATATCCTCATCTATTTCATCATCACTTTGAATAGTAGAAATGTGATATCTAAAACATGCACTCTTAGACTCTAAGGTTGACCTTTATAATTCATGTTTTAAGTCAAATCCCTCTTTAGCCCTATAACAAGAAGAATAGCACCAGCAAAAAACATATACCAAGGTACATCCTTTTGAAAATGTCTAGTAAGAACATCCATAACTAAAGAAAAAAAAAAAAGATATGAGCTTAAAGGTTATCCTTTATGTAATCCAACTGAAATTGGAAAATACTTGGTCTAACCACCTTGTATTTAAACACTAATAAAATCTTATATATGCATATCATTAATGATGATTATACCTATTATTAACTCCTTTCTTTTCTAGACCTCTTCATAGCACTTCTCTTGAAACTTTATCATATGTTTTCTCTAAATCAATAAATATTATACGTAGATCCACCTTGCACTCTCTATACTTCTCCATTAAACCTCTCAAGAAATGTATGTCTTCCATAATAGACATATCATACATGAACTCAAATTTATTTTGAGAAATATTAGTATAGAATAACCTATAATTAATTACTCTCTCCTATAATTGTAATATATGGCACATTTACTTAATTCCTCTATAATTCGTACACTCTTGTGCATAACCTTTATTATTAAAAATAGGAACCAACACACTTCTCCACTCATCTGATATCTTTTAAGAATTCAAAATAATATTAAAGGTTTAGTAAGCCAAAAAATTCCTTGATCTCCTAACCATTCCAACACCTCTATTGAAATATCATCAAGTCGCACTATTTTTTCACACTTCATTTTTTTAAAGTCTCTCTAACGTACTTCAATTTTACTAATATGAAGATAACCTTAAAAATATCTTTTTTTTTCATTTAAGATGCTAAGGTCACTAAAATTCATCTTATTCTCACAATCTTCTTTAAAAAATATATCAAAATATATAATCCAATTATATTGAATATCCTCTTCTAATACAAGTTCTTTTTTATCTTTAATCTTAATACACTTCACTTGAACTAGGTCCTTCACTTATCTCTTTGCTTGGATAACTTATATATACATCTTTCACACTTTGTAGTATATAATTTATTATATAATAACTAAAAGCTAAATTCTTTGCATTGTAAATTACTTTCTTAGCCTCCTTATGAGCCCCTCTATATCTATCTGATTTTTTTTAGCTTTACATCCAAACAAATTTTTATAACAAATTTTTTTATTTTTTTAACATTTCTTATATATTTTAATTCAACCACCAATAATTTTTACCATTCGAAGCTTTTCCTTTTAATTTTGCAACATCCTTAATATCACTAAACATAATTTCTCACGTAACATTAGCATTCTCATGAATAACTAAAATCTTGAGATCTTGAATCTTAATCTAACAAATATTTTTGTAATTGAGTTTTTTAAATATACCATCTAATCTTAGAAAATTTTTTTACTTTATTTTTCATATTCCACCCTTTCATCTTAAAGCTCATATCTAATAAGCGGTGTTGAGTACAAAAACTTTCACTCAAAATGACTTTATAATCTTTATAGATGAGATAAATACTTATAATATTAATAATAATCTTTATAGCTATAATTCTATATTTAATTCTATTAAGTTTTATAATATTATCCCTTAAACTTTTATTTATTATCACAACTATATCATTTTTAGTATAACTTCTACTTGAATACCATAATTTAAATTCTAAACTATCAACCTCCTTAGCTTTTCCCCCAACCCATTTAGTTTTCTAAATGCATAGAATATTTATCTTCATATAAATCATAATATTTATTAATTCTATTAATTTGCTTATAAGAGAACTTATATTCTAAGTCCATATCCTAATTCTAATTTTAAGGAATAGATTCTTTAATTTCCCACATTCATTCATAATGTGAGAACCCTTGCTTATTTTGCATTGCGCCAAGATTCTAGTGCAGTGGTTTTTGCACACTTTTAACTATATTCAAGCGATACAATGCATCATTTCTGAGCAATTCCATAGCATTAACATAATTATGTAAATGATTCATGTCATGATTATCCGACAAGTTTTATGTTGGTTGTATACTACCAAACGTAACCCCCCCACTTTTCTCATCCAGGACTTGGGACTTGATAATGACAGTGTTATATTATGGGTAAAAGACAAATAATTTAAATCACAACCATCCTTACAAACTTTATAAACACTATAATGAGTTTGCAATGCTCATGAATAATAAAATTAATTTAAAAACTAGTATATCATCATCATCATTAACCTTATTGTACCTATTTGGGGTTGAATTCATGAACTCTTTCTTTTTTTTTAACCTATTCTTTCTAAGAGTTGTTAAAGGCACCAAAAATAATTTCTAATATCTATGTCTTAGGATCAAGCTTCAATTCATCACGATGAGATTTCATCTTGAATGCTAAAAACAGCAAACCGCTACAGAAAGAGGCCTTTATTTTCAGAGAATAAATAATATCATGAACTGGGCAAAGGTTTAATTCAAATAAAACGTTGTTTTCTTACAAACCATCATAAGCTAATAAATAAATAGAGATGATTATTTCAATTACTTTAATGGCTGGTCGTAGCTAAGTCCACATTTGAATGCAACAAGAATAAAGGAAAGTTTAAAGTGTGATAAAGCTTGCAAGAAACTCTACTTTGTAGCTCCCAAGCTTTAAAACGGCGTCATTGAAACTGTCTTTTTTTTATTAAGCTTTCCACCAATCTCTATTTTGTTGAGAAGGGAGAGTGGGTATTTTTTTGTTTTTTTTTTTAAATTGCAAAATGAATTTAATAAAAAGAAGCTATTACAAACTACTAAAAGAAGAACATCTATCACATTCCTTATTTAACGAGCTAAATAAAGAAGAATGAATGTTATTAGAAGTAAAATTATCCCAAATAAAATTATTACACAAAACAAAAGTGGCACATAAATCAGCCACTTTATTACAATCTGTAGAAATGTAATGAAAAATTACATTATCGAAACTATTTAAAAATAAAAGTTCTTTATTCTAAAAATTGTCGTGTTGCCATCTTGAATTGATCTTCATAGAATCTTGAATCATCTTGATAATATTAATATTACCTCCTTCAATGATAACATCCATCTGTTTAGATGGTGTTAAGATTCAAAATTATAAAAAAAAAAATACAATATTTTGTTTGGAGGAACTAATTCCTCGTGAAATTGAATATAAATTAAGTGATATTTTAACAACTAAAAGTTCAATACCACAGTGAAATAGAATTGATGCATGACAAAAAAAGGATAATTGATTCAACACCAATTTTAACATAATTCTTAGATCTCAAAGAATTCATGTATTTGCATAAAAACTTTTATAATTAAGTTTAAGGCCATCCAAACTCTATATTTAATAAATTTGAAGTAAAAATAAGCATATGGATGTGACGAATCCAATGAGGCAAATAAAGTTTTTATTTGAGAACAATTGAACTTAAATCTTGCCTCAAGAGTGTATAATTGGAACTTCATGATTCACTTGAGGAACCACACATCTCTTTATATTACTTGGTTGTGACTGAAATGAACATCTTGATATATAGGATGAATTTAATGAGCCCTAGATTGTCCTTCCAAACATTTACTCCTCTTCTCCTCATATATAGTCAATCCCATCATTGCCTTCATCCTAATTTGGAAATCTTGTGATGCATTCCCCATTTACGTTGGTTCGAATGTGAACACTCCGCCCTCACAAGCCATGGGTATATTCACTGCCTACACCCAACAAGCTCCTATCATGAACTCCATGATGCCGCTCTAGTTGATGTCTTTCCCTAAATAACTTGCAAGAGGCAAATGATGAATTAGGGAAATCACACAAACTCTATGTTAACTATATTTCAAATTATGTTTAACCTTGGTTTCAACCTATGTTCAAACCAGATTCGATCAAGATTTGAACCACGTTCGAGCAAAGGATCTAATTTGGTTAGAACTAAGGTTCAAATTCAAATAAGTTTGAACCAATTTCATTATTAACAGAAATTAATAAGCAGCCTGCAAACATAAGAGGGGGTAATTTTATTTTGAAAGGAACTTTCATGTATACTTATCTAAAAAATAAATATCAAATTTATTTCCAAATACATATATTATGAAGCAATAAAAATAAAATTTTCCTTCCTAACTCAAAAATAGTAAATTATGTTTCATCGAGGTTGACTAGAATGGGCCAGGCATGGCTTGATATATGGTCCCACTAGGGTTGCTAAAGGTAAGTCCACTATAAAGATTTTAGTATTAGAATGGAAAATTAGTTTTAAGTCCTAAAAATGTTATGAATAAGTAGGTATGGGCTAGCTAAATTTTAGCTCTAATGGAGTATTCTATTTCTCAGAGGTTTGTCTAACTAGGCTAAGGATATGGGGTAGATCCTAGGATACTATTTGCCCCCAAAAGATGAAATAGCTTAACCTCAGTTGAGGAGCTAAGAAACTAAAGATTGAAATCCAAGTGAAGAGACATCACGATATTAAAAGTGATAATATTAGAATCATAATATATTATTTCACATATTATAACCTCTTGATATCAAAAGAGATAATATTATATTCATAATATATTTCATATATTATCTTTCAAAAAGAATGTAGCACATCTAATTCATGTCCTCCATTATTACCACCCCTTAGAGCTATAATTAAATTTATCTTATAGAATTACTAATATAGATTGTATATCAAAAGAAAATGTTCTAAGATGAAATAAAATTTTGATGGTGAAAATTTTATGGAGTCACATTGTAGAAGGCATAAATTAGATAGAGTATTTATGATGCTGATAATTAGGCTTAGGTTTCATTTGGGACAACTTTCTTATTATTTGTTAAAGCAGCCTTTAAGTACAAAAATTTAAAATTTTATACTAAAAAACTACTTTAAGAAACTGTAAGAAAGTCATCATAGTCTTAAATGCTTCGTTTGGGACAACTTTTTCATTGCTTTTCAAAACAGAGTTTTAGTACAAAAATAAAAAAATTTGTACTAAAACTCCATTTTAGAAAGCAATAAAAAAACCGTCCCAAACGAAGCCTTTAGTCTAATTTTTAATAGGACATACATATATATTGTCTATGTATTAGACTATAATTAATGGTATGATCATATAATTTTGAGTAAAGCCAATCAAATCTACAAAGAAGTCACCGCAAATCACTAGCCATTCAGGATGAAAAAGAACAGAGATTGCTTCACTTCGAGCATGTTGCATGAAAATCTCTAACTATACAGTTTATATATTGTATTTACATGCAGCTTATCTTGATATGCTTTTTAGGAGCTTTAACTATCAATGAAAAGGTTTTGGTTTCGAAGCTTTCATATGTGATGTGTGCATGAATTTGACTTAATTAACTCAAAATCCCAAAAATATATATACAGTATTTATTATTATTAATATCATCACTCTTCCAGCAAAGGAAGTCCAGCCTTGGCGGCCGTTCCACTTACAGCCATTGCGTCCGTAGCCACGAAGCAAAGCAGTGCAGAAAATGGCTGTCACATTCAAAGCTGAATCTAATGGTAATGCGCTCTCCCACTTGCTATTTCAGAATTAGTTGTCTTTTCACTTTGGATTACTTAAAGGCCAAGTATGTTCGGAGAAGATTTGTGATTTGTCTCTCTATTGAGACTTCGATCACATATTTTATATTTTATTAATTATTACTTTCAGGAAAATATAATTTTATTTAGAATTTGTTTGATTTGAAGTAAAATAGGTATAAAGTATTATAAATATAGGTGTTTTAAAAATATTAGTAGTTGATTTAAAGTAAAAGAAATGAGGAACAAATTTTTTAAAATATTTGGAAATGAGAGGATAGTGATGGTGGTAGTTGTGGTTGTAGGGGTCGTCATTAGTTTTTGAAGAAAGGAGAGGAATGCAGAATAAATTGGTAGATGAGGAAGGTATAGATATGAAGAAAACATTTTAGTTGGTGTTGATGGCTACTGACACCTACTTCTTCTTGAGAATATATAAAGTGTAATATTAGTAGTAATAGACCTAGTGACAGGGTTGTGACTTTGGGCGATCAAGTCATTAATAGAAGTACATTTTAGATATTTTGGATCTATTGCTCAGAGTGATGGTGCAACAAGATTTAAGTTGGATGGTTGAAGTGGAGGAATGCATCGAGGTTGTTGTGTGATAGAAAAGTCCCCCTCAAACTTAAGGAAAATTCTATAAGATGGTGGTGAGATCTGCAATGCTTTATGGTGCCGAATGTTGGCCATTAAAAGAGAAGCATAATACTAAGGTAAATGTTGCAGAGATGAGGATGCTCAGGTAGATGAGTGGCTTTACCCTTAGAGATAGGATATGAAATGAGCATATACGTGAAAAGGTTGGAGTAGCTCTAGTGGAATATAAGATTAGAGAGAGTCGCCTTAGATGGTTTGGTCACATAAAACAATGACCTTTTGATGATCCGGTTAGGAAAGTAGAGGTATTATGTTTGACTTATGTTAAGAAAGGTAGAGATAGATCTAAAAAGACTTGGTTAGAAAATATTAGAAATGATTTTTTTTTATTAGATTTAATTAAGAATTTGACTTTTAACAGGACACAATGGAGAAAAAAGATTCATGTAGCTGACCCCATGTAGTGGGACAAATGCTTGATGTTGTTGTTGTTGTTGTTTCACTTAGGATTCGTTTAGAATGACTTTTTTACCACTTCGTAAAGCAATTTTTTAGTTCAAAGATTAAAATTTTTATACTAAAAAGCTGTAAGAAAGCCGTACCAAACTAAACCCTCCTTTTAAGTTGCTTTGCTTCATCTAACTGAGGTCATCCATATTTTAGGTACATATGTGCTTGACTATGTACAAGATCACCATCACTTGATCTTTTGAAATAGCTTAGAGTAAATTCAAGTCTTCAATAATCTTTGAGATCGATATGATTAATCCTAATAGGTTTAGTCATAGTAATTCCCCAGGTTGAGGTTATTCATATAATTCTAATAATCTCAATGTCAATCTTTAATCATTCTTAGGTTGAGTATTTAGCTAGCTTAGCTAGAAATGTAACCCAACCCTTGGACCATCATGGCAAGGATTAACTCAGATTGACCTTAAGGCCCAGTTGAACCTACCACCAACACCCAAAATTCTTGAATTCTTTTTTAAATCTTTCAATTTCTTTAGGTTTGACAAAAATCAACTATGGATTAATAATAACTTTGGCTTAACCTAGTTGGGGCAATTGAGCAAACTAGGGGCATTTTTCTTCAACTATCTATTCCAATAATTCAATAATATTTTATTTAATTTTAAGAGATCATTTCATTACTTGATCTACACCATGCCTTTATTTCGTCAAAAGTCAACTTAGCCTAAAAATCTTAGACCCTAATACTCAAATGGTCAAGTTGGGCTAATTGATCCATTTGGTTTGTCAAACCTCTTTTATATGTGTCATCATTAATAAATCAATCCAAACTTACATTCGGATTATCCTAGATCAAGCTCTAACCCCTAAATAGTCTAATATGGCTTAATTGGCCAAATTAACCCCATTAGGCCATTTTGACCATTATGATCAAACTAGACCAGGCCAACATATATATTGAGTTATAATATTTTAACCATGTTTGATTCAATCCAAATATATCATGGAATTTCCTAAACTTAACCAATTGTCTCATTATCCCATAAAGCCAAATTGGCTAATTTAATCAAATTGAGTTGAACTTCTATCCAATTATCTCAAATGGGTTATTCATGTTCCAAATTGACTCAATTTATCCATGGATTGACCCAATTGGCCCTAAGAATCCTTTGAATACCTATGAAACCCATTCCTAACTTATTTTTTAACCAAATTAAATTCTTCAATTAATCAATTAAGTATTTAACATAATATAGTATACCACAATTTATCCATGGTATTAAAATTAGTTAACCAAGCCTAAACTTTGATTAAATCCATAATCAAGGCCATACACCTAAGCTACTAAAGTTTAGGAACAACCAAAGTATTGGAGTGGCCTAACCATACTAAGTGAGATCCAATTAAGGGCTGCTATAGTCGTTATGACTCAAACAATTAAGGGATGTTATATTCGTTAAAACTCAAAAAATTACAAAAAAACATTTTAATATATATAATAGTCAAAAATTATTTTGGAAATCATTATAAGTTCAAATCACAAACCACATTTGCCATAACATATCTATTGTTGTGTTTTAATTTCACTAATTTTTTCAAAATTTTTAGCAATAGTGAAATTTCTTAAGAAATTTGAACCTGACAATATAAAAGAGGTTGTGATCATCATATTTTTGTTTTATAAACCAATTTCACCATAATTTTTAAAATAAAATGGACTACTTTATGAATATTTTTTTTATAATTTTTGAATCCCCAAATTTTTCTTATTAATTTTATACTTAAAATTTATTATAATAATATTATTATATTATTATATAATTATTTTATAAAAAATATAAAAAATCTAAAAGCACTTTATATTTCACTTTTTCCATTAGTCTATTTCATTTAACAGAGAAGGGTTTGGGGAGAAAAAAAAGAAAGAGAGAAAGAGGATAAGAAAGCTAGAATTTGATAGTCCACTTCAGAATAATGAGTAAGTCATGGTACATGAGTAAGTCATGGTAGTCAAGTGACAATGCTACGATTCACCTATAAGTAAAAATAGAAAATTAATAGTAAAAAAGAAAACACGGGGCACTAAAGCGCAATGCCACGCCACCAGATCTGCAACATTTGAATAAGCAGATAAAAGGCGTATATAAAGCTCGAAATAAAGTCCCTCGTATTCGACAGTACTAGTCACCTATGCAGTCAGATGCCCCTTTCGCATTGCATGCAAATATCTTAAAATGCTCCTCATACATGCATTACAATAGGCATGCTAGGTTATATAAGCATATATCCAACATTACATTTACATGCATATGTGTCATTTGTGCAGGACCAATGGCCTCTCTACGTGCATCTATAGTATGTTGATCATTTCATTCTAAAATGTCCACTTGACATCACTATTGCATTTCAAAAAGACCTTCGACATGCATTTGCAGGACGAAGAGAATTTAATTCTATCATTTCATTTCAACACCACTACTACATTTCAAAAATACCTCTGCATACATTTTTAATAAGCAGAGGGTATCACTCTAGTGTGTCATTTGACACTATAATTGCATTTAAAAAATCATATCATATACACATGTGAATGCATCATGCAAAATGTTTCCAACAGTATATCCCCACGTAAGCCTTCATGGACATATTGTAGGTACACACGTGATGTCTGAGAATGTTGTGTGGGTTGAGAAATAAATTTTAATTCAAATCCGATCTTTTGTCAGAAAGTAGACAGAGTCGACAAGGTTCAATCCATAAAAATGTAACAACTCATGGACTCCCCGACAATGACCGTGTTGAATGTAAATCTAAATTGGAGGGGATTATATATTTTTAAATAACCCCAAACCCATGCAAAATATAAATATTTGCATATGCCAATGAACTCCTTGATGATGGTCTCATTGAATGAAAATCTCAATAGTAGGAAATCATAATTACTTTAAAATGTCCCCAAATACCCATAATATCCAAAACTCTAAAAATATCATAATTCAAGAATATTTAAAATCAAAATAAATTATCAAATACTTAAAACAAAACCCATCCATCCTCCATAATAGCTTATCGATGTGGACAAATTTAAAATTACTCCATCTTACAAAGAGCGAATGTCTAGTTGATAGTACCACTAGGATTCATTCTCAATCTATCTATTTCCAATAAGGACATGGCATGTATCATATAACTGGTGGTTTTACAACTAAATTACACTATAGATAAATAGTTATGACTAAGACCCTCTAAATTGGGTGATTTGGTACGAAATGACACCATTATATAACAATCATGGTTGAAGCCCATATGCTCCTCAATGATATTGAATTATTGAGAAATGAATTAATTGGATATAATTGATAGGTCATAAAGCTCTTTATTAGTTAAGGTGGATTCAAATTTGTCTCCTTAGAAAAATATCCACCCTAGGTCTACAAGGTGCCATTGGACGACGTAACTGACGGCTGCCGACAGGGATCCTTCTATTAGATTAGGTTGACTATCTCGTTTGACTAAGTAAATTAGGGACCACGATGACCCAGGACGATGTAACTATGGGATCTTGATCGGACTCATCATCACTTCACACCATTCGCTTTAAGTATGAGATGGTGAAATTTTTAATTTTAAATATCAAAATTTTAAGTACCAACTAATACCGCTACTATATGCCAGATATCACTTATCTATGAGTACGAGTATTCATTCAATGATTAACCTTAATCAAAAGTTCTCTCTCATTATCAGGATGAGCAATTAGCTATAGGGGCTTGAGCGTATAGGAAACCAGAACTCAGATCATAAAGTCCTCATAAAATGAGGGCAAAATCTTTAGGTAGTGTCTTATTTTAAACTTAATCTACATTCTAAAAATTTACTCCAAAACTTAATCTGTTAGAACTCCCCCCAAAGCGAGGGAGGCTCGGACTCAAATTTTTGGAGCCCACAAGTATTTCATATTGTCATGATCTGCAATTAAAACTTACCTCATATATACAATGATTACATGGATGTTTGATTAGCACTTATTACTGTATTTATAAAAAAAATGAAAAGATGATTGGAATGGTAGGGATGGGCTAGTGAAAAAAAAACTATGCCAATAAAGAGATTAGATATATTATAAGAAAAGTATTCTTGCATAACTAGTTTTAATCAAATCAAAAATGGAGAATCAATAGAACTTTTCATATGTGTTAATGACATTTGATAATTTGAAATGATAATCATGTTGTAGGATGGAGGATGAGCCAGTACCTTATAATCTCTTACTCATCATAGGATCTCATTTAGAAAATCTTATAGATCTCTAGAAGGTTAGAAGATGGTAAATGTGTGATTTATTTATAGATATTTCTAGCCTAGAGGAGTATACAATATAATCTTGATCACATAATTTGATCATAGTGAAGTCAGATCGTCTCAATTACTCCATAATGGACATTTTTATTATACGAAATCATATATTTTAATTTGGAATCATACATTATGATTTGACTTAGTCTATATGGCTCTTCTATAGAGGTAAAAAGATTTATTATATTGTATAATAGGGGGTCATACAATACAAATGTGTTCATAGAGTATGAATTTTAAGAGCTTTTTTATTTCACCATTTTTGTAGATATCGACCAATAAGAATAACCATAAAAAAATAATCAAGATCTTTAATCAAAATACAAACTCATGTAATATTAACTAAACACATTAAATAAAAATGACAAAAATGTGACAAAGCATAACATATGATGAAAATACATACAAACACATGCATTACACTAATTAGATTTAAGCACCTATATCTATTACTTTAAATCTTGTTATAATGTCTGTAGGGGTATTTGAAAGTTTGTAAAAGGGGTTTTGAAAAGATTAATTTTCTTCAGGGAATTTAACTAGGGAATTTCAGTCTCAAAGTCGAACACGTCGTTATGAATAATATATTTCCTCGGGAGACAAAGATATCATTCCCTAATAGGTTCGAATAATGAAGCTGAAAATTTCATCCCTGATTATAATAATCAAATCCAAGAAAGAACTATGTATGACCCCAAAGGGCCAAAATGAGGTTTTACTTTTATTTAATTATTATAACCTAGATGAAACATCATTATTTTCACATTGCAAATTACTATGATAAATGATATATCTCCCTAAGAAAAGAAGATATTCTCTATTATTGATCATCCGAATATGACGATAATGATCATCGTATACTTTAATTTTCCCCAAAGAAGATTAATTAGATTAAAAAAAATCAATTTTAAAAAGTAGATGGGAGTTCTAAATTTCCTATGAGCGCAAGCTCTCATAGTTAATTACATCATAGGGAGGTTTAATTTCCTACGAATATTCTCAATTAGAATAACGATAGAAAATTTATTTGAAATTTTTCAAGGAGTGATATCAAAAGAGGTGAGTTTAGAATCTCAACTAGGATTAGATCGAGTTTAAGTACTTATTTGATAGATCAAGGGAGGAAGGGTAAGAGGTATTTTAAGATTTTAAAGCACTTCAAAAACACTCTGGTCTATCCTATGTGTTGGGTTTTATATTTTGATTGAGAGAAGTTTTAATTTGAGTTGATCAAATTAATATAAATTTGGGATTAGATTCCCGGATGTTGGGGTCATAAAACTTTGAGTCTACCCCTAAATCTATTTTGGGCATTAAATAATAATAGCCCTAATGCAGTATAAAATCTTGGTTTACCAAGCTTGGATTGGGAAGCCAACTAACCACATAGGTGATTTAAAATCTATGAGTTTGATCTTTTTTTATGAAAGAGTGATAGTGATGTAGTTAATTAAGTTTTAAAGAGTTGAGACTGACAACTAAAGTGGATCCTAATTAACCCTTTGACTTATGTAGGGTGAATATGCTTAAGAAAATGCAATTAGAATTTTTAACTCTATTAATTAATTTCTAATGTAATACATTCTAATTAACTTGATGAAATGCATGAAAATTTATGATGCAGTTTTAAAAAGGCTTAAAAATAATGTTATCCTAAAGATTGCATAACATCCCCTTAACATGACTACATCTTAATAGATTTGGTGGCCTGCCAGAATTTATAGGTGGGGAGGTCACAAACAAGGAGGAGAATCAATTAGTATGTATAAATGTGAACTCCCGGTGACCCTAGGCTTACTTCTTAGATCATTAGAGTTGCTATGTTAGCCTAAAAATCTTATTTAAGTTTTGAGTAAAAATAGTTTTTAGTGTACCCTCATAAGCCTCCACATATTCAAGCTAAAATAAAATCGACATACAAGAGGAAAACAATTAGAAAATGTAGGCAACCCTATGCATAAATAAAGTAAATCAAATATTCAATCAATCAAATTAGTTAAATAAATAAATACCAATAGGCTTGTGCATTTTTATTATAACAAAAAATTTACAGAAATTTAAAGTAGCTGGGTACCACTGACAATAACTCAGATTCTAATCTTAGGACTGGAATAAGTGTCTAAGTGGGATACTATTCAAGTCTTCACTTCTTCATGCTTATTCAAGGCTCTTAAATTCTTCAAGTCTAGATATCCAAATGAAAAGAAACTCTCCTTAAACTCAGTGAGCAACCAGATAATTTCTAACATAAATTTAACCTATCGCCCATCACATTAATTCACAGATTCCATCAAATAAATAAATATATCAATCAATAAATTTTGCGAACAACATATAGTGTAACCCATAAAAAGAAATTCAACACATAGCAGTAAAAAGCAAGGTTCTTAAAATTGGATCAGACAATGAACCGGAAGAAAGAAAGGTTCATGGTTCAACCGGTTCGACCAGTCGAATCGGGGTTAAACCAGATGATGTAATAAATAATAATATTATTTTAAAAATTAATAAAATTAACAAAATAATGAAATATAATAACCATATAATTTAATATAAATTATTGTTAATTTATATTACATATTTAGATTTAATTTATAAATATAAATTATTCAAAAACTCACAATATAAAATTATAAATATAATTAAATATTTTTATATAAAAGTGTTTCATTTGGCAACATCTAAATATGTTAAAAATTTTACCATAATATTTACAAAATTTTTAAACATCATAATATTTACCAAATATGTTAAAAAACTTAAAATTTACAAAGTTTTTTACAAAGTTTTTACACCATAACATCATAATATTTACAAGCTTAAATATTTACAAGTTATTATTAAAACTAAATATAATTTTTATAAATTTTTAACATCATAATATTTAGAAGCTGTATGACCAGACATCTAAATATGTTAAAAAACTTTAAAAAATAAATATTATTCAAACATAAAAATTAATTATTTATATTATAATTTATATGATATAATTTTTACTCAAGTGACTAAACAAACAGATATGAATCCACATAAACTTTATAATATATATAATAAATTATAAAAAAATAACTAGATAAAAATTAAATATTAAGAATTAAAAAAATAAATATTATCAACTAAAAAATTAAATATTATTCATATTACAAAAATTAATTAAAACATTGTTTAAAAAAATATGTTGTATAGTGTATATATGTACAGCTTTTTTGCTTTCATTCATAACTAGAGCTCAAATGGAGTAATGAAGACATATGAGGTTGTTGAAATTAATATTTAATTATATATTTAATATAAATTTAAAAGTTATATATATATATATATATATATATATATATATATTAATTGATTAAATTTAAGATTTATTTAATATTAAATAATTTATTTAATTATTTATATTAAAAAACTTGAACCTGTCGATTTTATAAAATTAGGATCGATTCACTGGTTGAACCAACAGTTTTTGCTTAAACTGGGTGGTTTGAAGCTAAGCCGACTCTCTGGTTAAACCGAACCGGCCTTTAGACCGGTTCACAATTGAACTAGTCGAATCGGCCAGTCCGATCCAATTTTTAAAGCATTGGTAAAAAGTAAACATTGGCCTAGCCTAGATCTAGAGTTGGTTATCCTAATAAAACATTTATAATGTGTGTGAAAGGGTTGTGTGGCTTGGATACATCCTAAGCTAGATAATTTGTTAAAGTTGTATAGTGTTCGGGCTTGTTAAAGGTCAAAAGGGAATTTAGTTTGAGTTTAAATATTAATGCATGAAAGTTCATTTTAAAATGTATGTTAATGGTTGATTGGTTACTACATTTGTTGCTCTTCTGGAAAGTTAAGTTTATTTCACTTTTCTGGGGGCTAAGTAATTGCCTCGTAGGCCCGATTTACCTAGTAATAGTTGATATTAATTGAGTTAATTTAATTGGTTAAGGATTAAGGGTTTATAAATTTAAATCAATGATTAATTACTAATTTGAATGATTAAGTTAAAATTTTCTTAAATTTTAGGTGAATCATTGAATTTTGGAATTATTTGAATTATGTTAATGTGTTAATTAAGGAGTTAAAAGTTGACTTTTAAATTAAGATGAATTCTAGAGTTCTAATATTTTTTCCTAAATTATATATCTTAAGAAGCATAATTAGACTCTTAGTTTGCTGAATTTGAAATTTTCTACATTAAATTATGATTTTTTGAAATTTTGTCCTAGATTTGGACTATGGTTGATCGGAGAGTTGAATTTTTAACTTTGACTTAAATTTGGAGGTTTGATACTTTTAAAAAATAGTATATTTTAAGTTGGCTAGGATGTTTTTGAATTTCTTCAATTTAGAATTTTCTGGAACTAATTATGATTTTTTTAAGTTTGGATATTTAATGAAGTTTTAAAATTATTTAATTAGAAAGGATTTGGGGATTTTGATCCAAATCAATCCCAAACTCCTTGAAATTATCCTCAATGTCAAAAATGACCTAAGGGGATAATCCTAAGTGTCCAAGATTTTTTTTTTGAAAATTTAAAATATTTTTAATTAATTAATATTATTAAAGATTGATTTTCATTAAAAATTAGATTAATCCAAAATTAATGATTTGATCAGAGGGCTTTTATTTTTTTTTGGACTTAGGATTCAATTATGATTAATCTGATACCGTATATGAGTTTTTTAATATTTAATATAAATTAATTATGATTTAATTAAAGCTTTGAGTCAAATATAGGGGGTGATCTTGGGTTCCCTAGTTGGTAGATCAAATGGGCTTCATTTTTAGTGAAACTTGGGCTAGGAGTTCACCTGACCTCATGGCTAAAGCCCCCTGAATTTGGATCCAAATTGAATCTCCTAAGGTGGTTAACCAAATCACCTAAGGTAACATAGGTTTTGCTTAGAAAAATCATAACTGACTACCTAGGGCAAGGGGGGGGGGGGGGGGGGGGTGTGAAATCAGTGGCACTAAGCTCCCTATCCTAAGCACAATCAACACATAAACAATTAAAACCTAATTCTCATTGCGTCAATTTGAACTTAGGGGTAAAACTATGTCCCCTAAGCCTAAATTGACATGAATATGACCTTAACCAAATCAAACAGGGAACTTTTTTTTTGGACATGTTAGAGATATGCTCAAAATCAATCGCCCAACTTGAGTGATATGTGGTGAAAGATGGATCAAGTTAAAGTGGGTTTGACCACTTTGGGTTAGCCTAAATGTTGACTTAAGTCAACCCAGGGTTGGGTTGACTAAGGTAGGTGTGTTGGATCTAGGGTCACCAAATGGAGATGTTGGTTTGGCATGATGAAGCCTAGGATGGAAAATGACTCAACTCATAGTGGTTTTTGACTACTTTGGGCTAGCTCAATTCCCAAACTAAGTTGACCCAAGGGCTGAGTCAACTAGGGTAGGTGCATTGGGTCGTGGGGGACCCAATGCCACCAATGGTTTGATTTGATTTGATTTGACAAAGAGATGGTGCATAGCGTATAGAGGAACTTGGCTCATGGAGAACCATTTTTGGACACTTGGGTCAAGCCAAATTGCTAACCCAAGTGAGCCCAAGGCTTGGGCCTTCAAAGGGGGATCTCCTATAGAGCTAATAAACCATCCCATGGGTCATGGTGGGCTTGAAAATGCCTTGGTCAAAGGGTTTGCAGAGGATAGAGGTGTATGGGAGGTTTAGTCAAACTTATTTGACTTGGCCAACCAAGTTGACCTAGGGTCAAGGGTTGGATCCATTGAGTTCAAATTGATTATATAGACTCAATGGAAGTGGTCTTAAGTCAAGATAAACTCATTTGGCTTGAAATGACCATTTAAGTCCTTAAGAGGCATTTTGGCCAACCATGGTTGACTTGGTCAACCAGGTCAAACCAATGGGCGAGTTTGAGTCTAAAGAATTCCTAGTGATTTTACGATACATTATAAGAGGTTTTAAGGTTTGAAGTGGTTGAGATATGTTGAGTTTTAGGGAAAAGTCCAAAAATTCTATTAAAGAGCATCTTGGTCCTTTTGACCCCTAGTCAATTTTGGGTCAAATTGGGTCAAAAAATATAATTTAATGATAAACATGTTATAATAGAGGTTATGAGCATGGTTAAGGTTTTTGGGGAAGGTCCCAAGGTCAAATTCCACTAAGCGGAAAGTCCAATGACGTAATTTGTAAATATTTGAAGGTTTTATAGCATTTGTAAATTAATTTAGTTTTTCAGGCTAGCGGTCTCATATTGAACTCAAATTTGGAGGGTTGACCCTAGGGACATGCCTAATAAATATGAAATTGTTAGACCTTAAATCAGAGGTCATTTTACTAGGATTCAAGGTGATAGAAAAATCACCCAGAAAGGGTTTTAGAACTTGGGTCCCTAAATCTGAGATTTGGTCTGGACTCCTAGATTTGGATTGGATTTTGGGTATAAATGATTGAGTTTGAATTATATACACTAATTAAAACTAGTTGAATGATTATAGTTGACTAGATATGATTTGATGTTTGATTGAAGGTCTGAATTGAAAGTATGGAATCAAAGGCGGGATTGGAATTGGTTGGGATCTCTATGGTTGACAGTTGGATTATTATTAACCATTAGATCACCAAGCAAAAGTCTGGATAGGTCCTGATGACCTCATACATAAATGAGGTCAATAATGTGTTAAATATATCACAACTAAGAGAAATATTATAAGGATGTTAATTTATTAATCATGTCAATAAACAAAAAAATCCTCTAATAAAATGATAGCAAATAGTAATATATTTGGTTTGTGAGAACTAAATTAGATTTTTCATGATACAATTACACTTGGGTTACCACTACGATATCTACTTTTAACCTAAAATTAAGAAGCTATTGCTTAAGCCATAAGACTTTATGGCTTGGGAAACACAACTTTTGCCACAATATATTCTGCTTCTAAAGTGGATAATGCAATTGTGTTTGCTTTCTCCTCAACCATAAAAAAAAACTCATATAAACTAATTAAGTTTTTGAAATTCTTTTTTTTTTATCAACTTTACATATTGCAAAATCAAAATCCAAATATCCTACTTGATCAAATGAAGTGTTATTTCTATCCAACTAAAATTTTAAATTGATATTCCTATGAAATACCTAAGAATTCATTTTATTGAGATCAAATATGATTCTTTGGGGTCAACTTGATAACATGTACACAAACATACACTAAATATGATATCATATAGTTGTAGTTAGTGATATATAACAAAGTCTAAATTATTCACCTACACTTTTTTGCATTATAAGGGTATTGATGCTCTTACATGCTTCCACGCCAAATTTTTTTAATTAATTTCATTATGTGTGTTATTTGACTCATATATATCACATTATTTTAGTAACTAAATTTTTATGAAAAATGTGCTTAGTCTATCATACAATGCAATGTGTGTTCATTTCATATCATATAATACCTTACACATGATTTTGATATATTGAATACTCTAATATAGGTGGTTTCTCAATATAGACGTCCTCCTCAATCACTCCTTTTAGAAAGGCAATTCTCACATCTATCTGATATAGCATAAATCCCTGAAATCAAGCAAAAGTAACTAATAATATAGTGGAATCTAAATGAGTTAAGGTGAAAAGGTATCCTTAAAGTCTATTCACTCTATTTGAATAAACCCTTGGTTACCAACCTAACCTTATTTCTAATAATTGATCAAGGGACATTTTATTTATTTTGAAAATCCATTTTAATTTTATCACGCTCTAATTATTTGGTCTAGGTAATAGTTCTCACATATTATTTTGAGCAAACTAAGTCAATTCTTCTATCATAACCCTTACCTAAAATTTGTCTAATAAGACATCCTCAGCTCCAATGAGCTAAACTATAAAGATAAATATAATGTGAGTCACTTCTTATCTCAATGCATTCCTAGTTCTGATACCTAATGAATAATCTCTTATAATATAATTCTTAAAATGATTACATGCATATTTTCTATCTCTTGACAGTGCTTCTACTTCATTCTCTTTTAGATCCAAATTTCATGAATTTTGAAACACTGTTTCTTCTTCTGCTTCTCAAGGTTGGCTAAACGAATCAAATTCATCAAGTATAACATGCATGTATTCCTAAATTCTCAAGGTTCTTTCATTGAATACTAAGTAGGAATTTCTAACTGAAGAGTATCCTAAAGTACTTCTTCATTTGACTTTGTGTTAAGCTTGCCCAAACTTGGATTTTTCATTATTTTATATAAAATATTTGTAATAAAAACACATAAGTTAGACAAGTTTTAAATTTCTACCCTAAATGATTCATATAAAATTTTGTTCAGCTTACAATAAATATTTACTCTATTTGACACACATAACAAGTAGTATTAATATTCTTAGCAAAAAAAATCTAGTAAGTTTTATTTATTTAGTATGAAACAGATAGCCTTTATTAGAGTCATATTCTTCCTTTCAATTATTTCATTTTACTAGGTTATTCTATGTGTAGATAAATTATGTCATATCCCTAACTCCTTACAAAAACCTTCAAGCTTCTCATTCTCAAATTCTTCTTCATGATTTCTATGGATTATAGAAATTAAGCAACACAATTTTCTTTGAATCTAACTAGAAAAGATTTTAAGCTCAATAATAGAATTACTCTAATGTGTTAGATATGTAATATAGATAAACCTTCTATTGTCATCTATAATAATAGCCATATGATATCCCTCTAAAAAATCTAAGCTTGTGATTTTCCTAAGTGTACTTATGTTAACATAACACTGTCTCATATGTCTTAGCCCTAACTCATAAAGTGTTATATTTATGCAACAAATTCCCTCATGTTACATATAATATCAATATTAAGGATGCAAATATTGCTCATTTTGACTCCTTATAAAATATTTTTCTTTTCTTTTAAGGTTAATAAATATCCAGAAGTAATTTCATATCAAAACTCTTATTACATAGTTCACTAATAGATAATAAATTATATGTTAGACCATCAACTAAGAGGGCTATTTAATGATAAATAAACTTTTCTTATAGATATTTTTAATATCACATATCTATATCATAGTGTTAATGTCAAGAGTTATATTAACATTGCTCTTGGACTCGAGTGTAATGAATTTTGATCTATCTTAAGTCGGATAACTTGAGCACTCATAGTCTAGGTGCCATATGCCTCAACCGGCCTTATAACGCAGGCATACCTAGAAAGAAAAGCTAAATTTTAATTATAGGAACCAAACAATCTCGGGTTTCTTGATGCAAGTGGATGAATGAATGACATAATGCATAATGATTTGCTTAGAACATGCTCATTTGTTTCCCATTAGTGCACATGTGTGCTAAATGATTAAACATGCCACATAAGTAATAGTTAGTGTTAGAGATGGAATGTATGAACCAATAAGTTTAAAACATCTTCTTCTTAGAAGATGAAGATGTAGTATCTCATCTTAGATGGGGCATGCAAATGGGTATGGAGGAGAGATGTTAAATTCCAACACTTCATTCCTCAAGCCTTTATTTGTACATATAAGTGAATCTATCCCAACATGAAACTCATGTTTAGAGATCCAATTTAATATATTCTTATTGCAAAAATTCATACTTTTTCAAATTATTTGGAAAGGATAATTTTTCTTCTAATTTTTTCCTTATTTTCTCTAGTCCTTGCAATAGAATGCTATGCACTTGCTCTATTGATAGGAACTTAAAAATAACTTGAGTATTTTTTTAGGTAATTTAAAATTGTTGTATAATTCTTCAAACTAAAAATCAACTCATTGTAAGATAAATAATATTTCTGCTAAAAGTTTGAATCACCCGATCAGTCTTATCCATCAAACACATATATTATTCATTTCCTCCTTGAACTCGTTTGATGATGAATGTACGTTTGTGCTGATTGAGAAGACCTTTTGAGTTTTTTTACATCTTATATTAAAATTATTTTCTTAAGTTTTTTTTTTTCGTTCGGCCTTGAGCTTTTTGGTTGAACAATTCCACTTGAAGTGACCTAATTACTTGCACACAACACAATTAATGTTATTAATAATCTTTAAGTTACCTTTTCCTTCTTTTCCCCCTTTCTTTTACGATTGAATCACTTATTTTTATCTTTTAAGAATGAATTAAATTATGGTTAACAAGATCAAACAATAATCTTCAAATTTCTATGTTAAATTGTCCTCAAATTCTATAACCTGTAGAGTAATAAACTTATCTTCTTACCATACTATTATCCCTACTAATTTTAATGTGGTAAGCTACATAATCTATTACATACACTTAAATTTGTTTATTAGGGTAATCAATTCTAGCTTTTGGTTAGACCGGTGTTTACTTTCCTACTGCTGTATGACAGGCTTTCACGTGATTTTCACTACATTGCGTTTGTAAAATTGATTATTTGATGTGTTTATTTATTTCTGCAATATGTGAATTGATGTGATAGACGATAGATTATCCTTAGATTAGGAACGATTTAGATGCTCAAAGATTTTCTGGTGGTGACCATGCTCAAATGTGCTTTAGGCCCACGATTTGGACTCATTTGGGCTCAGATAAGATCAAATTTGGTGCATTGGGTTCGTCCTTTCGAGATGTTCAATTTGACTATAAATTTACTAAAATCGGTGTTTGGATTGTCCCGAAATTAATTTTGGAAGTGTTTGATTTAACTTTGCTTTGAGATTTATGCCCGACCAAGATAATTTTTTTGATGATATATCAATGTGAAATAGGTTAAAAATACACTTCAATTCATATGCACACCTCCAAGCCCTTCAATGAAGATTATTTAAAATTATATAATACTTAAATAACATTTATCATTATATTAAATAAATTATTTTTTATTTTCAAATAACCCTAAATTGTCTTATGCACTCTTTCATGAATATATAAGTTATAAAAAACTATTTATAAATAAAAATTATTCATATTTACTTATTTTCATGCACCCTTGTAAAACATAATTATATGACTTTTAATATGTGCAAACTTTCAAATAGAAGTTTTGTACTTAAGCTGCAAGCACTGTTTTCTATTGAATAGCTTCAACACTTTCAAGGCTCAGCCCACTCCAAATGAGGTGTAAAAAGAAACGAAATTTTGAATTGGGCTCGGCCCAGTTGAACCACATCCAATAGTAGTCCCACGTGCTCTAATCATCCCGATATCAGCCCACCATGAGTGGAAGGTGCCAACTCCGAACCCGTCTCTTTTCCCGCTTCGCCAGAAACCTCGCCGCTGCCTCAGCACCCGCACCATGCTCCTGCCCTCCTTCCCCTTCCTTTTTTCCTGAAGCCGAGACCGCGAGCTGCTCTACTGAATCCATCGATGCTCTCTGCCGCCACGGTTTCTTCCATGAAGCCTTTGATCAATGCCTCCGACTACGATCCCTTAAAGCTGCACGCCGCCTCCATTCCCACCTTAGATCACCTCTCGTTAATCCTCCTACCACCTTATTCAATCGCCTCATTGATGTTTACTGCAAATGCGGAAGCCTCGTCGACGCCCGCAAGATGTTCGACAAAATGCCCCGCAGAGACACCTGCTCATTTAACACCCTTATGGCCGGTTACTCCAATGCTGGTGACCTCGCTGAGGCCCGTCGACTCTTTGATGAGATACCTGTACGGGATCACTTCTCCTGGAGCAGCATCATTTCTTGTTATACCCGTCACAACTTTCCCACTCAGTCGCTTGAACTGTATAGGCGAATGCTTCGAGAAATGGCCGCTGAAAATTCGAAATACAGCAACAGATTCACTGCTTCAAGTGCTCTTGCTGCTTCAACGGCTGTTTTAAGCCTCCGGCATGGGAGGGAGATTCATTGCCACATAGTCAGGGCTGGGCTGGAATCTGATGCCGTGGTTTGGAGTGCGCTCTCAGATATGTATGCTAAGTGTGGGAGCATCAAGAATGCACGTCAAGTGTTTGATTTGAGTTATGACCAAGATGTTGTTTCTTGGACTGCAATGATTGGGAGGCATTTTGATGCGGGGAGGAGAATGGAGGGGCTTGAGCTCTTTCGCCATATGCTCAGCAGCTGTGTTCGACCAAATGATTTCACCTTTGCTGGCGTTTTGGATGCTTGCTCAGAGCTCGCTGTTGAAGGGCTTGGAAGAGAGGTCCATGGCCACATGATCAGAGTTGGATCTGACCCATCATGTTTTGCTGCCAGTGCTGTTTTACACATGTACTCCAAATGTGGAAACATTGAAAAGGCTAATATTTTCTTTGAAAGAATGCCGAACCCCGATTTGGTCGCATGGACTTCTCTAATCTCTGGATTTGCTCAGAATGGCCAACCCAGAAAGGCTCTCCATTATTATGAGCTGCTGCTTGAATCTAGGATAAGGCCAGATCACATTACCTTTGTTGGAGTTCTTTCAGCATGTGTACATGCTGGTCTGGTTGATAAAGGCATTGAGATTTTTAATTCAATAAAGGAGAAATTTGAGCTCAGGCACACCACCGACCACTATTCATGTGTTATTGATCTCCTCAGCCGTGCAGGGCGGTTTCAGAAAGCAGAAGAGATCATTAATGAGATGCCAATGAAGCCTGATAAGTTCTTATGGGCTTCTCTCCTTGCTGGCTGTAGGATACATAGAAATCTCAAGTTAGCCAAAAGAGCAGCAGAATCTTTATTTGAGCTAGAGCCCGAAAACGCTGCGACCTATGTGACATTGGCCAATATCTATGCCTCTGCTGGCATGTGGGATGAAGTTGAGAAAATTCGTAGAAAAATGGATGAAAGAGGCGTTGTAAAGAAGCCTGGTTCAAGTTGGATTGAGGTTAAGCGAAAAGTTCATGTGTTCTTAGTAGGAGATGATTCACATCCACAGGCAAAGCAAATCTATGCCTTCCTGGAGAAATTACAGAGCAAAATGAAGGAAGAAGGGTATGTGCCAGATACAAATTTTGTGCTACATGATGTTGAAGAAGAGCAGAAAGAGAATAATCTTTCATACCACAGCGAGAAGCTTGCTGTTGCTTTTGGAATTATTGCTACACCACCTGGAACATCTATCAGGGTATTTAAGAATCTTAGAATTTGTGGGGATTGTCATACTGCTTTTAAGTTTATCTCGAACATTACAGGAAGGGAAATAATTGTTAGGGACTCAAATAGATTCCATAAATTTAAGAATGGAGACTGTTCTTGTGGGGATTATTGGTAAGTTTTGAGAGTGTTGTGGTATAGGTAAGGTGTGAATCTTTTTTTAGTTCTTTGGTTTTATATTTAAGTTGTAGGAGCTAACAAGAATCACATGGACAAGAATATCAGATTCGTCTACTTAGATCAATAATGACCTACATGCATTGGATGATGAGAGCTAGATAAATTCATTATTAAATATATGGAAGTGTACAGAATAGGACTGATAAACAACTCTTAATATTTCCCGAAGCAAATCAGGTGTGGAGGAATTCTCACCAAAATTTGAAGCCAAAAGAGGAGTTTCTTTAATCTTCCTGAACTCTTTTCTCTTTCTTTCTTAGCCCATCCAATCACCAAGTGGAAGAAACCCTTATGGCTTCCATCTTTGACACATGCGTATAATCAAAAGAAATTGAGCTACAAACCCAAAAACCTAGAATGCTTAACAAAAGAAAAACAATGTAAGATAAAATTACATACCATAGACCCAAAAAGAATTAAGATAACTGGCATATTTCACTATTATTTGTGAAAGAGAGGAGCTAGTCAAAATAATGTGGATTCATAAGAGTCAAATATATCAGTCACCATGAACACAAAGCCGATAGTAGGCTAAAAAAATTGAGTTACTCCCGTTTGCTAGAGATGACCCTCTAAAAGGAAAAAATGACAAAAAAATGACAAAACGCTATCAAATGGCTTGCCTAAATATCGTTGCACCTGAGAAAAAGCCTATTGACAATCAAAAGAAACTAAGCTACAAACCAAAAAACTTAAAATGCTCAACAATAGTAAAGTAATGTAAGATAAATTTACATTGCAACCATAGACCCAAAAACAATTGAGATAACTGACTCAATTCATTATGATCTATGAAAGAGACGAGCCAATCAAAATATTATGGATTCAAAAGAGGCAAATATATTAGTCACCGTGAATATAAAGCAGATAGTAGGCTAAAAATATTGAGTTACTCCCGGTTGCCAGAGATAACCCTCCAAGGAGAACATGGCAAAAAGTTGTCAAACGGCTTGCCTAAATATCCTTCACCATAGTCCATAGGAGCATAGAATATGCACCTTAGGAAAAGCCCATTCAACATTCAATAAAATTTCTTCTTAATTTTCTTATAATCCTTTTATTTTTTTATCCTGAGCAGGATGGCCTTTTTAATGAGATGCTAAATAATAAGTGCACTATTAATGGTTGACCCGAATTTTATTGTATTCATTTCTCTCCAAATATAATCTCTCCAAATTTTATTGGAGTAGATTGGAATTTCTTCCACTTTCCTTTTGATGGTTTGTCAGGAGGAATTTTGGTACTTTGGAATACTAAGGTGGCTTCTTTTAATATATTGTATTCCTCATATCAATGTGTGATTGGAGACTTGAAAATTTACAACAAAGAAGTTTGGAGGATTTCTACAGTTTATGGAAATAAAGACACTTACAAAAGAAGGGGGCTTTGGAATCACTTGGAGGACTTTGCTATAATAGTTAAGCCTTTGGTAGTAGGAGGTGATTTTAACTGTCTATTATCCAAAATTGATAAGAGGTGAGGAAAAAGATTTGTCTTTTCCCAAGGACCTAAAGAATTAAAAATTTTCTTAACTAACAATGACTATCATGAAGTGGATTTTATTGGACCAAAGTACATTTGGTGCAATAACAAATCTGGTGGAGCACGCATTTTAGAAAGATTGGACAGATGCTTTGTCAATTCGGTAGTTGTCAATTCTAATCCGTTATTGGTGGTTCGTCATCTTTCTAGAGTGGCTTCAGACCACTGCCCTTTAGTGATGAAACTTTGGGATGATCGTCCTAAATCAAAGTGCAACATTAAGTTTGAAGACACTTGGGCTTCTCATTTTGCTTCAGTTGCCATTGTTCAAAAAACATGGAATAGAAATTTTGGTTGATCTCACTCGAATATTCTAGACATCAAATTTAAGAGGACTTTAAAGGCTCTTTATTTATGGAGCAAAGCTAAATTGAAAGACCTTAATCAATTGAAGGTAGATTTAACAAAGGAAATTTTAGATTTGCAAATGGAGGAAGCTTTTGTTGGTAATCTATCCGAGGAGAAGATTTTGATTCTTAAATAAAAAATAAATGAGCTCAACAGTACTTTAGCTCAGTTGAACACTTGGTGGAGGCAACGAGTTAAGGTAAAATTGATCAAAGAAGGTGATTTGAATTCTAAGTTTTTTCATTCGTTTGTAAATGCTAGAAGGAATTCAAAGCATATTTTCAAAATTGAAGATGAAAATGGTTTATTGGTAGAAGATCAAAAACAGATTGAAATAATTTATTCATTCTAAATGGGAATCTAAATCTTGCTCTTTGAACAAATGGCCAAACTTGAGAGGTTTTTTGACAGATCATGATAGAGAATTCCTTAATATCGAGCTTACTATGGAGGAAGTTCTAGTAGCTGTCAAGCAACTTGGGTGAGGAGTTTCACCAGGTGTTGATGGTATTACACTTTCATTTGTCAAATCTTATTGGTCCATCAATAAGGTGGACATTTGGAATGCTTTAATATGCTTCTTCTCTATGGGTATAATGGAAGCCAATTGGAAAGATACATTGACTGTGCTCATTCCAAAGGTGGATATGCCAATGATTCCTTCAAATTTTAGGTCAATAAGTTTATGTAAAACTATTTATAAACTTGTGGCTAAGATTCATCTCAATAGATTTGTTTCTATGCTTCCTAATCTAATTTTAGAAAGTCAGTCAGCTTTCATTGAAGACAGTTCGTTATCAGACCATATCCTTATTGCTCAAGAAATTTTTCACAAATTCAGATTTTCAAAATCTTCTAAAGGATTGGTTTCATTCAAGATAGATATGGAGCAAGCATATGATAACATGTCTTGGAGAACTTTGGAGTAGATTTTGAGTTATTTTGGCTTCCCTTTACATTTTTCCAAACTTATTTTGGAATGTGTACAAAATCCAAGATTTTCTATTTTAATCAATGGGAATTATTCTAAGTGGATTTGTGCTCGTAGCGGATTTCATCAAGGTTGTCCCTTATCTTCATTTCTATTTGTTTTATGTTCCCAACTTTTATCCAATGCTTTAATTCAAGAGGAAAATGAGATAGGTATTAAAATACACCACAATACTCTAGAATATCTCATCTTCTTTTTGCAGATGATGTATTAATCTTTTATGAAGCCAATATGAAGTTGATAAAGAAGATTTGAGGTATTCTTTTGGATTATTGTAGTTGGTCGGGACAAAAGAGCAATTATAATAAATCTTCTATATTCTTTGGGAAAGATGTGAGTAGAAGAAGGAAGAAAAGTATTGCTCGGGTAATGGGATTTAAAATTGTCAAAGAATTCTATTACTTGGGGGTAAAGATTGCTTTAAGAATAATTGTGGCGTCGGACTTCATTTTCATGTTGGAGAAAGTTATGGGAAAGTTGGATACTTGGGAAAGAAAATTTATTTCTCTATCAGGAAGATTCACTCCTGCTAAATCCACTATTCTGTCTTTTCCGGTGTTTCATTGCACTCATTCCGTTGTTCCGGTTAGAATTTTGGTGAGATTGATAAAGCTTGTAGGGATTTTATTTGGCAAAAAAATGATAATGGAAATGGTTTACACTTTTTTTGCTAGGATTTTTTGTGTAAACCATATCATTTAGGAGGACGTGGTCTTCATTCTTGCGTGAAGAAGGTGGATGCTTTAATGGCAAAAATTGCATGGAAGTTTATGAATGATGAGGATTCTTTGTTGCATAGAGCTTTGGAACCTAAATATGGTTCATCTTGTTGGAATCCTAATTTGAAATCGAGTAAGTCAAATGCTTGGAAAATCATTTTGAGCGGTGCTAAGGCTCTTAAACCAATTGTAAGATGGAAGACATCCAATGGGGAAAATGTTAACATCATGGAAGATGTTTTGATATTAGTCTAAGGTTTGAGAAAGTGACCTACTTTTCTCTCAAATCTATAAAGTAATTGCTTTATATGTAGATTACTTTGTTAGCAATGGTGGTTGGGATATGGAAAAGCTACATCAGGTCTTTGGAGAGGAATTGATAAAGATTATTTGCAAAACTCAAATTGACCCGAATTGTCACAAGGATCAAATGAAACTAGTATATCAGATTTCAGGAAAATCACTTTCGGCTTTAGCATTCAAATATAATGTACCAATTCAGATTTACAAAAGTATTGGCCATGGACTAAGAGAATCAAACATACTCCAATGATTGAAACATTATTCATCAAAGGTTGAAGATCTAAAATGAAGACCCTTATAGAGCCTATAGAGGTGAGAATATAGATTAATAAGTGAGTCTCCATAGCCAAATTGAGGGAAAAAGAAAGGGCACCCAAGGAAGGAACGACCAAGAGACTTGCAGTATCATATGGATCAAAGTTGGCGAATTTTTGTGTTTGTGTACTTCTTCTATTTTCATACAAAGTGATCAAAATAATTGATATGTCAACAAGAAATAATTTAATTTGACATGAATTTCGATGCATATTTGAGTGAGAAGCATTCAGAGTTAAATTCAAGATCATTCAAACTCCAATTTCAGAGAGCTTATAGTCAAACTAAATGTCTTAATGAGATGAACTCGTTGACAAAAGAAGTGATCAAATATGACTCCAAATGAGCCCAAATCAAATGCATGAAGCATTGTTAGATATTTTGATATATTAATTGGGTGATCAAATAATCTCTAAATATTGTATGTATATAGACAAATTGAGCATCTTGATGAGACAAATTCAAGGAGCTCTGATTGCTTAATTTTGACATTGTTATGATATATAAATGTTTAAAGAATGATATATGATTAAGGAAATCAATACAAGTCATCCGATAAAATGTTCCAAATTTTGGTTATATATACAAAATGTCACTCATAAAAACTATAAATACTCATATTTTCTACATAAAGAGAAGCCTTGACTTAAAATTCATGAGAGCTCAGCAACTTGAAGAATCTAAGAGCTCCATTACGCCACAATCATCTGACTACCCCCTAAATTTAAGAGAGCATTAGTAGAAACCCTAGGTGAAGCTGTTAAGACTTGATCTGACCAATTACACATTGACCTAACACCACCTTAAATCATCTCTAGTGGTTCTTGGAAGCTCCCATGCCCTTTTAATCATGAAACATCAAACTCAATGTGGCATATTGAACTAAACTTCATTATAAACCTTGAGAAGTGATGTAAACTTGTTCATTATCATCATTTAAATGATTTTTACTCATTGACATTGTTGACCTAGGTCGACCAAGTTTAACCTTTAAAACCCTTAAACCCTAAATTCAAAGCATATGCATAAAGCATGATCCAAACATGATTCTGAATCTTAGGATTGATCCCTAGGTCTTCTACAATCATCATAGAGCATGCCTAAACCCATTTGAAGACATGGTTGACAATGATTAGCCAAGTTGACCATATTGACTCCATTTCAGTAAAGTGCATATTAATTCATTATTTCAATTATTTGCAAATTATGACATTGCATTCTAAACATTCTAAGCATTTATTCAAGCATGTTTGAATTCGTTAGAACCTATGGTGAGCCATGGTTGACCATTTTGCTCTAAATGTACATCTAATTAAACCTATTTTAGGCCTTGAAAGAACTCTCATACACTTTCAAACATCTAGATGAACTTCCATAAGCCCAATGGAGCTAATAATTAAGTTAGGTAGACCTTGGTTGACCAAGTCAACCTAGTTTGACTAAATGCATAATATGACCCAATCCATTGCATTTAACTCAATTCACTTGACCCTTGACCTTTAAAGCCTGCTAATAGATCCCTATGGTCCACATGAACTCCACCAAGCCTACTACCACTTGGGCTAGCTTGGGTTAGCCAAATGGGCTACCCAAGTGCACCTAAGAGGATTTCCATGAGCCATGTCCCTACGTAGATCAAATTGGCCTGAACCAATGCATGCAAAGCATGCCATTGACTTACTTGAACTTGACCTAGCCTACTCATCCTTTGGACTAGCTTGGGTTAGCCAAATTTGCTAACCCAAGTTCACCAAGTTGAGCACAAATGAACCATTTGGTACCCTAAACAAATTGGCCTAAGACAAAGCCTACAATCTCTTCCTCTATAGTTACTATGGAGTTTTTTTAATTGATCATTAGCTTGCCAATCTTTTCAAAATACCCCTAGCTGAGGATCAATTTTGTAAACTTAAATGTTGATTATTTATGTTATATCCATCTGATGAGTAGTGAGTTTGTGTTTAAAAAACTGATAAAAGTGCAAAATTAATAAAAACTGAGCTTAAGATGCATCCATTAAGTTAACAAATACCCTTAAAAGGTTATGAGCAATCATTAACTTAATTGTAATGAAACTTATTTTTTTATATTCCATTTCACATTGCATGGATTAGAAATCCCCCTCCCCTTGCTTAAACCCTAAAACATGTGGACAACCTTTTGAACTCCTTTTAACTCCAAAAAAATTTAAAACCATTCGAAGGAATTTAGTGGCAATTATTGCCTATTTATTTCCCTAAACTAACCTTAACTTAATTTGAATTTGAAAAATTATGAAATGACTTAATTTAGCATCTATAAATAATACTCAACCATTTATTAGTTTCCTATAACTCTTTCTACTCATTTCTTAAGACCAAGGTTATAAGGTGTTAGAATCTTTCAAGGAGCAAGGGAAACACAAGGCATAATACTCTTTCATTAAGTCTCCTAATGGGTTAAATTTTGGCTAGCATTTTTATTATTAGTTCTTCTTCCCTCTTTGACCTTTCCATTTTTTCACTTTTATTACCATTATAATCTTCCTCTAACCTTTAATTTCTCACTTTTTTAATACAAAATTATATGGAAGCTAAAAAATAGTGATATTGTATGATACAAGTTTTAAAATATTATTTTACACTATCCATAATAATTTGGTTATTTATTGAAAATGTATATTTTTTCTTAGTAGGGTTTCTATTACTTACTGTTAAAGAAAACTATGCATTCTGACACATGCTCAATAATACTTTATCTGATATAATTCGATGATATATGTGCATATATGAATAAATTATATTTGTTAGGAGGTATAAGGAGTTAGAATCCTTTAATCGTATACTTGTGCTTGAGAAATTTTGGTGCCTATAAGACATATTTTTGTGGTTATAAGTCATATTCTGGTGTTATAATCACAAAAGATAGCCATAAGGAGCTATAATCCTTTGAGATTCTATCTGAGTCCGGAAAAAGAAAAGAAAAACTGATATTTACTATTATGTAATATAAATTTCAATTTATATAAGTTAACTACTCAGTTTTAGTATTTAAATATTTAGATAAATGCTAATCTTTTACTACTACATAGTGATTTATTATTATTTATTTAGCTACTTATAAATATTTAGCAAATTTTTAAATAAAAAATTTATAAATTTAGAGTAGTTTCCATGGCTTGTTGAGTTATTTAAGCTTACTATGGTTTTACTTAGGATTTGGTAAAGGGAAGGAGTATGTTGATTAACAGTTTAGGATCAGATCTGAGCTATAGGTATTTTTGTTTTAATTTTTATATAGTCATGACTACTTTATTATTTAATTATTTAGCTTTTGTTTGTAATAATGTACTGTAGTATATATACATTTTAATAAAATGAAATTAATCTTGTGGATGAATTTATTTTCAATATTTAGATGTTTTAGTAGCTTTGTAGTTTATTTTAAAGTTTAAAATTGAAGTGAATCTAAAATGTTCTAAAACTAGATATTAGGATTTGCCTGTCACGACTCAACATGATAGGACATGTTCTAGTCAGGTTGGGTTATGATAGGGTTCACTAGCACTTCTATTAGTGTACTATCAGTCTTAGCCTCAACAATAATTTCTCTAATGAATACATCACAAATCTTCATACATTATTCCCAGGGGGTTACTATATTTAATATCTCTTTCATTACACCATTCTTCAAAAAGCTAGTGTTTTTGAGAACCCTAGTCTTACTCTCTCTAACCCCTTATAGTGTTCCTACCAATCATTCAATAAATGCCTAAGGCATGTTCTTCTCCACCATATACTAAATCATACAATTCATATCCAAAATATCGGTGCTCTCATATTCTTAGTCTTGGTCATCTTATTGAATTTATTATCACCTATAAGCATCCCAATCTAGATTTGAGTGCATATGTGGTTGGTCACTATCCATGACCATTTTTCAAAGCTAATTTTCATTACCTCTCCCATCATAAGGGTATGAGCCACTCTACTCATACCGCCATAAATTCTCCCACCATACAAGAATAGCTTGCAAGTATGTAAAGTGTGGTGAATTAGCTAGATCGATGAATATAGTATATGCTTTCTCATTAGCATACCAAAGAAATGCATCCATTGGAAGAAGTTCAAGATAAAGAAGATGAAGTTGAGGAGGAAGAAGAGGATGATAATGAAATTGTGGAGTTCTAAGATGGGTTATCTCTTGGATTGTTTATTTGTTTTGATTTGGAGATGAGATTCTCAAAGTTAGTTATTCTTTTTCTTTTCGTGTCACTTTATGGTGTATTCTTTTGTCTCTTTAAACATTAAATTTTTATGTGTTTGATAGTATTATCTTGAGTTTATTTTAACTAGTCTTACAATTCTATTTGGTTTCCCCCATGCCCCTCCCTCAAAGAAAAAATATATATTTTATTGTGCAGAAAAGGTATGAAGTAAGGTGTAAAGAACAATAAAAATTGTACAAATTAATTCTTTAAATATTGGGAAGTATATACACCTTTGGCGACCTTACACCTCTACCCTTGTGATGCCCCATAATCTGATTTGAAAGAATTATTCTTTTATCTTTTAATAAACAATAATAAGAGCTACCTAATTTCTTTTATCAATATAAATATTAGCAAAAGTAAACTATTGATCAAAACATAGATAAATACATATGTATTCATTTTTTTTTTCAGAAATAATGTACATTACTTAGGATCTCTACAATCATATCACAACTACTCGCTTTTTAGTACAAAAGAATAATTAAAATGATAAGAACCTAAATATGAAGAATCTTGAACTATCTCTCACTCATGATCCCTTGTCATAACCTGAAGTTATTTAACCACATAAATGAGCTCAAGAGCCCGACAAGTAACCAAATCTTTCAACTGAACTCAAAGCACCATAAAAGATCAATATGCATTTAAGTAGTTAAATCATAGCAGTAATATTTATATGATCAAGAAGCAATAAAAAAATAGTAAAACACACATGTAGTAGTAATAAAGTCTGTAAATAGTAAAGCAATGCAGTATATAACTCAATGTAATATAATAGAGAAAAATTTATAAATCAATACGATTATTGAATCATTAAAGCAATCATCATATCAGTACTATGAATCAATAAATAAATAATATAAAGCGATAAAACTAACGCATCGGTAAAGACTATCAAAATTATATCAATATAATAAAATCATATAGGAGTATACACATGCTATTTATGTATTATATAGAGTATCAAATAAGTATATTATGTGATCAGTATGTCACATACTCACTATAAATATAGTAAATTACTAGTATCAAATAATTTAATAATTTCAATGTCTATATCGATAATAATAACCCTTCAGTGGTAGGAGCAATAAATTAATACAATGACAATAAACTTGTACAGTGATAAGAGAATCATACAATAATAGGAACAATGACTCAATAATATGTATTTTAATAGTCATGCTAAACAAATAAGAAGTTTTGACTTAATCAGTATTTTTTCAGTATAATATCAGTATTAGTAAATCATTGACTCAATAAATAGAGTAGTCACTTTTTACTCACTAGCATTGTAATTATCTTTTTTTAACTCTCAATCAATATCACATGAATTAGTACAGGATAACACCATCTTGTAAAGGTGAATCAGTCTCCAGCCAATGTCAATGAATAACCAATCTTTATTTATTTTTTCTCACACACATATTATTATCACAATATTATAATAATAATAGTGATCAACTATCACTTAATTACATATCCACATTCAATTTTAATGCATTATAATAAATAATATATAATAGGCTTAATTTAGAAAGTATTGAAATATCATAATGTTAGGTAATAAAAAACCTTATTGAGCAGAAATTCATATTTTGAGAAATTAATAAAATTACAAGATATCATATATAACAATGTTATGAAGCTTTAATAAACTAAAATATTATTTTTAGATGTCAAAATAAAATTTTGAATTGGTAAAATAATTACTTTTCAAAAATCACTCAGTGCAAAATCACAGATAAATACTCAAAATATTCATAATATCAATTTCGATAGTATATAAAAAGTTACTTTGGTTTTACCAATATAAAATTATTCTCATTTTTTGGTAACAAAAATATAAATTTGATCTGATAAACTTTAAAAATACCAAATTATTGAAATCGTAAATATAATAATATTTCCTTACAATAAGACGATCAAATCTCCCATTGGATTGATTGATGAAAATCACTCTGTGGCTCCAAATCTCAAATTCTCTTTTCTCTCTTCTCTATTTTATCTCTAATTTTGCTTTCTAATTCTGATATGTTAATTGGAATAATAAATAAAAGGGATTAAGGTGCTTTAATATATTTATAATAAATTAATAATAAAATTTTATAATTTAATAAAATTTTAGTTTAAATTTTATATAAATTTTTTAGGGCTTAAAAATTATAGAAAAATATTCATAAATTAGCCTAATTTATTTAAATTTTTTTGAAAAATGGACTTTTGACGGTCTCAAAACCCTATATATATATATATATAATATATATATATATCAATTTCTTAAGAATTTGCACCAATATTCAAAAATTATGAAAAAATTAGTGTGATTATATCACTAAAATATCTATGTTATAACGAAAATGATTTGCGATTTAGACATAATGATTAGTGAAAAGAATTATTTTGTCCTAGTCAAAATACAGACGGTTACAACCCTCTTTCTTTGTCAATGACAACAATGACCTCACCTCCTCCCCTACAAAATGCAACTCTTGTGCTAAGAGTGAGTTTTATTTGCTCTTGTATTCATCAAAACAAATAATTTTTTTTTGTTTCAGTGCATTTAGAATGCGTTCAACCAAACAATAATGCTAAATTCAAAATACATAAATTTTCCTTAACTTTACATTTCTTTCACTTTATGTTTTCAATTTATCCAACCAAACAACCCTCAAACTTATTTTAAAATACGTGCAACAATATCTTAAAATAAATTCAATGATGAAGAAATCTATCCCATTTTATATCAAACCAAAGATATTCTAATTTCTTACATGTAAAATATTATTTGAAATCATTGAAAGCATGGATACATAATTCTTAATACTATTTAATTATCTACAATTTTCAGCCAAATGAACTAAATCTTATTCATCTATATTGTGGTAATACCTAATGCATCCCGAGATTTATTAATAAAAAAATTATTATTTTAAGAATATTTAAAGAATTCATGTTCTTGAGAAATTATGCCTCTTGTGAAGGGAGCCATTTAGCTTTTCGTTCATGGAGTGTTGGCTACGCTGCTTAGATCTTGCCTATCTCATAATTTATTGGATTGTATTATACATACAAACAGCCATATCTTATAATGATAATCACTTAGGCAACTTGTTCGAAGAAAAAAAAATTATATCTTTATGTAATCTATTTATCCAATTTACTTGCTTTGTTTGGGATGACTTTCTTACTATTTTTTAAAACAATTTTTTAGTATAAAAATTTCTAGTTCATGAAACTTTTGTTCTAAAAAATTGCTTTAAAAAGTTGTAAGAAAGTTGTCTCAAATGAATTTTAAGCCAAGTATATTAGTCTCAAGAGTTTTAAGGTCCATCCTCTTGATTTTTTATGATCACAATCTATATTTTATTATGTGCACTAAGTCTTTTATGTGCACAGTATTTATGGTCACTCAAGTAAATATATTACAATCCATAGGTTGTTCATTAATTTGGTTTGATAAGATCACAACATAGTGTTAACTCTAATAGATTTAAAATTATTTAACAAAATAAATTTCCTACTCTAAAATAGACAAAATATGTCTCAAATTCGCAATGCACTTTGATATAGTCAAAATTTACTTTCATTAAAAATTGGATCTATATGGGTCACATATAATTTTTTTCATTTGAAAAATCTCTTTAAGATTTGATGACGAAGACATTGTTGTGTACCCAAAGAAACACGAGTAGTGAAAGATAAAATTTTAGCATTTCTACGAAGATTCCACATGCACACGGATAAAAAGTGAAGCAATAGAAACTAGAGTTCTAATGTAAAAAATCCATAAATGGAGAAACCATGGGGCTTGACATAGTAATTCCACAAGTATTTATCATCATTTGCAAATAATGTACTTACCGGCCCATGACTTGGGAAGATGTTCATACAATATAATAGATATAAAGTATACACAACGTATTTTGTGGTGGAAGTTAGAGGAGCCAAGTGACAAGGGAGCTATCTTTAAGAGATCATTTGATATTTGTTTATTCAATCTTCTTTGATGAGGAGGAGATAAGAGACCACAAAATCCAATATAAATATTGATACTGAAACTAAGAGTTATAGTTTGTGTTAATGTTGTGCATCATTTTAGTAGGTGATGTCATATATAAATGCTACTGGTGTTGGTGGGAGATTTAGTCAATGTTTCTTTGTATAATATGACAATAATTATTATGAGGCTATTTTTTGGAAATGGTGGTTGTAGAACCATCATTGTGTGATAGTGGTCAGATGATCGTAATATGGTGAAGGTGATCAGAGGGTCATCGTTGGATGATAGTGCTCTTAGAACCATGATAAGATGATCTTAGTTGAATAAAGATGTTCCAAGGATCATATTTGGCTGATACTATTCAGAGCACCTTTATTTGGGGATGATGGTCAAGGACCGTAGTTAGTCGATGATGGTTAGAGAAATATAATCGAGTAACAATGTCGAATGATCATAGTCAACCAATGGTGGTTAGAGGATTGCAGGAGTGGTCGTGTAACTATTCTCACATGATGGTGGTCAAAGGATCATTAAAATGATGGTGTTTGGAGGATCATCGTGAGAAAATGTTGGTTAGATGATCATAGTTGGCAATGGTTGTAAGATAATCATAGCCACATGGTAGTGGTAAGGGAATCATAGTTTGTCGAAGGCGGTCCAAGGGATATAGTCCAGGGATGGTAGTTAGAGGGCCATAGTTGAGCAACTATGGTTGGAGAATAATAATTGAGTGAAGGTGATCTTAGGACCATAGTTGTATGAAAAGGATCAGAGGTCTGTAATAGGGCGATAGTGGTTAGATACCTATAATCGGGAAATGGTGGTTGGAGGATCATAATTGAGTGACAATGATTAGAGAACTATAGTTGAGTGTCAATGACATGTGACTATAGTCAGGAAATGTACTCATAGGACCAGAGTCGAGTAATGATGGACATGCAATTATAATTAGGTGATGGTGGTGGGAAACCATAACTAAGCAAAGATGGTTGAAGGATTATAGTCGGACAATATTATTTAGAAGACCGTGGTCAGGCGATAATGCTTGGGGAACCATAGTCTAGTAACAAAATTATTTATAAATCCCACATAACTATAATATAAATATTGACTAACAAAATAAATAAAGAAATGAAGGAAATGGTGAATTCTAGAGTGAGAAGCTCTAAGATTTTAATAAAATAAGATTGAGAATAGAGTATCATCTTATAGATAAATTACATAGCTAAGCTCACCCATCAGCCTTATATTTATAGATTTTGGCTGAGGCTTGAGTATCATAAAATTGGCTACATGCATGGTTATACAAAAAATTAGAGAAAATATAATAGTAATGTAGTATGATCGGAAATTAAGTATAACTTGATAAAGTAGACTAATGAGCAATTAAGAGCTTGTTAGCTTGTCATGTATTGATAGTTGAATAGCTTTGTAACTGATCAATAGCTTACTTTGAGAAGTTGTCCTTTCTTGAGTAATCACTAGAGATGATTTGATAGATAATAATTACTTAGAGTCGATAGATAGATTGTACTCACCTGACCAAGACATGTATTTAGATTAAAGTAACCCACTTAAGGCTCTCTCTTGTACCGTAACAAGTTTGTTTTATGTTGAGGCTAAATAAATCGAGTTAGTTAAGCTTGAATAGGTTGATTGAGCTTTAACCGACTTGATTTAGCTTAAACAAAATTTTCTGAATATTTAGATGTACATTAATTACTAGATATAAAAATTATATATGATTTAATTAATCAATGATAACATTAATAGAATATAAGCCAAAATTAAAATTCTTGTTCTTTGAATGAAATGCATTAGAAAATTAGTTTTATCATGAAAACTATGTATGTATGTATGTGTGTGAGAGAGAGAGAGAGAGAGAGAGACTGTGAAGTGAAATAGAAGTGAGAATACATTAAAGCTTTGTTCTCTCTTGAATTAATTGATAATTCTTCCAGATCAAACAAAAAAGAGATTTTAATGCACTACTTTTTTTCTCAACCAAATAAGTGGGTGAAACTATTTCAATTTAATTCATTTTATCATTTTCTATTTCTTTTTTGCTTTTATCTTCCAAACCAAACAACTATTTAAAAAAATTAACAACACAAATTAATAATAATATTAATAATATTTTATCCACACAAAAAATTAATACCAAACTAACTTAAAAGGATAACATCCCAAGTAGGGTGGAACCCCATTGAGGCTAGGGCGAGAAATTGCACCCCATGAAATTTTTTTTTTCATTATACTATTATTTAGGTAATTTGTCCCCCTTTAATCTATTTTTTTAGCCTTTATTACAAGGGTTTTAAGGCAATTACCACCCCCCAACAATATAATTAAATATATTATCGAACCCTGCCAGAGGGAGCTGCACCTTTGGACCCTTGACATATATACCAAGAGTTACTTATAAGTACTTTGCCCCCCCTGAAAATTATGAATGATTTCCGCCCCTGATACCAAGTACATAGCTCATTGGAATAAGCATTTTTTTGGTTTAACTAAACTTAAATTAATACGGAAATAATGAGCAATAAAGCATTACTCAAAACAAAATACTTTGTTGAATATCAAAGAGGAACCACTCCTCATTATCTCAACCAAATAAAAAACTGACAAATCAATTTACAGCTACCGAAGAACAAAAATTAGAGATAAATTAGCCATGTTCGAGCTGTCTCTCTCTTTCTTACATTATTACCAGCAACCGAAGAAGAACAAATAGCCTATACAATTCCGCGCAACCTCACTCAGGAAAACAAAGATAAAAAAGTTTAAGGCGTAGAGACTTCACGACGATCATCACCGCAGAGCAAGCTGCGGACGGCGTTGATGGACTCTGGTGCGTCGTTGTGGCAGGAAGAAGAGTCTGAAGGAGGAACAAAGCCTCGTGGAAGCATGGTAGAGAAAACCAATTCCCCAACCTGATAATGACCTGAAAAGCTCTTCCTTCTCCTCATAATTCTCCTCTTCTTGTTCTTGAGAAGGTCGCCATTAGAAAGAGGAGGAGGATAAGGCCTTGGTTGGGATAAGTGGGAGTGTCCATGGCGTTGGAAGTTGATGGAGGAAGAAGGTTGTTTCTTGGTTTGAAGTGGTTCGTGTGAGAGAATGGGAGAAGAAAGATAAGAGAGGAGTAGGGAGAAGAGGAAGGAGGAAGAGATCAAGTTAAGGCACTGAACAGCCATCAGGAGTTGGAGCGTTGGGAATGGCTGTCCATTTGGATTTGAGTGCAGAAGCTGGCAAAGGTCTAGAAGCGGGAAAAAATTATGGGAGGAGCTCTTGATATTATTATGATTAACCTTGATTATTTAAGTTATAAGATTAGTTATTAATTTATGGTTAGTGCATAAACAGCCAAGACTGGCAAAGTTAATACTAATTATAATAGTAATTGAGTTAATATGTCCGTCCTAATTTGATTTTGAGGGCTTCAATTTTAATAAACAACTCGTAAAAACAAAGATTATCTATTATTCAAGCAAATTTTACTTAAAATAAAAAATATAATTAAGGTACTTGATGAATTATCTACATCATAAAGCATATGAAGTCCAACTTTTTCTTTCAAAATAAATGCATAACATAGAGGAATTGTTACTTGGTTTTCTCTATATCTGTCCCTTTGTCATGAGAACTGGAGAATATGACGGGTTGTAAAGGAGAAGGGCGGGCACAATACGGGGAACATTCTCCGAAGGCTTGGCTTTGTTTGCGGGGTCTTCTCGATACTTTAATCAGTCTTGCTTTAGTTAATGTAGGGCTAAATTTTAGTATTCTAATGATGAGAGCGCTGCTTTTATTTCTTTCTTTTTCGGTTCCCTTTGAGGTAAGTTAATTGCCTAAGTTGCTTTATTACCATTCAACTTTGACCATTGACTGAATTCTGCTAGATACTGGACGGGCTTTTTCCTATATATATAAAATATGTTTACCATTCCTCCTGATTGACAGAACCTGTTAAATATCTACGAGTTACTTACATAGATATGTATGAGTATACATTTTGATTTTATATTTGATGCCCCATCTTCCAACACCACTCAACATCTACATATTTTTTATTTTTTAAATTTATTATTATTATTTTACTCAACATCTACATATGATTATTATATAGGGTTGATAATAAATAGATGATATCTATCTTTAAATAGTTGAAATTAAAAATTTGTTTGGGATGATTGTAGCTTTTTGTAAAGTTGGTTATGAAATTGCTATAGGGAAATAATTTTTTTGAAAGTTGTAGTAAAAAACAACCTTGTAGCAAAGAAATTTTTTGAAAACAGTCGAAAAGCAAGAACCAAATAGAATTATGATTATTGTTTTGTCCTGGAACATTCACAATAATAGAGAGGTATAAAGCTTAGCGTCCAAATTTTATATGAAGATCCAAAACAAAGACAGATAAGAGAGAGTAGGGCAAGAGTCATAAGAGAGATATTTTCTTTTACGTGGAAACCCTAAAAAGAAAAAAAAAATAATGGGATCTGATCACCCAATTAAAATGATTATACTAGTGTTTATTGTTGATTACAAATGAGACTCTTCCCTTGAGGGAAGGCCTTTAATCGATGTTGGAAATATACATCATATAAAACATATTATATGGTAGGACATAAAATAATCTAGAAATATGAGAGTTGCTCTCAAGAGAGAATTGGTACATTAATTTGGTTAGTAGGATAGTAGTCGGATGACAATGGTTGGAGGAATCATAATCTACATGTGATGGAGGTCTGAGAGACTATAGTCGGCATGCGATAGAGGTTAGAGGGATTGTAATCAATGAGCGATAGAGGTCCAAAGGATCGTAATGGGCGGGCGATGGTAGTTGAAGGGACCATAGTCGACGGGCGATGGTGGTCGGAGTGGTGTACCGATGGCTCCCAGGCGGAGGTCTGAAAATGATTAATGGACAGAAAGTGGTCCGACAATTGTTAGTGATCATGTGGTGGTCTGACAATGGTCGAGTTGAAATTCGGTGGAGAATGGTGGCTGGGAGGTGGTAGGTGGCCCAGTGGTGGTCGACGGGATCATAATTGGCATGCGATTGTGGTCGAACAGATAGTAGTCAGCAAGCAACGGTGGTCGGAGGGATCATAATCAACAGACGATGCAAATCATAGGGGCCATAGTCGTCTGGCAGGTGGTCTAAGGGATCATAATAAGTAGGTGGCGAAGGTCAAAGGGATCATAGTTGGCTGGTGATAGTGGTCAGAGAGACCGTAGTCAGCTTGTGATGGAGGTAGGAGGGATTATAATCGTTGAGCGATGGTGGTCAGAGACACCATAATCGACAGACAATGCTGGTCGGAGGGACCGTAGTCGAGCAATGATTGAAGGATGAGCAGTGATTTGATGATAGTCGATGGTGGTTTTATGACGGCCGACAGTCAGGTGGTAGTTCAGTGATGATCGACAATTAGGCGGTGATCCAACGATGGTAGAAAGAAATTCACTAGCAGTGGTGCTTGGAAAAAACTCTAGAATCCTTAAAGTCTTAGAGCTCTCTCTAATCTCCAACCAAAATCTCCCTTCACAAAGAGAGAATGGACTTAATTAGAGTTTTTTGTCAGTGGCATTGTAATGCCATAGAATCAAATTTTGAAGAATTTATTTACATAATTAAATTTGAAAGAAATATTTATTTTATCTTCTTAATTAATCAACGAGAGCTTCTATAAATTATTAATATAAAAAATAACTAACGAAAGCAACTAAAATTATATACATCAAGATATTTTACTATTTATTCATCATAAATATCATTTACAATAGCTAGGAGATCACTCTATCACAAGCTCGTAACTACTATAAAAGAATAATGAAAATACATAACAAAATTTAATGAATACTTGATGATCTCTAACAATCTCACTCCAACTTGTCCTGACCCCTTATATGCTTGAAATCATTAAAAAATCACATAATAAGCTCAAAAGTCCAACAGTAATCCAAAATTCATTAAGACTTTCAATGCAAGGCCTAAAGAATCAATATGATATGCTCAATATAATATAATCAATATAAGTTAATGTAGTTAATGACCAAATATTATTAATAAAACTCAAAATGATTAATAATAAAAGCAGAGAATCATTACAATGAATCTAAAAATTAATAATTTGTATAAAATTCAATAAATTGGTAAAACAACAATGCAAAAAATATTGATAAATCACTAAAGGAATCTATCTTATCTACTTATATATCATCTATTTATACATAATCAATGCATTTAATATTATCAATGATATCAATGTATCTCTCAATGCCATCAGTGCTATCAATATATGTATGCATCAATTTATGATTTAACAAGATAGGACTTCTAACTTTAATGTGATGCTTTCAACATCTTTTACCCCAATTGTTTCTCAGTTGGTCATCGATCATATTAATTATCTCTTATCCAATTAATCAATTATTATATTAAATTAATCAATTATCATTATATGTGGCTTTATTAAATCAAAAAAGAGTAGTCACTCTTAACACGTCAGCACAATCAATTATCTATTACAGACTACAATTGGGATAACACCACACCATCTTCAAAGAAAACCCATTGGCCCAACCTCCTATGTAGGGTATAATGTTTTAATAGCCAAAACATCCTTTCGAGCTTATATAAATGTTACAATCAAAATGCAGGAGGAAATAATCAATTTATTCATCATAAATAAATAAATAAGTATATATATATATATATATATATATATATATATATATATATATATATATATATAATCAAAATTATTAAAATTTTAGAAAAGAATTGAGTAATTACTTACAACAAATAAAAGAAATCTCTATAAAAATTGATAGAGGAAAAAATCTCGAACAATTTTCACTCTCTTCATCGACAAGGCACAACGTTGAAATTTAAAATTTTTATTTAACAAATCAGACACTACCAAAAAATTGGGATTTCGCAGCACAATTTTCAACCTATCCCGGCGGTTTTACCCGCCACTATTTACTTTGCAGCGGTTATAAAACCGCTACATAACCACTGTGTTTGCAATGCGCTGCAATGGCTTTTCGCAACGATTTGAAGACCGGCGGGGTAGGTTTTTACGGAGTGCATATGTTAGCAGCGGTTATATCTACTACAAATATACAGAATTGTATCGGTTATAACAGTGACAAATTTGAGCGAAATCGCCCGACATCCATATTTGCGGCGGTTTTCTAGGCTCTAGTAGCGGTTATAATCGCCACTAAAGTCCATAATTTTTTTTTTAAAATAGTGAAACCCGACCGTTCATCCTAGAGATAGATTAGTTTGTTAGCTAACTGCCACAAAAATATAACAAATAAGAAATATATTTGAATCACATGACTAGAACAATATATTTGAGTCACTTCCTCATTTGGAAATGAAACCAGCTCATCATTTTTCATAACGCTGAGTATTGAGCTGAATTACAACTTAAACTGAGATTGTTGAGTATGATGAGTATTTCAGCAAAAATAAATCACTAAATACCTTGTCAAACTCAAGAAAAATTACTAGGGAACACTATTCCTTATATATAACAAGAATGGAAATGAGCGCAAAATAACAATCTTACATTTCAAAATCAAAACAACATAAGTTCAAAATTACATAAGATATCCATACAATCAACAACATAAGTTCAAAGTTACATAAGATATCCATACAATCAACAACATACGCTCAAAATTACATAAGATATACATATAAACAGAAGCATCACATCTAATTTTAGAGCTCATCAGTAGACTGTCAGGAGTCAGATGAATTATCTTTTCCACCCTGAAAATAGTATAAAGAGAATGATATAATAATAATCAAGCAATTTACATTTAACTTAAATATTTTTTTTCATACCATTTCTGATCCTCCATGGGGTGGATGATTCATTTGAATTTCGTGCACAAACTATCTCATCTTATCACGAAATGAGCCAAATTCTCTCGCCTGATTATCACGAAATGATCTGAACTCCTCTCTAAGACTAACTATCTATCCAAAACTGCTACCGTTACCACTACCTTCTTCAGGAAAGTATCTAGTGAGTGTGACACCAAATCCCTGGGTACGAACATGACCTAAATGCTCTGGTCCCATAACTATAGCAAAAACTCTCTCATTATCTTTAATATTTCCTTCTTCAGGTGTAAGCCCTTCTTTGGCAAGAAGATTGCATGCATGCGTATACAGTACAAATACATATAGTTAAATATATTGAAGAATGATTTATTTAAAAAAATGTAATAACTATATATATGTACCCATTGCTGCATAGCGTCCTCATATGACCATGTCCCATCTTTGTGCATCCTATTGATTTTCCGTAATTATAATCTGTCCTTAATAGACTACAAAAATTATAATAACAATGTAAGTTTGAAAATAAAGCATTTAGTAGTTATAAATCAATATTTAATTTTATACCATTTCCTTTTGTCTTCGAACTGAACTCACACGACCTATTGTGTGAGGACAAGTTTGTTTCTTGGCATTGGAAGAATTTTTCACAACCCTTTCCTGTGATACATGATAATCTTACATTCCAAATTTTAAAATAGTAATAAATATGTAACAAAAAAAACTTAATCTCAATATTTACCTAGTCCTCCGGCTTTAACCATTGGTTAACAAGTTGACACCATTGCATTTAATCTACTCCAACTGGAACTGTCTCCAAAATTTTCTCAATTGGTCTACTGTCCCAATACTCACCCTTTAAGGTGGTTTTATAATTATGCCATTTTACACCAAGGGATTGAAAAATCCAATGGCGTATATGACCAGGAAACTCAAATTTAGACTGCAGTTAAAAATATGATATGATTAATAATATAAAACATAAAAAAATTTAAATTTGCTATGATATATATATATATATACCTCAACTTCAACTAACATCTTTTTCTTGAATAGCTCCATACCCTTATTTCTCCAATCAGGAAAAGCTATTGGAGCCAAAACAGGGTCTCTTGCAACAACACCAAGATATGTTCCTAGCAAAATCGACTAAGGTATATTACAAGGGATGTTATTTTCATTTACCTCTATATGAATTCGTGTCCCTGGCGGCATATTATGTATATCAGCACATGTTGTTTTCCCCCTACGCCTTAAAGGATTTCCTTGCTCATCTACATAATTCAAAATAAATTAATAAGCATGATAGGTCCTTGCTCATCTACACAATTCATTTATAATAAAATGAATGTCATAAAACGAAAATCATGCCTATGAGCCATACCCCCTCTTCTGGGGCTGGAGCTGCACCGTAAAATGAATGTCGTGAAGCCTGTTGTGTCCCACTGCAGTCTATCTCTTCTTGTGAATCTGGGTGTACTGGATTAGAAGGTGTGATTGATTCAGTCTCCCTAGTGCTTTCACCTATACTTGATCCTCCTCTACTTGATCCACCTCTGCAAACTGCCTTCTTTGCTTGTCTGAAAAGCCTACCTCCTGTCATTTCCTACAATGGAAAAAAATAAAAAGTGTTTATCATTTATATGTTGAATTTCTTATGATCATTAATAAGGAACAACAAAAAAAAAGTAGAACAAAACAGTTCTGTTGGAGGAAAATAACATATAAATGTAGAATAGTATATGATCATTAACAACTCAGTTTTAGGGTACACAATAATTGTGACAAAAATGGCCAAAGAGAATAATTGAAAGCTATTTTTATGAAACCAAAAGAGAGGGAAAGAATAAGAAAATATAGAACAAAACAGTCTAAACATAATAATATAGCCCAAAAATGAAGATGTTATTAAGTTAACAAAAAATTAAGGTGAAGAAAACAAACTAAATCTGCTGGAATTCCAATTTTATTAGCATAATATTATCTAGATGTCTCTAAGGTTAGAATATGATCACATGTTGTGTTAGGAAAATTAAGCACTTTCAAACAACAAAATAATAGCGTTCTATAAGTTACATGCCTTAGGCTTATCAGATCAAATGAACTTGACAGCAAAGCATAGACAAAATTATGGTCCCTTAAAATTAAAATAGCTGAGTTGGATGTCATCTCCATCCACGTTTTTATTACCTTTAATGTCTTCATATAGTACATAAAGGGTGGCACCACTCAAATGCGGTTCTAACCTCATTTGGGTAGATATCTTGCAACAACCATTGAGAATAAAGTTATACAAAGGTTATATACAAACTAATTAATCATGCCAACTAAATAAACAATATATAAGGAAATATATTAAAGATTGTCATGAAAGCAATCAACAAAATTATAAACCTTGAGAAGAGCATAATGTTTCAAAATTCCAATATTGTCTCTCACAACAAAATTCTAATTCAGCAAGAAATATTACAATCAGCAAGAAATATTACAATCAAATGCATCTCATGGTTTAAATCTCACAACAAAATTCCAATTTGGATTTTTAGCATCTTCAATGTAGAATACAGGTTCCACTTGTGAAGAAAAAACAAAAGGATCATCCTGGATTTTCTGACCTGTATGAATAAGCCTTGAGAAGTTCACAAGTGTGTAACCAAATTCATCTTGTTTTATGCCTGTTGAACTTGTGTTTGCCCAATCACATTTAAATAATATCACCTTGAATATGTTAGAGTAATTAATTTCAATAATATCATTAATTTTTCCATAATAACTAAAATTTCCAATCTTTGTCGTATTAACAACACCAAAATTCTGTGTTTTTCTGCCTTCATCTCGTTCTTTTGTATGAAAAATATAACTATTAATGAGTAGACCCTTATATTTATTTGCAATTTTGTTGGGGCCCTTAGCCAGTGCTTTGATTTCTTTTCAGATTTCCAAATCATTAGAACTTGAAACCTAACAAGAAATAAAAAAATAAATTTACTATGTCAAATACTTTAATTTAATGTCATTTATGAAGTTTAAGCAATATAAAATACAAAAGCGTATCGTATCACGCAACCACACGTGAAATCTTTCATTGATAAGTCTCTCTAAATCTAATATTGTTAGATGTGTATGCCCGCATCGCTTTCTTCTCTCTTTATCTTTGAAAAATTGTCTATAACTCTCAATATTATCACAATGCCGGAGGACATATCTATGTGCCTGAACCAAAGAATTATCATCTAAGGTGAATGACGTCACCTTTCCCAAGGGAGTACCACCACTTGAAAATTTAAAAATAATTATGCCTTAGCTGTTGTTGCGGCTTTATTCAAAAATTGAGACTGCTCAAGATATTTAGAACAGAAATTTATCCCTTCTTCAGCAATATAACCCTCCGCAATAGAACCTTCAGGTTGTGCTTTGTTAGCTATATAATCTTTTAATACTATAAAAAATTTGTAATAATAAAAACCTTTATGAAGATTATGTAAAGTTGAACAATAATAAATTGAATTAGTAATTACTATTGAAATACCTCTCAAATGGATACATCCATCTATACTGGACTGGACCACCTAATTTTACTTCCTCGGCCAAGTGAATAAGTAAATGAACCATGATCGTGAAGAATGATGGGAGTATTGATCTTTCCATTTTACACAATGTTATTGCAATATTATTCTGGAGTATGTCCAACTCTTTTGGAACGATAACCTTGGCACAAACTGACTTCAAAAATTTTGAAATCTCCACTAGAATATGTATAATTTCATCGGATGGAGAACATGACCTCAAAGCAATGGGTAGATTTTCTTCAATTAGCACAAGACAATCATGACTTTTTAGGCCCACAACCTTACATTCAATAACATTAATACACCTTGAGATATTAGATGCATAACCTTTGGGCATTTTTCGTATTTTTCAAAACTTGACAAAACATCAGTTTCTCTTTTTTTGACATTGTGAAGCAAGTTGGTGGCAAAAAATAAGAACCATCTTCAAGAATTTGTGGATGCAGCTCACTTTTAATTCCAATGTCAACTAAATCTTGTCGTGCTTGCAAGTTATCTTTAGATTTCTCAAGATCAAGTAAAGTGCCAATGAAATTATCACATACATTTTTTCAATATGCATGACATCAAGATTGTGTTGTAGTAAATTATACTCCCAATAAGGTAACTCAAAGAAAATTAATTTTTTCTTCCAAATATGAGGCTCACTGAATTCTACAGTACGCCCTCTTTTCAAGCTTCTAGATTTGCCCAAATGAAACTGAACATTTTGTAATTTTTGTAAAATATCACTACTAGTATTCCTTCTAGGTGCTTTACAGATCTCTTCTGTATTGTCAAAGTACTGTTTTTGTCGATGGAATAAGTGATTTTCTGGTAGCCAACGACGATGACCCATATATAAGAATTTCTTTTCTTTATATAACCATAAAGACTGTATTTTCGGCACAACAAGGACAAGCAAATCTACATTTTTAGTGCTCCAACCAGAAAGCATACCATAAGCCAAAAAATCATTGATCGTCCACATTAATGCAGCTCGTAAGTTAAAAGATTATTCAGATGCTGCATCGTAGGATATCACTCCATGCCATAGTTTAGACAACTCATTTATTAGCGGTTGGAGATTGACATCTATATTATTTCCTGGACTCTTCTCCCGTGGTATAATAGTAGACAGAATGAAAGACGTTTGGTTCATTGTAATCCAAGGAGGCATGTTGTAAGGAACCAAAAGTATGGGCCAAATGCTGTATGTACTACTCATAATCTTAAATGGATTAAAACCATCACTGGCTAAAGAGAGACGATCATTACATGGATCTGAAGCAAAATCAGGATATCAAGAGTCAAAGGATTTCCAGGCTTCTCCATCAGCTGGATGTTATAACAACCTATCTATATTTCTCTGTTTGGCATGCCAAATTATCTCTTCAGCAGATTTTTTTTAAACAATCTTTGAAGCCTAGGAATCAATGGGAAGTATCAAACAACCTTAGCAGACTTCATTTGATTTTTCTTTCCTCTAGCTGAACTTTTTTTAGCCCCTGCGCACCGTGAAGAACCACAAATATGACAAACCTCTTGAATAGATCTATCTTTCCAAAATAAATAACAATCATTTGGACATGTATCTATCTTTATATATCCAAGATTAAACACTTTCATTATCTTCTTCACTTCATATGTATTCTTAGGTAGCAATGAACCATCAGGGAAAGCTTCAATCAATAACTCAATCAATTGATCAAAAGATCTTGCAGACCAAGAGTGTAAGCACTTTAGGTGAAATAAATGTATGATGAAGGATAACTTCATGTATGAGTACAACCAGGGTATAATTCTGCTCCTGCTTCTAGTAATAAATCATCATATTTCATTGCTTCATCATTTGTCAAATCTATATTATTTTCATTCTATTCATCATCTAAATTTGCATTGCCTGAGCAGAATGTGTCCCTTAATAATCCTTCTATATCATTTGTTCTGTGCAGCTCGCCTTGAGTTTGTACTTCAACAACAATACTAGTATCAGTACATGTATCTGATCTTGTAACTTTAGCTAAAAAAGCATGTTCCTCTCCATGTCGATTCCAAACAACATATCCAGGGAAAATTCCTTTGGAGAGTAAATGCAACTTGACTTCTTTTACATAATGAAAATATCTATTAATGCATAATTTGCATGGACATAAAATTTTTTATGTTGAACTTTGACTTTGTGTTGCAAATTCTAAAAACTTATCAACACCTTCAATATAATCGCTACTCCATTTTGATTTTGACATCCAACCTTATCCATTAAGCCTGTAAAGCACTCGAAAAATACACATTTAATAAGCATACACACAATAATAGAGGAACAATATAGAAAAGTCCCCCTCAAAATTAAAAGAAAATTATATAAGATGGGGGTGAGACCTGCAATGTTTTATGGTGCAGAATGTTGGCCCTTAAAAGAGAAGCATAATACTAAGTTAAGTGTTGCAGAGATGAGGATGCTTAGATGGATGAGTGGCTTTACCCTTAGAGATAGGACACTAAATGAGCATATACGTGAAAAGGTTGGAGTAGCTCCAGTGGAAGATAAGATTAGAGAGAGTCACCTTAGATGGCTTGATCACATTAAACGGAGGTCTTCCAATAACCCGAATAGGAAAGTTGAGGTTTTATATTTGACTAATGTTAAGATAGGCAGAGGTAGACCTAAAAAGACTTGGTTAAAAAATATAAGAAATGACCTTTGTTTATTAGATTTAAATTAGAATTTGATTTTTAACATGACACAATGCGAAAAAGGAATCATGTAGCCAACCCCACGTAGTGGGGTAAAGGCTTGAAGTTGTTGTTGTTGTTGTAGGAAGGTAGATAAAAGGTACATAAAACTATTATAAAAATTTAAAACAATTGAATCATATACATATAAAGAGAGTGTAGCATAGAGAAAGAAACTTTAAAACCATTGAATCTTCCCATTAATGAAGATAGATAAATGGTTGTAGTGAAAGTTTTACCAATAAAAAATATTCTCATTTTTTGTAACAGAAATACAAATGTGATCCAAAAAATATCAAATTATTGAAATAAAAAATAAGGTAATGGTTCCTCATAGCGAGAGGAGCAAACTGTTCAATAGGGCTGATTGACAAAATTCACTCTATGACCTCCAAAACTAAAGTTCCCTTTTCTCGCTCCTCATATTTCTCGGTCACTAAGATTTCTATTCTCTGTTAGGGCTGAATGAAAGAATAAAAATGATTTTTTTATCAAATGTTAATAGTGAATTAGGATTTTTGCTAATAAAATAATATATTAATATTAATCTAATTATATAATTTAATCAATTTTTAGTATAAAATTCATATAAATCTTTTCATGGCTTCAAAAATTATAGAAAAATATCCATAAATTTTTTATTTTATTTAAAAAAATTGGTGAAATTGATTTATCAAATAAATACCTTGCGATCCCAAAATTTCCTTTTATATTGAGAGGTGTCAATTTTTTAAGAATTTGCTCCATGGCAAAAAAATTATAGAAAAATTAGTATAATTAAAATATTACAATATATATCTTATGATGAAGAAATTTTGTGATTTGGTCTTATTATGACTCATAAATTATTTTTTAACTGGGCTAAAATACTACATATCACATAAGTTCTCCCATAATGGGGAAAAACTGTCTAGCAAGAGTTTAATATCTGTTGTTGCGACCATCAAGACTTAGTACTCTTATATAGGCTGCCTATCAATAAGGATTGATTGTCGTTAGTGGTGATCAAAGCTCAGTGGTTGCGAGGCAAATGGCCAAACAATGGCCATTAGACAAAGGGCTAATGATGATAGTGGTCGAGTTGTATTCTATTAAAGACAATATGGATCCATTCTGATGGAGAAAAATAATGGTCTGCCCAATGTAAGAGGTCAAGATAGTGCATCATGGTAGTATCCTAGCTACACACTAATAATGCCAATTGAGTTGAGGTCTAATAGTGTTGAGGCTCTCTAATATCTTCTTAAAGAAGGGGTTAAAGAGAGATGCTTTAAAGTGCCATATCTAAGAGGTTAATAGAAATCCATTAAGGATGTTTGACCAATTCTAGGTTGCTTGCCAAAGCATTTCTTTATTGCACTTGCCTGCTTAAAAAATCTACTAAGAATGTTTGACCTATATGAGGTTATTTTTCAGAGCATTGCTAAATGACATTAACCTGTATAAAAGAGGTTAAGGGAAACCATTATGGATGTTTGACTTATCTGAGGTGATTTATTAAAGAGTTACTAATGATGTTAATCTGTATAAAAGAGGTTGTGGCACTACAGGAAAACCCGGTATTACCGGCGGAACGTATCCGTCTGTAATACGGAAAATATGACAGAAATCTTTGGTTTCTGGCGCATTTCCATCAGAATTCGTACGCTGGTTTGGTGCACATCGAAAAATGTCTTCCGACGTCTATACGATGCCAAAAACCTTTCCGGCACACTCTCTGATGCATTACCGGTGCAAAATGTGTTAGCCAAAATATCATTTATTAACAGATTATTCTAGCATTATATACGCTAGAATTTACGACGTACATATCCGACAGAAATACCGGTGGATAAAACATTGTAAGGTTTGCCGTAAATAAAGCTATGAATTTTTTTCGGTGCCCTTTAGTCGCCGGAAACTCCGTCGTACTCTTCTATATTTTGTTTAAATTATATTTCATTTGCATCATGAACTAATTCCTCAAGATTTGGTCGAATATTTTCATCCTCAGTTATATTAGTACTTGTAGAAGGATCGCATTGAGAATCAAAATGTGGCTCGTACTCACCATGGGAAGTCTAATACCAATAACGTGGTATGAGTCCTCTGCGATACAGATCAACAGTTACATCATATGGTCTTAGGTGCACTAGATTTTTATGTTTAGAACATGGACATCGAAACATTCCATCTGATATGAAGCTGGGTAGTTATTTTGCTTGTTGAATGAAAATGTTCACCCCATTAATGAATTCATCTGTTAATGTCTTTCGTCATTGAGATAATTGGTTATACATCCAACTTCTTTGATTTCTAATATTCATAACCTACATATAAGAGCAGATAAGTAATGGATTTTCGCTTGAGTAGATCTAAAACTAAATATATGGAGATATTAATAGTAGAATTCAAGTGATGGGGAAATAGATGGGGATATTTTGTACTGCATCGAGCTTGTTGTGCGATAGAAAAATCTCCCTCAAACTTAAGGGAAAACCTTTAGACTCTAAGGTTGACCTCCATAATTCAAGTTTACCTTCAACTCCATCTCTAGTCTTATCAACAAGAAGAATATCATCAGCAAAAAACATACGACGGTAACTACGCCGGACCTTTTGTAAATGTCTAGTGAGAACATCTACGACTAAAGTAAAAAGATATGGACTTAAGGCTTATCCTTGATGTAATCCAACCGAAATAAGAAATTACTTTGCCAAACCACCTTGTGTTTTAACACAAGTAATAGCTCATGCATACGTATTTTTAATGATTTGAATATAAGTGCTATTAACTATTTTTTTTACAAGAACTCTCAATAGCACTCCTCTTTGAACTTTATCATATGCTTTCTCTAAATCAACAAAAATCATATGTATCCTCTTCATTCTCTCTATATTTCTCCATCAAACCTCTCAATAAAAGTATGGCTTCCATAATAGACCTACCTGGCATGAATCCAAATTGACTTTGAAAATTTATCTACAAAAAAATATCTAATATGTGCATTATCTAGCAAATGTCTAATAAGAAATAACATGAAGAAAAAAAATCTTATAATCGACAAAATTGGGAGGCGGTGGAAAATCGGGAGGCGACGGAAACTCACGGTCGAATTTTGGGAAACCGGTCTCCTTTCGTCGGCGACAAAGGCGGTGATTGTTGGAGATGTCCCGTGAATGTCTACAAAGCTCGGCTATGACGATCTAGGGTGGGCGACGCTGGGGCGACGAGAGAGAGACCGAAGATGCGAGAGAAAGACCAGGATGAAATGAGCAGCCATACGGGTCGTGTTCTAAAATAGGGCTTTCACAGGTGGACTTTCTGGCATCCCGGACGCCGGAACTTTTTCCGGCACACTTTTCATCTGTTCCAAGTTGTTGAGTTTAAAATAGCCGACGTATTCTCCGCCGGTAAATGCACCGGACATATTCTGCCATAAACTCCACAGGTAATAATGAAAAGATACTAATTTCTAACGTTACTACCGGCGCAATGGACGTCGGCAAGTTTCCAACCCAAGATTCACCAGAATAAACACCGTTAATATTCCTTGGCATTATGCGCCGGTACAAATGTCGTATTTATCGACGCAAAAAATTCCGCCGGAACATCCGACAATATTCGCGTGTTTTCCTATAGTGTGGGAATCTACTAAGGAAGTTTAACTTATTTGAGATGGTTTATCAGAGTGTTGCTCGATGACATTAACATATATGGAAGAGGTTGAGAGAATCCACCAAGGATGTTTAACCTATATGAGTTTATTTTTTAAAGTGTTCCTAGATGACATTAACCTTTGTGGAAGAGGTCGAGGGAGTCCACCAAGGATGTTTGACCTATATGAGGTTATTTATTAGATCATCACTCGATGATGTTAACCCATTATGTAAAAATAAATTTGAAAGCCCATGTAGATTTGGGGTGTTTCTATTCTATTGTGATCAAATATGACATTAAGAATAAAATAGTATATCAAAAGATATGCAGATTATTTTATAATGGTTATAAAAATAAAAATAGGGTTATAAAAATCATTCACTTTCATAATTAAATACAAATAGAAGAATAACATATTATCCTAAAATACAAAGATGTCATTCCTCAATAACATATAAATGTGAAAATGGTTTTTTGAAAGTTCTCTATTTTTATTATCAAACATCACAACGATCATATCATATCGCCATAAAAGATGAAAATTATACTCTATGAGGTGGTTTGAATACAAAAATGGTTTTTTGAAATAATCGTCTACATTCCCAAAGATTTTTCTCATATCTTACAAAAATAAGTTAAGGTTTATTTTAATATGGGGTTATAACTATCTCATAATGGCAAGCCTTTATAGTTAATTACACCATTTGAAATCAAATATCTTGAGAATAATCTTGATTAAAGGAGTGGCAAATGTTTTCTTTAGACTTCAAAAATTAACACAAGGGTGAGAGATGAAGAATCTTCAAAGAGGATTGGATCAATTCGGAATAGTTCTTTCTGGAAGCCAAATAATTAAAGAGTAGGGAGTACTTTAAGATTTTGGGACCTCTTAGAAGTACTCCATTCTATCCTATGTTGGGCTTTAATATTTTAGAGAGAATATTTTATTTGAGTTGGCATTTTATTAAATAGTTGGTATTACATTATCGGAGGGTGAGTACTTATGATTTGTTGTTTACCTCAAAACCTAGAGCTATGTTAGGCACTATATATTAGTAATCCAAACATGTTCTAAGTGTAGTGTATAAAATTTTAGACTTACATTTGTCTAGAGTGGAAATCCATCTAAACCACTTAATCATCTTAAAACCATGTTGTCCGATCCTATGAAAAATGGATAGGTTGTTATTTAAGATTTTAAAATTTAGGATTGACTTATATGTGGTATTTATGCTTCTAAAGCTAATGCAATTAAAATTTAATTTTAGTTTATTTCTAATGTAATATATGCTAATTGAAATATCATAAGTCATGTATGCTTGAAATTTTTGAAAAGATTAAAAAAATATATATTTTTTAAGACTAGGCTTCCCCATGTTCAGCACATCATACTCATAGGTTGGATTATTTGAACTCTATCCTCGAGCAAGGATGTGTATAAAATAAGAATAAAAGAAATGCTTTAACATGCATGCGATTCCGGACAATCTCCAGTTTACTTTCTTTGAGCATTTATCTTTTTATTTTATTTATTCCTAGGATTTTATTTTTAAATTATGAGTAGAATAATTTTCATTGCTAAGAGCCTAATCAAATTTCAAGTACATATACAAGAAAGAAAGAAAGAAACCTAAGAAAAGTATACAAATTCTACTGCACAAATAATATAAACACATTATCAACCAAGGCATAGAGTATTAAAAGTTTTTGTTGAAAGTGCCACTTAATTACAACCCAGGGTTTACTAAAAGTAAAGGTGGCTAGGCTCCACTAATAATAACCTTGATTCTACACATATAAAATGACGCAAGTATTAGAATAAGATATTTTGATTTTTCTTCTTCAACTTTGTTCTTTTCTTTAGGTTCTCCTTGAATCATCTTCCATTCTTCCTTTCTTTCTTGTATGTTCACCCAATTATATATTTAAATGAAAAGAACTCTCCAATTAAAGATGTTATTTTCTCTTTGGATTGCTAATCATTTGGGAAAAATGTCTTATTCCAAACTTTAACAACTCTTTACTTGAATTACATAATTGCTAAATTTGAAAAACTTAAAATGCTTCCTCTATGTTAGTGAAGCAATTAAAAACATAAAAATCAATATCACAATCATAATAATCATTTGCCCATTTTTAAGGAACTTGTTACTTGGTCATGCTTTTAATGATTAGGGGTTAAGCAACATAAAGCACCTACATAAAATTTAGTTATTTTAAAATCATGTTTAATTTTACCCCCCCCCCCCCCTCCTCTTTTATTGCCCTGCATAAACATGATCACCTATAAAAATATTGATTAATGATAATCATCTAGATCAGTCCTAACCTAGGAAAATTTAGACGCCCATCATAAATCACATCATAAGTAGCAAAACATAAACATCAAAGCAAAATCATTGCAAAATTCATCACATCAAATTATAACATCTAGCACTCATTTCACAAACAAATCCAATCAATCCACATTATAGAGAAAATCACATGTAAATGAATAACGGTCTAGCCTAAAACTAGAATTGGTTGTCCTAATAATCCATCTATAATATATATAAGCTATATGATTTAGATATATTATAAGTTTATTATTATTTAAAATTTTCTATTAATTACATTTTGTGTGTTGAAAGGCCAAAGGGATTTTATTAAGGTTTAAGTTTTGGTGTATTTGATGTTTTAGAATTTATTTTAGAGTTTATTTTAATCGTTAAAGTTGATTATTAATTTTTTTGATTAAGAATACCTCACATGTTATATATTTTATCGTTGAATATAATGGTTATTTAAGTTGAATGGTAATTGTCTTTGTTTAAACAATGGTTATGAGGTTTATTCCACCCTCCTTGGGGCTAAGCTAATAGCCTTGTAAGCCCGGAGTACTCAACCATTACATAATTATTTTAAGTTTGATTATCGATTGATGTTTCTTTTTTTAATTAATTTAATTTGTAGATTAGTGAGTTAATATATTTATAATTTAATTCTTACATTCCATCAACATTTTCGTGGCATTGTCAAAACGGGTATGAGGACCAAGGCCTCTTAGAACACATAGTCCCATATCCTGACAGAGTCCAGCCTAAAAACTTTGTTGACAAAGTGTTAGTTCTTAATTAATTCTGATTCATTAATTACTGATTTTATTTTTATATTTTAATAAATACATTCTATCAATTTATTTGTGACATGTCACAAGGGGCATGAGGACCAAGGCCACTTTAGGATATGTAACTTTATAACTCGAGGTAGTACAACCTAAAAACTTTATTGATGAAGGGAGTATTATTTATTTTTATTTATAATTATTATGAATTTCCTTTAGTTCAATGAGTTAATCAAATTTTGAATTTTTTTTATTAATAAATTTGACCAAATTTTGACTTTTTTATTTACATTAAATTCTAGGTATTTCTTATTTTTAAAAAATACTAGACCCAAATATGAGCCCAATGTCTTTAAATTTGCATCATTTGAAATTTTCTATAATTAGTTATAATTATATTAAATTTTAATGTATTTTAATAAATTAAATTTGACCAAAAGTTGAATTTTTTTACTTTTAGTGAATTTCAGAAGTTTTATATTTTTTATAAATACTAGACTTAGAGATGAGTTCAACCCTACGATTTTGTGTAGTTTGAAGTTTTTTGTAATTAGTTATGAATTTTAGAAGGTTAATCATTTTAATAAATTATTTAATTAGAGAGGTTTTCTTAATTTTGTAACAAATCCACTTCTAACTTTTTGAAATCTTCCCCAAATGTCACTGATTACTCCTAGGGATGATTACAAGTGTTTAAAATTTATTTAGTAATTTAATATTTTAAATTATTTATTTTAATTCATTAATAATATTTCTTATTTTTTTAAATGTTTTTTAATAATGGAGGTTGTGATGGAGTTTTTAATTTTCATTGATTTCACATTTAATTCTAAGTTATCTAGCACTTTGTTTACATTTTTTAATTTAATTTAAATTTATTATATTTTATTAAATTTTTTTATCAATTATGCGCATCAATCTTGGGGTCACTAAATAATATACCAAATGATCTTCAAATGCAGTAAAATTTGAAACATATGTACATGTGCTTCAAACCCACTGAATTTGGACTCATCAAAGTCCCCTTATGTTTTAAAATTAATAACAAAAGCTATGTGCATCTATTACTTTGGCGATTTATTTCAAGAGTTATATTGATAGAATTTGGGTAAAAATAGTGGCAAATTAACCCTTGTATATGCATAAACATGCCACAACAAAATGAAAAAAAAAATTAAAAGCATTTGGAGAGTTATGAATTTTTAAAGTTATAGATCCAAAATGAACACATGACCTTGAAAATTTAAATCAAAAAAATATTGAGCAAATTAAGACTCAAAATAATAATAGTTAGTAAATAGCATGCTCAAGAAGCTACCATCCAAAACTGAGCTAAATATGACCATTGGATTATGAGAAAATAAATGAAAAGGTTTTAATTTAAACATTATTACTTCACTCAATATAGTGGACAAATATTCTTGATATTATTTTTAAATATTTTTAGGGCTTAATACCTTTCTAATGAGTCCAAGAGCACTCCATTTGGTGAAGATTTATATTTTCTAAGATTTTTTTAAGTTTATAGACTTTTTAATGAATTTTTATGCCCATTACAGGCCAACACCAATCATTAGCAATGATTTGCGCTAAAACATTGACAGTCAGACACATGGCCTAAGGTCGCAGCCACTTAACCACGTTAGCTATCAAGATTGGTCATCAGATCGACCTTGCAGCGTGTGGCTGATGTGGATTATGCCACATAGCCCACTCTCCATTTCACGTGATGTGCGTTCAAACTATAGAACCGTTCTACATGCAGTTTGTGATGTTGGTCGTCCGATCATCTAATTAGAAGGCTTAGATTGAATGGATAATTTAGTTTAAATTTGAGTTAAACTTTAAATGCTTGTAAATTTCAATCCAACCTTCCAAATTTGCTGAAATTTGAAACATGGACTCTAGATACCCTAATGTTTTAATCCCAGGAATTTGGATGCTCCATACATTGAGATCTTTGGGAAAATTCAAATTAAATATTAAATTTAAAATGAGAATATATAACTAACCAATGAATCGATTTCTATGATCTTGGAATTTATGGATTACCAGAGAAGTCCTCTTCAACTTCCTAGGAGACTCCAAAGGTTGGTTTGCATTAGATTGAAAGCTACACAAAGATTATCACTTTCTCTCTCTATCCTCTCTTTTCTCTCTTTCTTTTCAAAATGAGGGTTTTGAAAGCTGAGGAAGGGTGGGAAAAGGATTAGGGGAGTATTTTTTATATGGAGAAAATAGAATCATAGTTAGAATGCTTTGAATGAGGGTGTATGCTTGAATGGGTGCCCTTTTCTCCTAACCCAAGCTTTGGAGCCAATACTAAGAAATAAGATTTGTTTGTTGGCTTCTTGGATTCTTGCCACATTGTTGGAGTAGTTCGGGAGCAGTTCTTTTGTTCAGATGATGGTCAATGCAAGGATCACAATGTGGAAAGAGGGTATATTGTATCTTTTGTATATAGAGCAAAATTTGAGCCAGTGGTAGTTCTGGGTAGGTAAAAAAAACTTTTAAAAGCCACTTGAGTTATTTTAATTAGCTAATTTAGGTTGGGTTGGCCTTAGGTCTAAAGATTTGGGCTTTTGGAGGGTTTGAGCTGAAAAGTCTAAATAGGTTGTTAGACCTAATGCAATTGTTCCAAGGCAAACCAAGAGAAGGGGGGGGGGGGGGGGGTGAATTGGCTAAGATAAAAATTGATTTATTATTTTTACACAATTAAAATTTTTATCAATTTAAAAACTTTTCAACCACAAAAAATTTAAATGAATAGAAAAGTAAAAATGCAGTAAAATAAGAACATGGAAATTTATAGTGGTTTGGTCCAACTAGACCTACATTCACTCCCTGAAGACTCCCTCTTTATGTATTGCACTATTACCAAAGTGACTCTCTTTTTGCTCCAACAACAAGGCAGAGAAGACTTTATAAAACATCTCTCTTCCATCGATCCCCAGTGCGGTAGAGTTCCATCATCCTTTCACACTCTCCAAGTGTCGGCAGAGAATCATCATCCTTTTACACTTCTCTAAGTGTCGGCAGAGAACTGTCATCCTTTCACACCCTCCTTGTGTCAGAATAGAATTGAATCTTCTCCAAAGAACTTCTCACGAGAAACTCCAAAGAAGTAAGGAATATATTAGACAAGACTTAAAAAGAGATCCACACCTTTGGGCAACCTTATGAACTCTTTACAATTTCCACTTGTAAGATCTCTCTCCACACTCTCAAACACTATCCCAAATCACTCTTACACTTGCTATCAAAGAAAATATGAAGAAGGATATCATCCACAGTCAGTTTATAGGACCTTATATATGAAACACGAAAAATCATCTAGAAAACTAAAATTTTTAATTTTGATCGTCCATGATTATACACTATGATTGATGATTGTACATACAAACAGTTCAAAATTTAGTCGTATGATCCAATATGAATTGATTTCATACTCTTATTGACGTGTAAACAAAGTGACATCATACAATACGATCAGTAAAAAATTGAACAGATTCATCTAGTACGATTCAATACGAAATAATTTTGTACTCTGAATAACATACTATATGAAATTAATATCATATAATATGATCTATTTTAATCAAACCATGTTTCATTTGGTACAAAAATGGACTTAATCATTTCATACTCTAGAAGTTGTCTGTATGATCCTATGATCAAATAGTAGGAACAGTTCAAAAAAATTACATTTTCATCTGGATGAAAAGATACGCAACCATTTTGTACTCTGAATGTCGTTTGTATGAACTTAAGATCGTACAATACAAATAATTCAGAAAAAAATCAGAAGTTCATTGGGATGAACTTGTACATATCTATTTTATACTCTGGAAGGTGTACATATGAAGCTAACTTTGTATAATATTAATAAGACTTAGAAAATTTATCTAACATGGTTTGATTAAAACGCTCAAGCCAAATCATCCTGTACGATCCAAAATCATGTAGTATGATTAGTTTTAAAAATAATAAATTTTTATACTCCCCTACTGTATGTATACACAGTTACTCAATTAAAATCACACTCTCTGAGACTCAAGAAAAGTATAAAAAGTGCATACTCCAAAAATAATAAACCCTAATCTAATCTGACTTGAAGTCTTTAGCAGTTTGTATGATTTTCCTAAAATGTTAATACACACAAATAAAAAAAGCAATATTTCTAATATATGTTAGGAGAAATAGTAGTCAATACAATAATATTTTGAAGTCATTAAAAATACACATGATATTAAAACATAGTAATGAAAACTAAGTTACAATAATCTCTCCCTTTTTTATGATGAAAAAATAATTATTATTTGAGTTAACATTTAAAATATTTTTTTCTCCTTAACTCCTCCTAAATGATTGACCAACTAAATAACAAGGGATTCTCATGAAGATCAAAAACAACAAACCAAAAAAAAAAAAAAAAAGATACAAGGTAAAAAATAACTCGAATGAAAATACGAACTCAAACAAAAACATGAACATAAACAAAAACACAAATGCGAATGAATATTCAAACAACCAAAAGCACACATACATGCAAAACATACACATATATGCACACACATTCACAATACATCAAACATCAAATAATATTTTGACTTCCCCTTTTGATAATAATAAAAAGGGAAGTACAACTTGAAATAAAAGGTTTCTATAGATAAACCTAAAGAGTTGAAGGAGAAAAGAATTTTAAATTAATTTAAAATATAATATTAATTTCATAATATTAAAAAGAAAATTTTCAAAACTTTTAAAATAAAGAACAACTAAGATAAGAAAAGTCAACCAATTTCATTTTTTATTCTAGATAAATGAAATAAAAATGATTATTGCAAAAATGATGAAATGAACATTAGTTAACTTCGAATTCAATAATGTATATGATTGTTAATTAGATAGATTTGGATTAGAGATTGAATTATAGTGGAAAGAATATAATAAAAAATTTTATTTGGTGATATCATTCATCTTTTCAAAGATTTGTGGCACACTTTGTGCATCAAGTGCATCTTTTTTATTTGTGCTAATTTTATGCCTCTTTTTACTTTGCGAACCATTGTGCGTCTTTTTTTTTTTTTTTTGCATGCTTTGTGCATTTTTTTTATTCTTTGAGTCTTTCTAATATCAGTAATGTAAAAAGCAAATTTCACTAATAACAAAAAGAAACATATTAAAAAAGAAATAAAGAAATAATAATACATCAATCTTGCAATAATTATAGCTTAGATATGTATGTCAAAAAGAACATGAAATTGATCTCCTTATCTAAATCCAGTTATAATTTAAATTTAAATTTTTTGAGAGATTAAATTTTGTAAGGAAATTAATTTGTAAACCACTTCAATGGTCAACTTCAAAAGATTCAACAAAAACTTACCTCATTACATTGATATAAAGATTATATACAAACATATTCTCAAAACATATAATCTCATCATAACATCTCACATCACATCATCTAGACAACATTATCACAAAACATGAAAACACTAAACTCAAGAATTAACATCAAAACAACAAATACAAAAACTTATAAACAACAAAAGAATAGAAGTACATCTAAAAATCTGAGGGTCCCTGATCTGGAGGAGGTGGTGGATTGAACATTGAAAAATAACTGCTGATTATAGCTACATTCATGTTCACTGAATCTTCATTATAACGAACATCATGCTGGTTAAGGTGAGTCTCAATTTGATCAAAGCGTTGATCAAAATGAGTTTCCAATCGATCGAATTGCTAGACCATTTCCTGATAGTAGTTTTGGTCAGGTCCAGTTACAGGTGCTGGAGCAGGAGCTCCCCCTTCATCCTTTGAATTATCACTCTCTAAACTTTGATCTAACCCAAAAAGTGCCCAAAAGAGGCATCAGTGAAGTAGATAGGAAGTTCAGTGGGAGGATCAGGATAGATTAGGTTGTACTTCTTCTCTAGGATGTAGGTAACTAAATGTCTTAAAGCCATATTTTTCTTCCTCTTATGATGTGGAAGCCCAATTTCTAAAAGATTGTAGATGTAGTCCATAATGAGTTAGGCTTCATCAAAGGATTTTTCAGTCATAATCAGATAGGTGATAGTGGATAAAAGTAGAGTCATATTTATTCGATCACCAACATTAGGGATAATTGAAGTTCATAAAACATGCTGGATGACCCAGGTATTTTGATGTAAAGTGTAGACCCTAGACAAAAGACACACTTGGGATACATCTCTAAGAGTTTTATTAATTTCAATCCAATCAAAATTGACCCTAGAAGTCAAAGTGTGGGCTCGAATGCCTTGGGTTCTCAAACAAAGAAAGTTGCCTAAGTCTTCCTTGGTAATTTTTGCTCATTATTTTTTAACATAAGAACTAATCCTAGAGTGGTCCTCATTAAATCTCATGTTGGCTAAGAAGTATTTGAAAGTTTCATTGTGGAAGACATAAATGAAAGTAAGAATGAAAGCGATTTATGTCGACGAAAATAAGGGAATAATAGAAAAGTGAAGATCACCCAGAATGAGGAGTCTAGAAGGGGTGATCGTGGTAGCAGAATACCTAAAATTGGCATCCTCACTCACCTTTGATAGGAAGTTGTCATCCTCACCGCTTCTAGAAGAGGAACCCTTAGAAAGGTGGGGTTGCTTGCAAGAACAAGCCATTCCTAAGATGAGGGCTCTAGAGGGATTTGAAATGGATAAGAA